>CM076584.1:402005689-402123287 GCA_034641835.2 Pinus albicaulis
CATCTGACATTATCGTTGGTTTATTACCTGGATCTAATACGATCCACTGATATTTATTCAACAATATATCCCCCATCTTGAGCTTCCATAACTCAAAACTCCGACCATTAAATTGATCGATCTCTATCTTTTCACTACTCGTCATCTTATTTCACCACAAGAATCGATCCTCTAGATCTCCCACTGTACAGGGTCTACCACGAACCCGAGAAAAAAACCCCTCAACAACAAAGGAATCCCCTTGAAGCCAAAACAATTGTGACCAAATATAGGTTTTAACCTTGTACAAAAATTATCTAGAAACAAACTCTTAAAATAAAAAATAAACAATAGTGAGAGCATAAAACTTAAAACAGATATACACAAATATTTTCCCCTCGATCCCAAAACTGTGACTACCAGCTTGATTTTTCATTATATTCCTTTCAATGTTACAAAACATATATATACACGCTGAAGCATTCATAAACCCCAATCCACTAACCATGGATTAGAACATAACCGTAGTTCCCTTTACTGGATCTACAAAATACCATGGTTAGAAAACCATCATGCCCAAATGTGCAAACCCATGCACGAAACCATAGGCAGGTCCGTGCACCTAATATAGTCATGGAAAGAATATAACACACACCCAAGAGTTATTTCCTCCATAGAATTGGTGTGCCATGAAAACATAGCTAAACTCAGTGTTGTAGGTTTAAAAAAGGCAGATGGAAATCCCAGGGAGTAAAGGAAAAACAAAAGGAGGAGAAGTGGTTCATATTTAGCCTAGAAGTCTTGAAATGGTGAACTCTAACCCTGCCATTAGAGTGGAATATTAAAAAAACATGTGCATATCCTTTTTTGAGAAATTCCAGACTCTTGGCCATCATTTTAAACTTATAACCAAGTTTTCCCTGAACTTCAAAGGTGATAAGGTCAAAATTGGTGATTTGGAGTTTACAATGTCTGAGGAAGCCATTTATCAAGTACAACAATTCCTTTACAAGGTGAGGGTTGGTTCAAAGGGAAGTAATTATATTCAGAATACTTTAAAGAGTTTTTAAAACCCCAATATAAGGACAAATATGACATCACATTTCCAAGGACTTATTTTTTGAATCACTACAATCAATTATTAAAGGTAATCCAAAGGTATTTTACATGTGAAGGTCGCTTTAGCAACGTGTATCAGTACCACATCAAATTTATTATGAATTTGACTGGTAAGAGGAGCTTGAACTTGCCATATTACCTATTTAAAAGTCTGGGAAATATGGAATAAATGGTTCAGTCAAAAGGAGTCAAACACTTGCCTAGTTTTTCATTTTGCATTGATCAAACTGTTGGTTTTACATGAGTTGGAGAAAATAAAGGTGTCTTCATATAGTTTTATGTCAATTGTAGGTATGTTGGATCATGGAGACATTTCTCCAGTCGAAGCACAAGAGGAAGATCCCAAGGATGAAGAGAGAGTGAACGAATCAATGAAGGATAAGAATGAAGCTAGTAGAGGGAAAGGAAAGATCCAAGTGGCCGAGGAAGAAGAAAAATTTATACATAGGACAAGGACTAGATATTCTACAAAGTAGTTAACTGAGGAGAAAAATCCTCAATAAACCATTGATTTCTCAGAAAGTATGCCAGAAAATGGTACATGTGAGGAACAAGATGTTCAAATGGAGCACAAAGACCTTGAACTCACAAAGTTACAAGACAACCTCGCCAAAGTTAATCTTACAATTTCCTATTTTCAGAAAGAAAACAAATAGCTCAGACACATAGAAGGAAAATAATCCAAGAAGAACGAAATTGATTTGTCCAAGAGACCTGCTAGACCCACATCCCGGGAAGAATGAAAACAAATAATTGATTTGGAGAAGATAGGAGAAACCAGGGTGCAACCAAGAAATACCATGACAATATCAACAACTAAATGGAAAGAGAAAATTAGGGAGACCTTTAAGTCAAAATAGAAACCATAACTTGATCAGTGGAAGGATTACCATAGGCTATTTGAGGATATTTTGAATTGTAAACTACAATTCACTCAAATATCAGAAGATAATGAAGATTTAAAGAAGGTTGTTAAATATACCAATGTGGAAGCTGATGTTGAGGTTGCAGAAGCTACTGATACACTCAAGAAAGCTCAAGTGGTTTTAAAATGGACACTTCCCCTACACAGACAGGTGAATATTTATTACACAAGAAACCTGATCTTGGGGAGAAGATTGAGGGTAATGAAACAAAATTTTGCAAGGGCCAAGAGACAACTAAAGAAGATAAAATAATCACCTTCAAATCTTCCCATAATAATACAACTAGCTAAGGAAATCAAAAAAACCTCCAACAAAGAGGCCAAACCCTCATCCAGCAAGAAGAGACAGAGGTAGTTTGGGTATCTCAATTTGATCACATACTCTATTTCATTTCCTGAAAGTTCAATTTGTGTATCTAATAACTCATTTTGTAGTTACCAAGGGTAACTTGTTTCTGAGGAAAATTTTAAGGATTTTTGGGATTTTGATGCTTGTTGGGAGTCATAAGGTATAGGTGATGAACTGTTAGACATTTCTTTGTTTTGGAGTGGGAGATGACAGTCAAACCCAAAAATTTGAAATTTTGTTGTGCAAATGGTGACTGTGCATTTCTAGGGTTTGCACATATGGAAAGGGGCATCTGGTGGGTCCTACACCAGCACAACAACATCTTCATCATACCCATCACCTCAGTTTTAGTTGGTACGACCTATGACTATGTTGAGCTGGAGTCTACTACACAACTGTTGCACAGTTCATGACTCGACTGTTGTGTTTTTCATTTATGTTTGGACCTTTCTATTTTTATGCTAGTGATCAGGAAAAGAATGAATGGATAGGGATGAAATAGGTCGATAAGATAAGGTTGTTTTTCTTAAAAATGATGTTGCAGTTTTTATCTTAACCTTATCCTAGTTTCAGTTTTAAGACTTGATGTTTCTAAGTTGAGTTGGTTTTGATCCTCTTAGTGGATAACAGGTACATTATATCTAGTTTATGATTTTTCACTCTACATAAATGTATTTAAATAGAAAAAAACATGGAAAAAGGGTTTTGATTTTGGAGAAGGCCTGTGTATGTGTTTTATTTTCCTGAAATAAAATTATCAATGCAGAGAATTTTCCACTACACCATAGATTCTTGTGGTATGGATTGCAAGTTCTGTGTCTCTTATTATGTGCATGTTAGTCTCTATGTATTTGTTAAATATTCACTTTTAAATTGTCTCTAATATTTTTCAAAATTCATTTATGTTGATGATTTGGATGATTGTCTTCCTTTCTAAACTATGATGAAATTTACCCTTAATTAGGTGCTCCTTTATGGTATTTTTCTCGATATTTGATCAAGGAATATATGTTTCAAAATTCATTTAATGCTTTGTTACATGTGATTAGATATCTTTGTGTATTTTCAAGTTACTTTCAAAATTCATTAGCTATGTTATGACAAATTTTATAACTTGAATTTATGCCCACCTTGCCTATGTTTTCATAAGTGTCTCATGTAAGCTCTGATAATTTGTGTAAAAAAATTGAATCATCGTTCCATGCCTATCGGCCCTCCCTCCAAATTCTGAAAACCACCATCATTGAGTATTATTTTACCTTTACAGATTTGACCTCTGTTTGATGTCCTTAATCTTTATTGTTTATACACTTTGACATCGTTTCAAGTGAGGATCCCCCTTCTATTGGACGAGGGCATTTTCTAGCTAAAATAGGTTTGTGGTTACCCCTGTAAAAATTTTCCCAGCCTAGAGGTTCAATTGTAGGGTGCTAACATTTTGGCTCCGTTTTCGGGGAACTAAAGTCAAATTTTCCCTAGGAAGATGTATTATTTTGAGAATTATATTCTAGTCCTGTGGGTGACAAGTTTCTAGACAACAAGAGGCTGAAAATCACCTTGAAATTGTGTTTTGATCGACTTCATGTGAATTTGTGTGAGGAAATATGTATTCAAGGAGATATAATAGGCAGAATCCTGATCCAAACCCTCCCAAAATTTTAAATAGTCCTAAAAAAATTCTTAGGTAAAAGAGAGCATCCGAAGAAAGTCAAGGGAGTCATCCTCCCCTTGGTAGGTCTTACTCTCTTCCACAATATTTGTTAACAATTGAAGATATCAAGTTTTATTTTCCATTTTAAAAATCCTCGTTTAGGACTATGTATGAGTCTTTTATCTCCTAAATTGTCATAGATGAATAAATATTGAGACCCTATATCTCACCTCCAAAGTCTGATACTAGTGATTTGGAGAGAAGTGTATTATTTTAGTTTCAAAATATTGAGGTTCTAGTAAATAAATTGCACCAAAGTGCTAAAAATACAGTTATTTTTCAACATATAATACCTCTCTCATATGTTTCCTCTACTTCATTTGTTGTAGCTACATCTGCGGCATCTTCTTTTACATTTTCTTTAAGTCCACCTCTTAGCTCAATTCATATATCATCTTCTATTTATGCATCACCTACCATAACCACTACTCAAATGACTATTTTTTCCCCCCCTCTTCCATCCATACCAACAATCACTACATCAAGCTCATCATATACTCATACATCAACCATGGAAGCTAGGTATTCCCGTTTTATTTTACCAGATCAGTTACATGACTTGTATCTAAATTATGGTCAAATACTCCCTCAATATGATGGCACTGGTGAAAATACTACCATACAACATGTAGATAAACTCAATGATTTTGTGGATCTTGAAGAGGGTGATCATGAGGATGTGAATATGAGGTTGTTTGTGAAGAGCTTCTTCGAGGAGGTAAAAAAGTTATTTAGAAGTGTTAGAGATGGAATATTTGCTACATACCAAGAACTTGAGGATGATTTCATTGCAGATGAGGTGAGAAAAAGAACCCTTTGTAGACCCTTGCTAAGTGTGACAATTTAAAAACACACCCTAGTGAAAGAGTCCAAGAATTTTCAACAAGGTTCAACAAGGTATATAACTCCATTCCAACAGATATAAGTTCCCCTCCTGGATTAGCCTTACTCCATTATCCTGATGGTTTTGATCTAGAGATGGCATACAAACTTAGAGAAAGGAACCCTGCTGTTATAGGTAAATTTAGGCATCATCCCCCATGACCTAGTCAAAATGGACATCATCCCTAGGACCAATGAAATAGGGTCTATCATCCCCTTACATTTCAGTTGTTATATGCCCTAAGAGAAGAACAAATCATTCATGGCTTCTATTGTGAGATTTCCAAGGTGTTAAGTATATGCTATATCACTTATGAGCTCACCAATGCTACCTCTCAAGGGACTAACTGTGTTGCAAATGCAGCATCCTCCATTCAAGGGTGCACTGTAATGCACTTCCTAACATTCAAGAGTGTGTCCATCAATTGGGAGCGAAATTCTCATTGTTCCGGAATCTCCACATGGCCAGTGCCTTCTAGAAGAGTCCATATGTGTCAAGCTTTGAATCCAAGTGTCCATATAACACCTCTGAACTTGGAAACATGTCTTTCCTATTCTTAGAAATTCATTCATTGAGAAACTACCATCAGTTTCCCTATAAATTGAGCACATATCCTAGTGCTAGGGAAGGAATAATTTTGGTAAATAAATGTTGTTGGATTCTCATTTGAGAGAGTGAAAGTACTGATATGCTGCTGGTGTGATGTTGGATGTGATGAGGCTGGGATGAAGCTAGAGCTGGTGACATCAAATCGATCATTGGTTGTAACCTCCCCCTTCTACTCTTTAATAAAGATTGTTGTTCATTTTCCCATATATGTATCTCTTTATGTTTCTATTTCTCATACAATGGATTCTTGAATGATATATATGTTTCACATCTAATTTATTTGAGTGATTAAGATAAATAGGCATCTGTATATTGCAATATGTTTGTTTTTCTCTGTTTATACTTGCAGGAATTAATCTGGCAATTTGAGTTGGATTGAAGGCTACAACTAAAGTGACAGAAGTAGAAGAAGAAGCACTTAGATCTCAAGTAGGTTCTTTTATAATTCTGTGTGTCTATTTACTCTTAGAGAAAGTGATAGCAAAGTATTTCATCTATTGTTCTAAGAGCCTAGCACCACACTTAGGGAATTTGATTTATCCGTAGATCATAATTCTGCATAACAAATTGGCAACTCCACTTGGGAGTTTCCTATCATTGCTGGTGTTTTTTCCTCTGCTTATCCACACAGTAGCATCTAATTTCAGTTATTATACTTTTGAATGAAATAATTGCATTAGAAATGTGTTTTGTAGCTTGCATTTTCAATCACTGTTGCGCCCAACGCACTGTTGGTCAAGACACAGTGCACTATCTCCCACTGAGGGGTGCATTGCAATGCAATTTCTCCCTTTAGAGATTGTGTTGCCCCCTTAGCCAACCAAATTCCATTCAAATTTTTCATTGCCATCATTCTCAGCCATTTTTTTGCTGTGTTTTCAACTTTCTGATACCTCCTAGAGACCAGTGAATTTTCCTGATTCTTCCTCCTTTGAAAAGTAAATTTGTTCAATGTCTCTTTAAGTGTTTTTCTTTATCATTGTCAAATCAAATACAAATTATTTTATTTCTGCATTAGATCCATTTTTTTTTGTAAAGTAAATTGACATTAAATTCTTCGTTTCCTGTAGGAAGAATTGTAGTTCTATTCTATGTTTTTCCTAAAAGATAAATTGTTGATAAATTCCTCATTTCTCAAAGAAGAAAACATTTATTTTTTGTTGATTTGATGCATATAATTTCCTTTATTATATTCACATTAAGGGGACTCAAAAAGAAAAACATGCATGTGCATATATTGAATTGTGTGTTTTTCATAGGAACAAGTTAGGAAAGCTACATTTTAGTTTGTGCTCTTTGTTGTTTGGTCTCAAAACTGAATTCTCTTTCTCTTAGTAGCTAGGTTTTTCATTGAAAAGCTAAAATTGAAAAGTTTTCTTATCATTTTAGTTTTCATTTTTAGGAATTTCCATCACATCACTCGGTGAACGTCAAAAGGAAAATTTTTAAACAAGATCAACTTAAAATTTACTTCAATTTACCTAAGAAAGCATTGGAACCATAACGATAAAATTTAGAGGGTCTAGGTTAGAGACATGTTCCGACGTCGTTAAACATAGCAATTGTCGTTAACTTGTCTACAATACATTCCAAGTGTGATACCTCACTCCATGTATGTAAGTATATCGGAGCTCATCCACGTACCTTCGGGTATATAGGGCGGTGTTCTAGTACGAAAAGTATAAGGGGGTGCTCTCACTGTATGGTTTCATATTCGACAATGCTAATACGGACTTGGGCCTCCATGTACCTTCAGGTGTATTTTGGAGGACAAATTTAGGTTGCTATCCATCCATAGCGAACCGAGTTGACCGCCTTGTAACTTGTGATACACCGAACACAACATTCGGGGAGATTACCTGCCCGTACTTCTTGGTTCACGAGGAGGTATTCTGCAGTTCACAATTACTTGGTAAACCTTTTTCCTAGAATTACCCTTTTATTTTTTTTATTTGTTTTTGGTCATAAAATAAATCAGTCATCATGGAAGGAGGGCATCCCTTTCCCCGTCATTCGCGTATAATAGCATTAAAACCACATTTACCATCGGAAGCCATTTTTTGTCGTTGAAGGCGACATCGCTCTACCGAAACTAGTACTATCAGTACCTCTGGTGCAACGTCATCCTCACATATACTAGAGTCAGCACAAGTTGTTTCTACAAATCCTGGTTCATTTGATTTTGTCAAGATAGAGTCCTCACAACTACCCGTGGTCACAATCCATCCAATCAGTGAGACCATAACTCTCAATCCCGACGTTTTTCAAATGGAAGTTGATCTGAATCCTGTCACTTTTTTGCCAGAACATCTGAATCCCGAAGTCAAATGATCGGAAGTTGTTCCTGTATTGGTCACCCCACAATCTATTGTAGCCATTGAGTCTCCCATATCGCACTGTCAACGTCTTGAAATATACTTTGGGCCTAACGGCGAAATCCTGCCACCTGGTTTAATTTTGATTGAAGAAATACCACAAGACAAAACACTTTTAACTCCAACACATGTTGGGGTGGAGCTTTACATTTACGAGTATTTTCCTCAATCACCTGCCTCTGCTTTTGTTGATCCTGTGTCTATTAGAGTTACCGTAGATTCAATAAGTTATACATTTGGCCGAAAAACCATGCCTCAACCAACATCTTCGGTTGGACCATCTATTCCAATTTTGACAGCAACTGCTCTCGCTACCCCGTCGATGTTCAAAACTTCACCAGAGTCACATCTATATGGTGGCCCTTCCGTCCCACCTGGTTACCAATATTTATCTGGAACATTCTCTGGTGCATCCTCAAACCCGTGGACTTCACCAATGTCCTCGTCTGGTATTCTAACTGGTAAATATATAGTGAGTACTAAAAAAATTAATCATTTATATACATCATCAGGGAAATATCAAGTTGTTCCATCTGGGTATATTCCATCTAGTACAATTTCAACTGGACTCCCTGCCTTTGGAGAAAAATATTTTCCATCTTATTATACTCCTCATGCTAGGGGGCAACCTGTGGTCACCCATTTTTACAGTACTTTGTCGTTATTTGGTCATCCTAATTTCGGAATGAATGTTTGTCAATGGCAGCCCACTCTACCCATCCAACCACAAATGGTTGTACACTCATATCAATCGGTTCAACCTATTGCTCCCACATCAACTCCGACTGTTAATACATATTTACCCCTGTTACAGACTGAAACTATTGCACCTCAACCATCTCAGGCGATTCCTTCAACCCAATACCCTCAAGTATTGGGCCCTTAAACTCCAACTCCTTCGGCTGGTTTATGAAAACCACCTGTATTTGGAATTATTTATTCACAATCTAGATTACCATATTATGGGATGTCACAACTGCAACCGGGTTATAATTATCATCAACCGAATCCAAACTATCCTAGTTTGGGTTATAATATTGGTGGACAGACCCCTTGGCAGCCACAAGCACAAATGGTACAACCTTCATTTCAACAAGTAGTGTATCTAGGTTTTGGTCAATAGAATCCTCAAGCGTTTGCTTATCAAAACAACCCCTATCTGGGTTACCAACAATAGATTCCTTATCATGGTGCTCAAATGCCTATTCCCCAAGAAATTCCATCATACCCTGGCTATGCTCAACCCGACTTAAATCAACATTTTCCCTTTGTTGCAACCGTAGAGTTACCGGATTTAAACCAACTCACCAATGATCCAATCAATTACGCTCCTTGGTGGGCGTTGATACCCCATAAATTACCCTCGAATATTCCTAAGCTCAATGGAAACCCTAGGGAAGACCCGCTAATGCATGTTATGAATTATCATTTTTGGTGTTCATCTAACTCCCTAAATGATGACTCTGTTCGACTACGTCTTTCCCAGTGTATGCTCACTGGTCCGACCGCAAAATGCTACATTGAGTTACCAAGAGCTTCTTTTGATAATTTCACTACCCTAGCTACTGTCTTTTTGACTTAGTTCCAATTACCCATATGATATTAAACTGGAACATAAATCTTTACTAATTCTAAATAGAATAATGCTACTCACATTTTTTATCATATTCATGAGTGGCGTCGTCATCGTAGAATGGTTAAGACATTTGTTCCTGATAAAATCCTTGTTGAGTGGTTCATTAAGTCCCCGTTACCATGTATAACTGAGGATGTGGCTAAGGGTGGCATCGCCACTGAAGAGTAGGTCATTGCTCGTGCCCAATATTTAGACTTGATTTACACTCAGTCTTCCACACTCTACAAGAAAATCCCCAACGCACCGCGATCTAATTTTAATGTTCCTCCTCAATCTAAGGACTCTCATACTGGAGACAATATGATCGGTACTGTAAGCACACATCACTATACTGCATCTGATCCTATGCCTTCTTCTAAGATCCATGCCATGTCATCTGACAAGGGAAAAAGTGACAAGCAACTCGGAAGTAAGAAAAACTGGAAATCAAATAAAAATAAAACTTCTACCCCGTAGGAAAGATCATCTGATCAATCGACTGGAAATCGGAAACCTCATTACCCTTGCATAATTTGTAATGAGGAACACTTTGTTTGAGACAGTCCTCACCGTGCCGAAGTCTTAAAATTGGTTAAGTCCTCGCACGTATCCACTGTATTGACAGATCCTTTTTCGAATCCGGACACAAATTTGGTTGCTACGGATCGAGCTTCTAGTTACCAAGTGCTTATGTTGTCTACCACAAAGCCATCAATTGATTTTTTGGTGTCAACGCATAATAAATATTACAATAGTCAGAATGTTGATCAACCTACTACCTCGACCATGAATTCGTCTATGGAATCGATACCGCCGACTGTTATTCCTGAATTGACAATAAAGCCACCAAAGGGAGTCATTCATAAATCGACATTTAATCCTCAAGCCCGAGCTAATCAAAATTATAATATAGTTGAAGATTTGGCTCAATCCCCTTGAGCTATTTCAGCACTTGAAGTGCTTCAAAATTGTCCCTCCCAGAAGCAAGCTATGTTTTTGGCAATTGGTGGAATTGATCCGACAGATTCTAATCTTGTATTCTTTAATCATATGGGCTATGTGCCGCAATTAATAGCAGAGTTGGCATTCTCCATCCAAGGAAATGTTCTCAATCACCTTTTTCATCGTACTATTATTTATGAGGGTGTATCTACATGAATTATGTCTCTAAAATTTTGGAAGTCGCTTGGCTCGCTGTGCCTATCTCAATCGCCTACGACATTGAAATATTTCGACGGACGTACATATAAGCCTTTTGGTATTATTAATAACCTACATGTTGAACTGGGGGGAAAATAGTGAATGTTGAAATTGAGGTCATTGACGAACCCCTTGACTACAATATTTTACTCGGAAGGCCATGGGTGTATACTATGACTACTATTGTTTCTACATATTTGAGAATGACCGTCTTTCCACATAAAGGTGTCATCACAGTTATCAATCAAATATCCTTCTTTGCCTCAAGTTCCCAGGTAACTGGAAGTGTTCCATTAGTTCATGCACCCCAACTCGCACTTCATAACATTGGTGTAGGACTCTTAAAGGATTCCACCCTCATGGGAACCTTTGCATTACCACTGCCTGCAACGTCGGTAGAAATTTCAAGCATAGAGACCTGCTACATGATATCTTCCACTCCATATAGCTTAAGGAATATTACAGGTGATTCTAAAGTTGTTACGTTGGATGATTTTCTGCCACCTAGCCCAATTGAGTTGGCATAGCAATCAATCTACATGGCTTGGGCGGAAAATTTGAAATCATCATCGCCGATCGTTTGGGTTGATCGTTCATTATATTTTGGTAATGCATCTTATCCTTTTTCCTAAACTTTCTTAACAGATGAGAATATTCTGGAATCCATGATGCCAGAAGGAGAAATGATGGGAATATCATCATCATCGCTCCCATCTTCAAGATTACGAAGAATATAACCTTGGTGACCTATATCACCCATCGATAAAAACTTTCTTTTGGAATTATTTCCTATTAATGCAATCGATTTCGAGAAAAATTTATCAAATATTGAAGAAACCATTTCTATTGATATTTCAACCAAACCCGACATTGTAGAAAACATTCATGTCGGCGTGTCTTGTTCTCCATCAGAACTCAAAATATATTGCTCTCTCTTTCGTGAATTTCGTGATGAATTTTCTTGGTCTTATGAGGAAATGGAAAGTATATATACTAGTATCGTTGAACACACTATTAAAATGTACCCTAATGTCAAGCCAGTACGTCAACGTCTTCGTCCTGTTCATCTGAAGAGGGTTGCTGCCATTAAAGCAGAAGTTGAAAAAAATTTGTGTGATGGTTTAATTTATCCGGTTCTGATAACTAAGTGGGTTTCCAACATCGTTCCTGTTATGAAAAAACAAGGAACCATTAGAGTGTGTGTTGATTATCGGGATACCAATCTTGCTTTTCCAAAAGACAACTATCCTACTCCCTTTATCAACCAGATTATTGACGATTGTGCTAGATGAAAAATATTTTCATTCATGGATGGATTTTTTGGCTACAATCAAATCAATATCCTCCCAGAGGACCAATATAAGACAAAAATCATCTTTCCTTGGGGCACATTCAACTATCAAAAACTCCCGTTTGTTTTAAATAACGTTGGGGCAACTTTTTAGAGAGTAATGGATTATGCTTTCAATGATATCAAGCACATTGTTCAACCCTATCTAGACGATTTACCTGCACATTCAAGAAAATGGGTTGATCATTCGATGCATTTAAGAGCTATATTTTTATGCTGCTGACACTACAAAATATGCCTCAATCCACATAAATGTGTGTTTTGTGTTGGTTCTAGTCATTTGCTAGGATTCGTCATTGTTAGCCACCTATAAAATTTGTTATAGCAAAAGGTGGCTAAAAATTTTTGGAGCCTTCAAGGAAATTTTTTTTTTTGCTAAAAAGTGTTGGCTCTTGAAGACTCTTGAAGGCCTCATGCCTCTCTCAAAATCTCCACTAATGTTCCCTTTTTATACTCATAAATTCAATTGATTTCATAAGAAAATACTGCTGCAAAATCATCATTTTCCCCTTCCTCCACTCAAAACTAACCTTCATTTTTGCTCCCCCTTTTTCTCCATAAAACTCCTCTATTTTCATGATTCCTCTCCTTCCATTCATGAAAATCATTTTCCATAGTTTAAAACTCATTTTTAAACTATTCCGAAACCCCCAAATCCATTGAAAACTCTGAAAAAATTAATAAAAAACATTGCTTATTACTAAGGACTTAAGCTCCCTTGGGCTAAGTCATAAACCACTTCCCCCACATGCCCATGCCCTAAAACCAGGCGCTATGACCATCAGGTGCTTATCGCATCAGAAGTAATCAATGACCGCAAGTCTTTGGCTTTCACAAAAGTCTCCGATGCGATTAGCTCTGTTATAGATGAGCCCCGGTCCTTTTTCCGCTTCATGAAACTAGAGGCCCACAATCGGGCACTCAAACTAATGAATAAACCCTGTCCGATTGATTTTTTCCTTTGTTAAATCAAAAAACCCTTTTTCCAAAGTTTTGGTCTAATGCGCCCTTACAACGGATTTTTAATAAAAAATGGTTAGATTAAAAAGACCCGATCGTGCAATCGCATTGGAGAAATTCACAAAGGGTTGATTGATAGACCTGCATCAAAATTTCCGATGCAATTGGGTCACATATATATAAAACTCCGCCCCCTCCACTTCATTCATATTACTTTTGCCTGGGACCAAAGGTTAAAGTCCCAAGGCACTGATCGCATCAGAAAAGTTAAATGGTTAGATTGAAAAGCCCAAACCCGAAGCTCCAACTGCGATTGGCCCTTTATTCGAATATGCCCTGGGCCTATTACCATTCACTATAGACCAAGGTCCCACTGTCGGGTGCCAAACCATATCGAAAATTAATATTTCGCCCCCCGAACTATAAACCTTTGTTTATATAAAATTGTCAGTTTTTTATTATGTCCTAAGCTTTTCCGCCGATGCAAAGTTCAACTCACTCTCCACTGTCGATCTGATCTACAGATCAACGGTGAAAAATTCATCGCCCCAATGGTCACCGCTAGCCACGTACTTTTGCAAAACCACTCGGATTTCATCGCACCTCTTTTGAGAGGGGAGCGATTTTTTCCCTTTCGCAGCGATTCCATACACTGGCTGACACGTGGCCTTAAGCACTGTTGAAAAAACCGCCCTCATCGCGCGTTAAATGTCGGACGTGGAGTGGGCGCGATTTTGATGTGCGCCATCCAATCTAAGGCCACTCATCGGACGGTGATCGCTCTCTGAAGAAGCCCGACAATTAGTCCAAAGTACGACACGGTATTAACCCAAAATTCATCGCCCTTATTCCTCGTCTAGTCAGCATTTGCAGACCCGGGGATTTTTATTCATCTGAATTTTATCAAAGGTTTGATGTCCGGGCATGTTTCTAAGGTTTATCGGCGCTTATTCTCCGCCATTGATCGTGTGGGCCGATCTCATCCGACGGCCCACGTTTGTCCCAAACCCCGAACATGATTTTCGACCATTTTTCACCAAAACAAAGGTTTTAACCCTTTTTTCCATTTTTATTTTATTTTTTCAAATAATGTGACCCCTTCACATTATTTATTCACCTTCGCTCCTAACCGTCGATCTCTGCGTGATTGATGGCTCTGATTCAAATTCTTCTTTCGCCTTCCCTTTGAATTCCTCTGATCAATCTCTACCATTGGATGATGCCATCCAACAGCCATGCTCTCTCCCCGCGCCCTCGGAAGCAAGTCACCCTCAATGCAGGATTTCTTAAATATTGTTTGTGTTTTGTAGGTGTTTAAAGGTTTATCCATTATATTGAAAGAAAGGCCGAAGGCCGGGAATGACGATTCCCGTGCCTTCGATTCATAAAAGGAAAACCATTCGCAAGGTTCAAGATCCATGTTTCGTCGATGCTTCATGGGCATTGAAGCCTTGAGAGCCCTGCGCAGCCCGCACATCAACAAGACACAGTGATTTTAAATCATAATTAAAAGAGTATCAGTATTGAAGATAGAACGCAGCAGAACAGAAGGATTGAAGATAATTTTCGGATTACGGCTAAGAAAGATTATCAAAAGCCTAATCCCTAGAATTAAAACACAGTTAAAAGAAAATCATAATTGTTTTATCAGAAAGAAAGGCCTCCACCGCCACATCTGAGGCAAATGGATTCCTCTCAGCTACCACAAAGCCACCTGTGCCTCAAAGCATTCAAACAGAGGCCGAAGTGATTGATCAAATCACATATTCACCTTAGCGCAGCGAGAGAAGTTAATTCTGCACATAAACTTAATGACAAAATATCACCAGAGTTACTCCAACATAACGCAGAGCCTTAAAAGTCAACAAGAGCTCCCACCGAGCTTAAAATCTTTAATGTATATCAATTAATACAGTGAAACACCTGTAAACTTCTTCATCGAGCCCCTCAAAGGCCGAGAAGTCATCACTCTGTATTAATTATCCTGAGAGATATTTTATCATATCTCACCTCCTCATTCTTCTATAAATACTTCTGTAGAAGATGAGAAATTTTTGGTTGCAGAACTTTAAAATATACTTGAGCTCGAAACTCCTACTTGTAAATAGTGTTCACTGGCCCTTGAAGCTCTGTTTGTGATTAGAATAGTTAGGCTAAGAAGTGAAGATGATTGCTGAATTGAAACATTGTACTTGGAGACTGTAACTGGTTTGACATAAATAACAAGCTTTTTCTTGGGATCCTGGTCTATATCACTGGTGAAGTGCCCCTTTCTTTGTTATTTTTTTTCCTTCTATGTATGCCATATTGTTCACTATTCTCTGATAAAGAAAAACATTTATAGAGTTAGGATTTACTTTTTACCAGTACCCTTCTCTCACTAATAAGATTTATCTCAATGTTTTCCTCCAATTTGTTTATTTAAGAATGATTCAATAAATTTTAAGCAGTTAGGAATGTTGGTGTTCCCTCGTCCTACTGTTTGCTTTAAACATTGTTCTTGAAAGTTATTTTCATCTTTTTCTTATTAAAGTTAGACTAGAAAAGTAATGGTTTGCCCTGTTTCTAGTTTCTATTCTCCAAAGGCAGATTTTGAAGGTTTCCCTTGGTGTTGACTGAAAGAAAACCAGGTTTAAAAGTACCTTATCTGATCTTAGGTTACACTTTGTTTTCTCTTATGTGTTTTCATACTTTAGGAAGGTAATTATGCGGATTACTGGATTGTTTTTCAATTAAGCTTCTTTAATACAAACTTTCCCAAGAAATCTATGGTTAGCCCTATTCTTGGTTGGTTTTAAACAGTTACTTAAGAGGATTTTCTTGTTTGGACTGACTATAAATCCTTGGTGAAATTATTATCAGTTTCCACCCCTCCAACACTTTATTGTTTCCATTCCATCATTTTAATCTCAATAATCTTATGATATAGATGACTTGCCCCTTGGATCACTCTTGATGTTGTTGCTCAATTAAAGCCCTGTTATGACTCCATAGCCCAATGGACTAAAAACCAGCGTTATATCTATCTTTCTAGACAAAGCTGTTCTATTCACTTGCAACTTCTCACCTTTTAAAATTTTTTGCACTTAGAACTTTCCCCTCAAATAATAATCATGCTCAACCATCCAAAAAAAAAACAAACCCTTGGCCTTCATAACTAGCCTAATATCATTACCCCAAAATTCAAATACAAATCCATCTTTGCACTTATTGGAGAGATCCCTCTCCGGATTCAGGAGGGCTAGATCCTAGAATCCCAAAGTGGTTGAAACGATGTTTCTCCTTGCGACCGGACTTTGCCAATAGTGCTGATTACAAGGAGCTAACATTTTTTGGCGACTCCACTGGGGAACAAAACCCAGCATCATTTTCATTTTAAGGTAACCAAAGGACATCAAATATTTGTTTCAAAGAACATTTGTTATATCAACCAGCTGAGCCACCAGCAACTAACATTTCTGGCGACTCTATTGGGGAAACTTCCCTTAAAATCTTCATAAAACATTGTGAGTAAAAAGTAGCCTTTTCAAGCATGACCAAGGAATGGTAATCATGATGAAACTTGTTTGAATCGTTGAAAAATTAGGCAAACCCTAGGATTCTCATAAGACTTTATCTAACCTTGAAAAATCAGCTGGCTTAGCCATAAGAGTAGACTGTTTTTGTCTCATAACCGTAGCTAAGTTTTGAAATAGAGTTAGGATATTCTTAGAAACCACACAATTGAAAAATAATTCAGAAAACCCAAAAAATATTTCAGATTGGTATCCAATAAACATGGTGGTGGACAATAAAACCTTTTACCTCCAAAAGAGCTAAAAAATTCCACTTGGCGACTCCACAATCCTGAACAGACCTTAAGACTCCACTGGGAAGAACCCTTATCATTATAATATCATTCAAACTCAATTAGAGGACTGTAGGATTAAAATTGTGTAAACAGATTAGTTGACCTCTTAAATATTTTCATACCTGGTTGAACTTTTCTTGTTTATTTGGGTCTAAAAAACACAGCATAGTGGCTCCTAGAAAGATTCACACTAGAGCCTATCGACCTAGTATCATAGGAAGTCTCCACAAGTTAAATTGTGTTGTTTTGAATCACCCTTGAGAGCTAATTCAGTTCCCGAAAATCTTATAGCTCTACAAAAATCACAACCTGACTTATTAAATCCATTTCGAACTAGGTCATTTGATGATATAACTCATATAGACTCTGAATTTTCACTTTCATCCCCTGAGGCAAGTGAACATCCTGGTAATGCTTACAACAATTTGTTTCTCACCAGACTGCAAATCCTCTCATCTAAAATAACTCAATGATCTCACATTTCCCACTCCATCATATCCTTGAATTCCCTTGTCAAAACCACCTCACTTCTTCTTTCCATTGTGTCACACTATTGAATCCACCTCCACCCCATATCATGGCTGCATGGTATGCTCCCCTAGTCCTTCCTGCACCATTAGTCAATATTCCACAGGACTATCAGTCCGAAATTCCATTATATGATGCTAGCAATGCTACAATTGCATCACAACATGTGGATAAGATGAATGACTACTTTGATAGAAATGAAATTGATGATGATTACATCCAAGCTTAGGTGCCATAAAACCAGGGAGAAAAAGTAAATGGTTTAACGATTTCACTTGTTAAATATAATGAAATCTCAAAACCTTCCATCAAACATTCTTAATAAATAGAAGTAGCGCCCTCTTCGATCCATCACGATTACAAAATCTCCAATAAAGCAGTATTTCAACAGCTAATACACGGATTATCGTCTATATAATGCACTCCAGAACTAAAACCTCACCAGGAAGACTTAGCTTTAAACAAGTTTCTGCGAAGGGTTTGACCACGAATGGCCTATGTATTAAAGGGAAAGAGAATCTGCCAACTCTTGAAGAGATGCAAAAGGGTGCTTTTTCTATGGAAGTCAAATTAATGGAGAAGAGAGCAAGAATGAAAAATGAAAAGAGAGTATATTTTAGAGAGGAATCTACACCCTCTACTTCAAACTCAAAAAGGGAGAGAATGATGGAATAAATTATGAAAGAGATGATCATAATTAAGAGAGCACAAGCCATTCAAAACCAAACTGCTCCTCAAAATAGAAATCAGAACCAAAACCATAATTTTAGAAGGAACCAACCTCCAAACAGACCTAGGGAAGATGATCAACAGATCACTCCTCCCTTTCATCAAAACTATGTAAGCGAGGTTGAGGAAACAGATGAAATAATAGAGGAGGATGATATCAACATGCTGGGGGTAGATAATGATGACTTTGAGGTTCATTATGATAGAAAAAAAGGTCTATACACACTTTATGATGACAGAAGAGATGATGATGAAAATTATTATCAAGATATGGAAAATGTCATCATACAATCTCAAAAAGGATATGACCTTAGAAGAAAAACTAGTCAACAAACTCCCAACACCAAAACCTCTGACAAATCTTCACAAAACAGAAATACAATAAAGCCTAGAATGGTCAAACAAAATGACAAAGTAGTGGCTATAAATTCTGTTAATGGCAAAGAGAAAGGCACTCAAAACAATGAAAAACAGAGTGCAGACATTAGTAGTACTAACATCTCAGCTAGTACTCCTATTAAAACATTTTTTCCAAAAGTAAATAGAACAAATCAGCAAGCTGATATTGCTGATAGAGTGACAGCTAATAAGGTTGAAACAAGTACCTTAAACAATCAAATTCCTTTCAGCCTAGAGCCGGAAATTTCCAAAATCAAAATCCCTATTCCTTTGACTGAGCTAGCTGCCCAGCATGTATATAGGACCCAAATTTTGAAGGCTTTAAATATAGAGGAAAATGAGGATACAGTCAATCTTAATGATGACCAGCCAGAGCTTATTTTCGGTCCAAAGATTGAAGGTAGATATCTGGAGGGACCTGTTCCTCCCTTTTATGTGAGTTTAAACGTTCATGATAATATTTTGCACAACGCTATGCATGATTCCGGGGCTTCTCATAATTTAATGCCTAAAGCTGTGATGGAGAGCCTTGGTCTAGAAATCACTAGACCTTATAAATATCTGTACTCCTTTGACTCGAGCAGAGTAAAATGTTTAGGATTAATCAAAGACCTTTGCTTTAGCTTAGCACAGATCCCAGCCAAATGCTTAGTCATGGACATTGTTGTGGCTAATGTGCCCCCAAAGTATGGAATGCTATTATCTAGATCTTGGGGGGCTAAGTTACAGGGGACTATACAGATGGACATGAACTATGCGACTATCCCTGTTTTCAATCAGATGAGAAGACTTTACAGGGAGTCCCATATGCAATACATAGTTACAAGTCAAGACAGACCGCAAAAATCCCCTTTATACTCTGTAAACACACGCCTTGATTCAGTTATCCTTTTTAATGAAGAAACATTGGATGAACAAATAACTTTAACATAGTTTATGGCCGATAGAGAGGAGGAGGTAAACACCACAGAACTGTCAAAATAATTTTTTGAACTTTTAAACAACATTGAACCAAATATGGGTCTTGAACTACAAGTCATGTGCCCTTTTATTTTAAACCTTGACACTCAAGAAGACGTGCCTTCACTTAACGAAAAACCTGAAGAGTCAAAAAAATTCAATTAAGTGCCGCTAATCATAAACAAATAGAAAGCACAGTAATTGAAGAGGACGGTAACCGAATAGACGAAACCGAAAATAGTCCTTTGTGGAGTATGTATTATGACGGATCCTGCACTAGGAACAATGCTGGTGCAAGGGTTTGGATTTGTAACACTGAAAGCAACCACACAGAAAGTCTTTCCTGTAGATTAAACTTCCAGTGTTCAAATAACATAGCGGAATATGAATCCCTTCTTCTAGGCTTACGATTGTTGAAGAAGTTAGGAGATAAAAGAATCAATGTGTATGGGGATTTAGAATTAGTCATTAGGAAAGTCAATGGGGAGTATAATGAAAATCATCCCAGACTTAGGGCCTACCAAAACGATGCCATGGACCTTTTAAAAACTTTCTAGGAGTCCAAATTGATTTTTGTCCCAAGAAAAAGAAATCTTGCAGCCCACAATTTAGCCTTTGCAGCTAGAACATGCTTAACACCATATGAAACCAAAGACTGCACAACCCAGATTAAATTCATACCAGTCATTCCTGACAACGAGAAATATTGGCAAGTTTTCGATGGAGATAAATAAATAGAATACTTTATGCAGTTCAGAAATGAATTTGAACTTCACAGCTTAGATTCAGAATATGAAACAGACTGCAATAATGAAGAAAATTTTCTTGATAAAGAAGAAAGGCATCCTGAACTTGATAATGTAAACCTGTTATCTAACAAACTTGAAAATAAAACAAAGATGAATGTAGAATTAGAAACAGAGGAGTTAAAAACTCTACACTCTAAAGATGAAAGTTTTCCAAGCGGTCTGGCACCATTAGAAGAGTTGTTTGATTTTAACGATGTGGCCAAGAAGCCAAAACTAGAACCTGTAGAGACTGAAGCGGAAGAGTGAAATATTGGCAGTGAACTTAAACCTATGATGATTAAACTGTATAAGACTTTACCAGCTCACATTAAACTCAAATACATAGAGCTAACGAATTTTTCGATGTTTTAAGTAGATTATGAAGGTCTTAAAATCTATGACGATATCACGGCTGGAAAATCCTCTCAAAAACTAACTTTATGCCAAAAGCGAGAAGCTATATGAGAGGGACACAAATTCTGTTGCCTTTAGTTGAAGAATCATGAAAATGTATGAGGGAACATTATTGTCCCTATTTAGATATTAAGATAGGTGTCAAATCTGAGTATCGATTAGGAGGGTGAAAAACTAGAGAGATCGGGCTTTGTATAGACTTTAGAGACTTAAACAAAGATTCATTAAAAGACAACTACCCTTTACCTAAGATGGATCATATTTTAAAAAGGGTGGTAGGGTCTAGAAGAATTTCTTTACTTTATGGCTACCCAGGGTACAATCAGATCCTAGTCCACCTTGCTGATCAATTAAAGACAACCTTTGCTACACCATGGGGCACTTTCATGTATGTGAAAATGCCTTTTGGTCTAATGAATGCTGGAGAAAATTTTCAAAGAGCCATGGACATAGCATTCTATGATGAACTGGGCTTCTTCATCATTATATACCTTGAAGATGTCATTGTGTTTTCAAAGACAAATGAAGAGCACTTAGAACATTTAAGAATATTTTTCAAGAAATGCAGAAAATTTGGGATATCCAGCAAACCCTAAGAGACTGTTTGGTCTCCCGAAGGTAAACTTCAGGCACATTATTCCCGGTATTAAGATAGATCCAAAGAGGATTGAGGCCATATTGCAAATCTCTCATCCTCGGAACATCAAGGAGTTGCAATCTTTCATTGGGAAGATTAACTTTTTGAGAAGGTTCATTCCCAACTTGGTTGAGCTCCTTAGGAATATCACAAACATGTTGAAGAAGGAATAAGGGGTAAAATGGACCTTGGAAGCAAAGAAATCCTTTGAGCTGGTGAAACAAGTGTTAACCAAAACACCGGTTCTCATAAGTCCTGATTTTTCAAAAGATTTTTATATTTTTTCGTTTGCATTAGAACATTCCATAGCTGCTGTCCTTTTACAGAAAAATCCGCAAGGACAAGAGCAGCCTATTGCATTCTTTAGCAAGGCATTGAGGGATGCCCCTTTGAAGTATAATATTATGGAAAAGCAAGCTTTTGCTTTGGTTAAAGCTTTGAAAGACTTCAGAGTGTACATCCTTCACTCACACATCATTGCCTTTGTCCCAAACTCAGTTGTTAAAGACATTCTAACACAGGACCCAGATGGTAAGAGAGGTAAGTGGATTGTTGTTATTCTTGAATATGATTTAGAGATAAAACCCACTAAACTTATCAAAGGCCAAGGTCTAGCTAGATTAATGGCTGAATCCAATTTTGAAGTTCTTGATATTAATATGATTAATGCTTTGGATGACCAAGAAGAATTTTCAACTCCTATTGTTGAAGAAAATTTTAGGAATTCTCCTTGGTATGCTGATATTATTTATGTTTTGCTTAATTTGAATACACTTCCTAGTTTGACAAAGACAAAGGCAAGATTCCTAAAGTTAAAAGCTGTAAACTATTGCATTATAGATAAATGTCTTTATTGGAAAAATGCAAGTGGTCTATTGCTTAAATGTTTGCCTGAATTTGATGCAGAGAAGGTTAAGCACGAGTTCCATGAAGGAGAGTGTGGAGGTCATTTATACTGGAAGACAACAACCAAATAAAATTTTGAGGGCTGGCTTCTATTAGCCTACTATTTTTCCTGATAGACACAAGATGATCATAGCATGTCATAAATGTCAACTTTTTGAAGGCAAAAGAAAACTGCTACCCTTACTTCTGCATCCAATCATTTTTGAAGCTCCTTTTCAACAGTGGGGACTTGACTTCATGGGAGAAAATCCCCCATCTTCTGCCCAGCATAGATGGATTTTCACTGCCACAGACTATTTCACTAAGTGGATAGAAGCCGTACCTTGTAGGCAGGCCAATGATTCAATTATTATAAAATTCATGGATACTAACATTCTCTCCAGATTTGGATTTCCTACCAAGATCATCACTGATAATGCAGCAGCATTTGAATCAAAGAGGATGGTTGAGTTCTGTCATAGATATTAGATAAAATTGGGGCATTCCACGGCCTATTACTCTCAAGGTAATGGACTTGCAAAATCCTCAAACAAAAGTTTAGTGAACATAATCAAGAAACTGTTGGAGGTCAATAAAAATTCTTGGCACACAAAGCTAGTTCATGCACTTTGGGCTGACAGATTGACTTTGAAGAAGTATATTGGCATGTCACCTTTCCATCTTGTGTATGGTACTGATGCAATTTTTCCAAACAACCTTGGGGTACCAGTGATGAAGTTGATCCAAGAGTTGCAAACTGAAAAAAAATGACATAATCAAAAGAATAAATCAGACCATTCATCTTTAGTAAACCAGAGAGGAAGTTTATAACAAAGCATTGCAGAAGTAGATCAGCATTAAAAAGATTTTTGACAGAAGAAAAAAGGCCAACAATTTCAAAGTTGGGGACAAAGTTTTAAAGTGGGACTCAAGGAGGGAAGACAAGGGCAAGATCGGGAAATTTGACAATTTATGGCTTGGCCCTTACTCTATCCATTCAGCTACTTGTAATAATGCATTTTTCTTGCAGGAGTTGGATGGAGCAGAATTGTTTGGGGGTCCTGTCAATGGCAGGATGCTTAAGAATTACTTCTCTTGATCCATATTATGTTTAAAGCCTTTTATCTTTTTCTCATTATAAATATCTCATCCACCACTTCATTCAAAGTTAGAAAAATAAAAAATACAAAAAGAAAGAAAAGAAAGAAAAGAGGGCAGATTGTGAAAACAAGAAAGGTATAGCCCCATACCAAAAAGAGAAACAAATCTGAAAGTGTGCAAGCTCAAATGCCACTCCTAAAGAATACACTTCTATTTAGTCAAAAATCTTAATCTTGAGTAATTAGATTTAAATTTTCTGCTGATAGGATAGTAAATTCGATTTTCCAAACTATTTAATCTTGGCTTATCAGTAGATAGATTAGGATAGAAATTAAGGGTTCAAACATGCTCAAAATCTGAACCTAAGTATTCAAAGAGAGATGACTCAAATCTGTTTTATTTTTTGAGTCAAAACAGATGTAAAACTGGTTCTAATCAGCTCAAAATCTGAACTAGATTATGAAGAAAATAGCTCACACAGTAGTCAAAACAGAGTTGTAGAAAAGGGGAAGGAAATGCTTTGAAACTTCAGATCTTAAGAATTCCATTTTTTATTTAATTTTCTGAAAAATAATATCTATGTGCAACTTTTTTTTTATTCCATAGATTAGCATCAAGTTAGACTGTTCAATCCTAACTTGAATGCTTTTAAATTTCTGTTGTAGAATTTAGAGAATAAAAATCTGTTAGATTGTTTAATCCTAACAGATTGATAGAATAGGTAGAGAAGCATCTGAACTCAACTGTTTAATCTGAGTTCAGGGAGAAATAAGGAGTAGAATTAGATTAGTTTTTTTCTTTCAAAAGAATAAAAAATTGTGAAAAGAGTTTGCCAATCCAAGTGCACTATAAAAGAAGAAAAAATGTTAGATCAGTAGGATTAGGTAGGAAGAAAGCTTGTTGATGAAATATCCATTGTTTTTATGGCTGCTAATATGTTTTCAGAGCAAGATCATTCAAGCAAAGAAAAGCATCCCAATGGATGAGGCACAGGTCAACCTCCCAGAGAACACAATGGATGTGGCACAGGTCAGCCTCCCAGAGAATGCAAATCTGAAGTTCTTGATGCCTTCAAGAAGGCACCATCCCCAAGTGGAGCCACTGTTAGCCACCTATAATTTTTTTTATAGCAAAAGGTGGCTAAAACTTTTTAGAGCCTTCAAGGAAAAAATTTTATTTGCTAAAAAGTGTTGGCTCTTGAAGACTCTTGAAGGCCTCATGCCTCTCTCCAAATCTCCACTACTGTTCCCTTTTTATACTCAGAAATTCTGTTGATTTCATAAGAAAAGACTGCTGCAAAATCATCATTTTCCCCTTCCTCCACTCAAAACTAACCTTCATTTTTGCTCCCCCTTTTTCTCCATAAAACTCCTCTATTTTCATGATTCCTCTCCTTCCATTCATGAAAATCATTTTCCATAGTTTAAAACTCATTTTTAAACTATTTCAAAACCCCTAAATCCATTGAAAGCTCTGAAAAAATTCATAAAATACAAGTTTTTATTACTAAGAACTTAATCTCCCTTGGGCTAAGTCTTAAACCAATTCCCCCACATGCCCACGCCCTAGAACTAGGTGCTATGACCATCAGGCACTTATCGCATCGGAATTAATCAATGAGCGCAAGTCTTTGGCTTTCACAAAAGTCTCTGATGCGATTAGCTCTGTTATAGATGAGCCCTGGTCCTTTTTCTGCTTCACGAAACCAGAGGCCCGTAATCAGGCACTCAAACTAATGAATAAGCCTTGTCCGATTGATTTTTTCCTTTTTTAAATCAAAAAACCCTTTTCCCAAAGTTTTGGTCTAACGTGCCCTTACAATGGATTTTTGATAAAAAATGGTTAGATTAAAAAGACCCGATCGTGCAATCGCATCGGAGAAATTCACAAATGGTTGATTGATAGACCCGCATCAAACTTTATGATGTGATTGGGTCACATATATATATAACTCCTCCCCCTCCACTTCATTCATATTACTTTTTCCCGGGACCAAAGGTTAAAGTCCCAAGGCGCTGATCGCATCGGAAAAGTTAAATGGTTAGATTGAAAAGCCCAAACCTGAAGCTCCGACTGCGATTGGCCCTTTATTTGAATATGCCCTGGGCCTGTTACCATTCCATTTAGACCAAGGCCCCGCAATCGGGCGCCAAACCATATCGAAAATTAATATTTTCCCCCCCAAACTATAAACCTTTGTTTATATAAAATTGTCGATTTTTTATTATGTCCTAAGTTTTTCCGCCGGTGCAAAGTTCAACTCACTCTCCACCATCGATCTGATCTGTAGATCGACGATGCGCAATCCATCGCCCGGGTGGTCCCCGCCAGCCACATACTGTTGCAAAACCACGCGGATTTTGTCGCATCGCTTTTGAGAGGGGGGCGATATTTTCCATTTCGCAGCAATTCCATACACCGGCTAACACGTGGCCTTGAGCACTGTTGACAAAAATGCCCTCATCGCGCGTTAAATTTTGGACGTGGAGTGGGCGCGATATTGATGTGCGTCATCAAATCTGAGGCCGCTCATCGGATGGTGATCGCTCTCTGAAGAAGCCCGACAGTTAGTCCAAAGTACGGTGCGATATTAAAAGCATCTTCGCCGTCGATATGATCTGCAGATCGACGACCCAAAATTCATCGCCCTTATTCCTCGTCCAGTCAGCATTTCCGGACCCGGGGGGTTTTATTCATCTGAATTTTATCAAAGGTTTGATGTCCGAACATGTTTCTAAGGTTTATCGGTGCTTGTTCTCCGCTGTTGATCGCGTGGGCCGATCTCATTCGACGGCCCACGTTTGTCCCAAACCCCGAACATGATTTTCGACCATTTTTCGCCAAAACAAAGGTTTTAAACCTTTTTTCCATTTTTATTTTATTTTTTCAAATAATGTGACCCCTTCACATTATTTATTCACCTTCGCTCCTGACTGTCGATCTCTGCGCAATCGACGGCTTCGATTCAAATTCTTCTTCTGCCTTCCCTTTGAATTCCTCTAATCAATCTCAACCATTGGATGATGCCATCCAATGGCCATGCTCTCTCCCCATGCCCTCTTAAGCAGTTCACCGACAACGCAGGATTTCTTAAATATTGTTTGTGTTTTGCAAGTGTTTAAAGGTTTATCCATTATATTGAAAGAAAGGCCGAAGGCCGGGAATGACGATTCCCGTGCCTTCGATTCATAAAAGGAAAACCATTCGCAGGGTTCAAGATCCACATTTCGTCGATGCTTCAAGGGCATTGATGCCTTGAGAGCCCAGCGCAGCTCGCACATCAACAAGACACACTGATTTTAAATCATAATTAAAAGAGTATTAGTGTTGAAGACAGAACACGACAGAATATAAGGATTGAAGATAATTTTGGGATTACGGCTAAGAATGATTATCAAAAGCCGAATCCCCAGAATTAAAACACAGTTAAAAGAAAATCATAAGTGTTTTATCAGACAAAAGGACCTCCACCACCACATCTGAGGCAAATGGATTCCTCTCAGCTACCACAAAGCCACCTGTTGCTCAAAGCATTCCAACAGAGGCCGAAGTGATTGATCAAATCAGATATTCACCTCAGCGTAGCCAGAGAAGTTAATTCTGCACATAAATTTAATGAAAAAATATCACCAGAGTTACTCCAACATAACGCAGAGCCTTCAAAGTAAACAAGAGCTCCCACCGAGCTTAAAGTCTTTAATGTATATCAATTAATATAGTGAAACAACTGTAAACTTCTTCATCGAGCCCCTCAAAGGCCGAGAAGTCATCACTCTGTATTAATTGTCATGAGAGATCTTTTATCAGATCTCACCTCCTCATTGTTCTATAAATACTTCTGTAGAAGATGAGAAATTGTTGGTTGCAGAACTTTGAAATATACTTGAGCTCGAAACTCCTACTTGTAAATAGTGTTCACTGGCCCTTGAAGCTCTGTTTGTGATTAGAATAGTTAGGCTAAGAAGTGAAGATGATTGCTAAACTGAAACATTGGACTTGAAGACTGTAACTGGTTTCACATCAATAACAAGATTTTTCTTGGGATCCTGGTCTATATCACTGGTGAAGTGCCCCTTTCTTTGTTATTGTTTTTCCTTCTATGTATGCCATATTTTTCACTATTCTCTGATAAAGAACAACATTTATAGTGTTAGGATTTAATTTTTACCAGTACCCTTCTCTCACTGATAAGATTTATCTCAAAATTTTCCTCCAATTTTTTTATTTAAGAATGATTCAATACAGTTTAAGCAGTTAGGAATGTTGGCGTTCCCTCGTCCTACTGTTTGCTTTAAACATTGTCCTTGAAAGTTATTTTCATCATTTTCTTATTAAAGTTAGACTAGAAAAGTGATGGTTTGCCCTGTTTCTAGTTTCTATTCTCCAAAGGCAGATTCTGAAGGTTTCCCTTATTGTTGACTGAAAGCAGACCAGGTTTAAAAGTAACTTATCTGATCTTAGGTTACACTTTGTTTTCTCTTATGTGTTTTCATACTTTCTGAAGGTAATTATGCGGATTACTGGATTGTTTGTCAATTAAGCTTCTTTAATACAGACTTGCCCAAGAAGTCTATGGTTAGCCTTGTTCTTGGCTGTTTTTAAACAGTTACTTAAGAGGATTTTCTTGTTTGGACTGACTATAAATCCTTGGTGAAATTATTATCAGTTTCCACCCCTCCAACACTTTATTGTTTCCATTCCATCATTTTAATCTCAATAATCTTATGATATAGATGACTTGCCCCTTGGATCACTCTTGATGTTGTTGCTCAATTAAAGCCCTATTATGACTCCATAGCCCAATGGACTAAAAACTAGCGTTATATGTATCTTTCTAGACAAAGTTGTTCTATTCACTTGAAACTTCTCACCTTTGAAACTT
The DNA here is from genome assembly GCA_034641835.2 of Pinus albicaulis. Taxonomy (NCBI): domain Eukaryota; kingdom Viridiplantae; phylum Streptophyta; class Pinopsida; order Pinales; family Pinaceae; genus Pinus; species Pinus albicaulis. The sequence goes on from CM076584.1 coordinate 402,033,939, forward strand.
TTTTGCACTTAGAACTTTCCCCTCAAATAATAATCATGCTCAACCATCCAAAAAACAAAACAAACCCTTGGCCTTCATAACTAGCCTAATATCATCACCCCAAACTTCAAAGACAAATCCATCTTTGCACTTATTGGAGAGATCCCTCTCCGGATTCAGGAGGGCTAGATCCTAGAATCCAAAAGTGGTTGAAATGATGTTTCTCCCTGCGACCAGACTTTGCCAATATTTTTTATTACAGGGAGCTAACAGTCATCTCAAAAGAAGGAATTCAAATAGACCCACGGAAGGTCCAGCCCATTCTTGATCTTCCTACACTATAAAATTTTCTTCATTTACAGAAACTTCAGGGAAAGGCTAACTTCCTAAGGAGGTTCATACCCAACTACACCGAAATGGCTAAAGGATTTACTCGGCTCTTGAAAAAGTGCATTCCATTCCATTGGGACCAAGTTGCACAAGCTTATTTTGGTGTTTTCAAGGATACACTTGTCCAGGCGTCATTAATGTATCCCCCCAATTATCAGAGTGATTATTTCTTATATATCGTCGCGGCTAATACGACCATTTCTATGGTATTGATCCAAGTATAAAATTGGATAGAACATCCAATCTATTATTTGATTTGTAATCTAAATGATACGGAAGTGAAGTATTCATACATAGAAAATCTTGTCTTGGCGGCTGTTCAAGTTGTCCAAATATTTCGTCACTATATCCTGTTCCAGAAGACCATCGTCACTTCAAATTTCAACCCCATGAATTACATCTTATCACCTCAATTTATGGGGGGGAATTATTCAAAATGGATTGTCATTTTGCAGGAATTTTATTTGGAATTCATCAAATCCAAGTCAAAGAAGTATTTAGTTTTGGTTGAGCTTCTATCTGACCTTCCTTCTGATAGTACTGCTACTACATTGGAACCATCTATTCCTAATGATTCTTTGTTTCTAATCAAATCATCTGTTCCTTGGTACGGGGATTTTATCATTTATCTCCAGACCTAAACTTTTCATCCTGAAACCTCTCGCTCTGACCAGCGACGTATTCGATATCAAGCCAAATATTATCTGATCGTCGACGATACACTTTATCGTCATGGTGTCGATACAATTTTAAAAAGGTGCCCCACTCATGAGGATGCTGAAAAGGTTTTAAATGATTGTCATGCTGGGGCCTGTGGTGGACATTTTTCTGGATATGCTACCGCACAGAAGATACTCTGCGCTAGTTACTTTTGGCCTACCATATTTTGTGACTGCATCCTCGCGGTTATAATTTGTCATGCGTGCTGGATATTTGATCGTAAAATCTACAAACCGCCAGTGCCAATGCATCCTATTGTCTCTGTGGGACCATTTTCAAAATGGGGCATTGACTTCATGACATATAACCCTCGTTCGTCTGGGGGGCAAGGTTATATTATTGTCCCAGTAGAATAATTTACCAAGTGGGCCGAATTGATGCCTACATTCAACAACACAGGACAAATAGCTACATTTTTTTACTTTAATCATGTCATTTCACGATTTGTGGTCCCACAGGCTATAGTCACAGATCATGGTTCGCATTTTCATAACCATATGATGAATGAATTGACTGCCAAATTAGGACTGTCACATGATATTTCTACTCCTTATTATCCACAATCAAATGGACAAGTTGAGGCTATTAACAATACTCTTAAACGAATTCTTCAACGAATGATAGGAGCTCGTAAACGAAATTTCCACCTAATCTCGTACTCAACTTTGTGGGCATACTGAACCTCAGTGAGAAACACAACTTGATTTACCCCCTTTCAATTGGTGTATGGTCTTGAAGATATCTTTCCAATCCAATGTGAAATATCGTCATTAAAACTCGCAATCAACTTGTTACTTGAAACCTTTGCTAAATAAGCATGTCTTTTTAACCTCATCCTTCTTGATGAAATATGTCGTGAAGCCCAATTCGCCAATGAAGCACATAAGAGACGTATAAAGGCATAATACGACAAGCATGTCCATCCTTGCATTTTCTCATAGGGTGACCTGGTCCTTTTTTATGATCAGGAAGCTAATGTAATAGGTACAGGGAAATTTGAGCCATTATGGCATGGCCCCTGTGATGTCGAAAAAGTTCTTACTAAGGGTGCCTATGAGTTGGTATATTACGATGGAATTTCTTTGGCGCAGCCCCGAAATGGGTTTTATCTTAAACATTACTATGCTTAATCATGAGCGTAGTAAATTTTTTTTATTATATTGTATATATGCTATTGATTTGCATTTGTTGTCTTAGTTTGTTTTCAAGAATTTTCTTGAAGTTAGTAATCTTCTTTACATTTCATCACAGATGTCTGAATCTTTAGAACCATTTTTTGGGTATGCTGATGGTGCTAGTTGTAGTATGCAGAATATATCCTCTGCAGCGTGGGCCATTTACACTTTGAATGGTGAGTTAGTGAGTTTTCAAGGGATTTGTATTAGTCGATCTACAAACAATATCATTGATTATATCACGTTGATCAAACTTCTCTCTGATGCCATTTCATTTGGTATTAAACACATCATTATTAGGTTAGACTCACAACTTGTGGTACTGCAACTTATTAGTGTTTATACCATTAGAAATCCAACACTGCATCATATGTTCCTAAGAGTTTGACTTTTGAAAAGACATTTTGATATCAACACATTTCTAGAAACTTGAACACATTAATTGATTCTTTAGCAATTTATGTTACAAACATACATATGCAACACATGTAAAGATACATTCACATAATTGAATAGGATTTCACAATAAACATAGGAAAACACTGAAATCAAATAGATATATAGTTATAGGATTTAAAAAAATTTGTGCCCAAGACACATTGGTCATCTGAACTCAAAATGTATGCATTATGTCAAAAGTAAACTAGTGGTGCTCATGATAACATTCTACTGATCTAGCTATCCTATGTAGTAACCGCATCCAGCGGTTAGGAACGCTAATAGTGTGGCGTTGCAGTCACATGGGTAACTCTTCAATCTAGAAATCTGAAATCCCGAAGGTCAACCCCTGTATGTGATGCTGAAGCTCAGCAAGAGTCTTAGCCATATCTAAATCCTGAAGGACTGCTCTACCAACAACCCTCTCTGCTGGCTCATCCGCTCCATGTTATGGCTCTCCCATTGGTCGAAATCGACCTACATTTTCATACATCAATACTTTAGTTTAGTCTTGAGAAAACATCAAAAGAAAAAAACATGTATAAACCTTAGAAAAATAAAAAAACATGGTCAAAAAATTCTTACCAATTACACCCCACTGAGCACCTTCTGGTAAAGCTAAATCTAGATCTCCTCGGAAGTCGATGCCTGCATATGCATAGTCATCGATGGCGATAATATGTCGTCTAATCTAGGCAAAGAATATAGTCTAGAACACAATTGTCGATTTACCAACATGTCTAGCCATCAATTATAGCCATCTCTGCATCCTTGGATCTCTAGAGTTAGATATACCCAACGTCACATGCTGAGGCTACATCAGTGGAATCTGCTCTAAGGTAAAATAAATGACAATCAAACCATAGATGAAATTTTTCTTCCTTCCTCCCTTTGCCTTGCTCAATTCTTCTTTCATTTGAGAGAGTACAACTTTAGCCCAGTTGGAAACTATTGGTTCCATACACTTTAGTGCATACTTCATATAAGATATCTTCGCTACATGTAGTGTAGCATTACTAGCAAGCTTTGGGATCATGAATAATATGGTTCTCAATGGAAAATCATGAACATTGCAGATGTTTATTTTCCCATCCTTGCTAGGTTGTGCCCCTGGATTGCAATATTGCAATATATAGTCTCTCACTGTCTCTCCTCCGAGAGCAGATCCTGAGAGAGAAATGAGTAGGCCTCTCCTCGACAAGCCTGTCAAAAAATAGATATCATCCACTAAAATTGGGACCACTTTTTCCCCAATATTAAATTCCTTAATCATCGAATCCCATGCGTGAACAAGGAACTCCAATAGTTCCATCTGTTGCCTCATATCCGATAGATGGAAGTACTTCAACAACCCACAACCTCTGAGGACTCTTACAGTACCTAGATCATTTAGGGAAATCATGTTTTGTTCCTCATGTTCTCATTCCCTCCAAGTAATTATCATTTTGGTCTGTTCAATTGCCTGAAACACAACCATAAGACTCTAAGGACCCATTTCATGCAAAAAAATAAGTAAAATTTGGGCACATTGTCAAGAGCAAAAATGTGAAATGCGTCAAACACACCCCTAGACAAGAGACAGTGCGTTGCAAGTGCACCTGGCCTTTAATTCTAGTGCACTGCAATGCACCTTTCGACATTCAAGGGTGCGTTGCCCTGTCTACAAAATAAATTTACCCTAAGGGGCACAAATCCCTAAAAAATTGCAATGAAATGAAAAAAATGACTACTGAAGGAAATAGGAGGTTTATGGCACCAACCTGGATCAAATGGCGAGGAAAACAGTCCACATGATCGATCGCTATCAACAACTGAAGTTCAAGGGCAAAAACAGGTTCAGAGCTCTAAAATGAAAATGGTAACTTTCAAATCGTAAAAATGAATAGTAAAACTCTTTTAATTAGTCATTTGATTATTTTCAAATCATATTTATTGATGTGACTATGGTTTTATTCATTTTTTATCATGAAACAGGTATTTTTAATCCATTTGATGTTGTTCTGAACAGGTTTAAAGTTGATATAGTAGATTATTCGTGCACACTTATTTCAAGAATGATTTGACCACAAAGCATACTTTTATCCTTTTTTTTTGAGCTTTTATAACAACAAAAAAGGACTTGAAGTGCACTTTTATCTCTTTTTCAAGCTTCGAGAACAACGAAAAAGGAACCCCTGGAGTCTTCTTTTAGCTCTTTTCAGACTCTGATAATGTGAAAATATTGCAGATAAATTGTCTTTTTGAGCTCGTAAAAGTAAATGAATTGACATCTACTCAGTATAAGTTTAACCCTTTTCTAGACTAACATAGATTATTTACCAAAAAGGAAAACCTTAGTCGAACATGGCTAGGAGTTTCTCTCAGATATCATTTTACAATTTTTCAGATATTAGCAAAAACTTTACAAAAAAGTACTTATGGAGTTTTCTTTTGTCCTCTTTTTCAAACTCTCTAAATATGAGAAAGGACTGGGATGTCACTGTCGTTAGGCTCGTTAAAACATAAAATAGTGATGGGCTTGTCGATCATGGAAAGAATCAAGTTTAATTTATCGCTAGACTCGTTAAATTATTAAATAGATATGCATTTTTTCCCGAAGGGTTTAATTACAGATCAAGCACATGTTATCCTCCTCAATCTTGTTAAAAAATAAAGAGAGACTGGTCGAAAAATGACTAGGGAAAAATTGGGAAAGTGAACAGAACTTTTACGGTAGTAGGTCGCTCTTGAACATGACACTTCACTTCATCATCGTGATTGTTTTGGTTGGTTAATATTCTTGACGGTTCATCATACCTTCACTTCAGTTTTGGGTCAATGCTGCCAACTCATCTTAGTGTCATCGATAGGTTTAGGAGAATTCATCTAGTGAATATTCATCCTTATGCAATACTCATAAACCTTCATTATAATGATGGTCATCCATGAACATTGCTATATCAAGTCACATTTTGTCTTTGAAATCAGTAACTCTCGTTTCCCAATAAAGTAGCTTCATGTCAACATCAAATCATCATCTAAGAATTTTACTTAGAAACATCATCTTCTAGTACCATGAGGCTTGTTACAGCATCGACAAGATCCTCGCTTCGAGACCTTTGATCGAAAAATTTTGTTTTGCATGCGACATCAAATCATCTATTCATGCCTTACGAAATGTACTGCAATACCTTGAGAGCCATTAACATCAATGGTGGTTCTCTCGCGTTTGTTAACAACTCACATCATTGGTTGGTAATCAAACGATGTCTTACCATGTTCGACTACAAATCATATATTTGCATGGCTATACTTGTACCCAAACGATCGAGTGAATGAGATAAGAAGACCCCGGATCTAGTTTCAGCCATTCAGGCTGCGATTTCAAGATTTTTATACACATCATCTCTATGGTGACCTTACATACAAATCGTCATCCGAACATGGGCCTATATATGTAGGCATCTCTTTATTGGGAAACATTCCAATGTAGATGAATTTTTGCACTATATGCATGTTATTATATAGTTTATGTGCTGAGCATGGGAATGCCTCCCTCAGAAATTCGTAATCAAGATTAAAATATCATGATGTAATGTAATGTAAGATTGATGTAGGTTGCCACTCCACTTCGGTTCCAGCTCATCACATCATAAAGCATCTCATTCAAATATATTATTATTATTATTATTTCGACTTCATGATTTGGGGGCAGATGTTATAGGTCAATCTGGGCATAATCCCCCATGACCTGGTCAAACTGGACATCATCCCCAGGACCAATGAAATAGGGTCTATCATCCCCTTACATTTCAGTTTCTATATGCCCTAAGAGAAGAACAAATAATTCAGGGCTTCTATTGTGCGATTTCCAAGGTTTTAAGTATAATTTATATCACTCATGAGTTCACCAACGCTGGCTCTCAAGCGACTAACTACGTTGCATATGCAACATCCTCCATTCTAGGGTGCACTACAATGCACTTCCCGACATTCAAGAGTGCATTGGTCAATTGGGAGCGAAATTCTCATTGTTTTGGAATCTCCACATGGCCAGTGCCTTCTAGAAGAGTCCATATGTGTCAAAATTCGAATACAAGTGTCCATCTAACACCTCTAAACTTGGAAACATGTCTTTCTTTTTCTTAGAAAGTCATTCAATGAGAAACTTCCATCAGTTTCCCTATAAATTGAGCACATATCCTAGTGCTAGGGAAGGAAGAATTTCCGTAAAGAAATGTTGTTGGATTCTCATTTGAGAGAGTGAAAGTACTGATATGTTGTTGGTGTGATGTTGAATGTGATGAGGTTGGGATGAAATTGGAGCTGGTGACGTCAAATCGGTAATTGGTTGTGACGTCCCCCTTCTACTCTTTAATAAATATTGTTGTTCATTTTCCCATATATGTATCTATTTATGTTTCTATTTCTCATGCAATGGATTATTGAATGATATATATGTTTCACATCTAATCTATTTGAGTGATTAAGATAAATAGGTATCTTTATATTGCAATATGTTTGTTGTTCTCTATTTATACTTGCAGGAATCAATCTGGCAATTTGAGTTGGATTGAAGGCTACAAAAAAAGTGATAGAAGAAGAAGAAGAAGCACTTAGATCGCAAGTAGGTTCTTCTATCATTCTGTGTTTCCATTTACTCTTAGAGAAAGTGATAGCAAAGTCTTTCGTCTATTGTTCGAAGTGCCTAGCATCACACTTAGGGAATTTGATTTATCCGTAGATCATAATTCTACATAACGCCTGCAACACTTAAAGACATGAAGATTAATGTAGTCAATGTGGATGAAAATATAATTGTGAAGAAGTCTAAGATTAAATCAGAGAGGAAAGTAACCATGAAAGAAGAACCCACTACCTCATATGATGTAAATTTGGATACTAAATAGATTCGTTCCTTATAATCGATAATGTCATTGAAAACTCTATGTCGGTTGTTTGATGATTGTCGATCAAGAATATCATAGGCTAACCGATTCTTTAAGTATTCCACCAAGATATGGGACTTCCTATATTCCACAATGTCTATGAGGGAGTAGGTAGTTGGTCTCCTAGAAAAAGGAATATAAAACTGAATTTCTTTTTCCTTTGACATATTCAATCTCAAAGTCATAGGATTGAATCTTGCTAACCCATTGTTTATGCCTCTTGTTCAATCCCTTCTGATCTAGGAATTATTTGAGACTATTATGTTCAGTTTTGACCTTGAACCTGTTGCCCACTAGATATGGCTAAAACTTGGCCAGTGCATGCGTAATTGCCAAAATTTCTTTGTCATAAATGGAGTAAGAGCTCTCATAATACTGGATCTTCCTACTCACAAAAGCAATCAAATGATTATTCTATGTTAAAACTGCCCCAATTCCTTCCCTAGAAGCATCACACTCCAATAAGAATGGCTGGGAGAAGTCCATTAAGGCTAGAACTGGGCATGAACTCATCAATTCCTTAATTTTCTCAAACGTATCATGTGTTGTCTTTGTCCATAAAAAAGCTCCCCTTTTTTCAGGTTAGTGAGAGGCATTGCAAGTTGTGAATATCATGTAACAAATATTCTATAATAAGTACAAATACCCAAGAAGCTCCTTAATTCTGTTAAATTTTTGGGAGTGCACAAATTTTTAATGGCTTCAATATTCTCTTGTTGTACTTTGACACCTTTCCCTCCAATTATGTGACCCATATATAAAAATTTTGTCATGCCAAACTCACATTTGGAGATTTTGGCATAAAATTTTTGTGCCTCTAGTATTCCCAAAAACTCATCCAAATGTGGTAGATGCTCCTCCCATGTTCGACTGTAAATCAGGGTGTCATCGAAGAAGACCAAGACAAATTTGTGTAGCTTCTTGTTAAACACATGGCTCATACATGATTGAAATGTTGCAAGGGCGTTGGTCAATCCAAAAGGCCTCACTAGGAAATCATATAAGTGTCCATAGTGGCATCTGAATGTTGTCTTTGGAATGTCTTGTTCTCGAACTTTGATCTTGTGAGAACCTGAGCGTAGGTCAATATTTGAGAAGTACTTAGCCCCTTTTAGTTCATCCATCAACTCATAGATCTTATGGATAGGGTCTCAATTTTTTATGTTCTTCTTGTTTAGCACCTGATAATCTATTCACATCCTTAGGGGGGCATCCTTCTTCTTGAACAATACTACAGATGAAGCAAAAGGGCTCGAGCTTGGTCGAATGTGTCCTAATTCCAACAAATCCTGGATTTCTTTCTCTATCTCATCCTTATATGCTTTGGAATGTCGGTAACATGTAGTGATGACATCTTGGATCCCTTCCCAATCTACTTCAATGATGAGCTGAAATCCCTTGTCTGGTGGTCGTCCTCGTAGTATATCTCCAAAATCATTTTGGCGCTTTTGCAACAATGCCACAATGTTAGGGGGGGAATTTCTATATTGTTCTACTAGTTTCTTCTCCATGATTCAACATTCCACAATGCATATGATACCCCCATGTCAAAGGTTTTCCTCCATCCTGTTGGATGTCACAATCTTGGGAGGGTATGAATGCATTCCTCTCAGCATCACCTTCTTACCATTCAGACCTATAAATGAAAATTCCAAGTCTTCATAGTTCACTGTATGAGTCCGATTTGAATATAGCCATTGAACCCCTAATACTACATGGGAGTCCATACAATCCACAATTTTTTTTTATATGTAAATGTGTAGTTCCCCATTTTTAGATTCATATTAGGGACTATTTCGGTGCATGGAATGCAGTTTTTCTCATTCTTTCCAGGAATCCAAACTATAAATCCTCCAAATTCTTTTATTGTCAATCCTCTTCTAGCTACAAATCCCACATCAATGAAATTGTGGGAGGCCCCACCATTAATAAGCACGGTGACCTTCTAATATTGTATGGTGCCCTAGACTCAAAAAGTGTGGTACATTGGGACCCTTGTAAGAGAAGAAATAATCTCTTCTTGGGTTTCCTGCTGTATTTCCCCCATACCTTGTGAGTCTCCCTGATTCGAGTCTGACCCCTGTTCTTCATCTTTCCTCTTAGAAAATACTTCAATATAATGGGTCTTTCCCTTAGTACACAGATTCCCTCATGCCCAAGGTTCCTGACAAGAGAATCATAGCCTTCTCCTCCCAATATCTTTCCTAGTTTCATCATCCAAACTGATCTTCTCTGACAACTCCCTTTGTTGTTGCTTGACTTCATTTTTCCTTTGAGGAATAGTTGGTTTGGGTAGGATTCTAGCATTGGTTACTGCATATGGCATATCCATTTCTCTACTAATTGCTTCTTGTAAGGTCATGGGTTATTAGGTTATGACCCAACCACGCAAGAGTTCTGACAACCCTTCTACGAACAACATGACCATCCGAGACATTGAGAGGTCGATGACCATTACTGCAAGCCTCTGGAACTCTGCGATATAATATTCAACACTTCTTGTTTGTTGGATTTGGGTTAGCTCCTGGAAGTAAAAATTAGGGTCCTTTTTGTCAAATATCTATGTCAATCTTCTGAATTATGTATAAGATATTATATTTTCATGTCTGAGAGTGATCATCCCATGTTTCCACCATTCGTTTGCTTATCCATCAAGATGAAGTGTGGCATATTTAATGGAATCTATCTCACACATGGGATTAAGCCATAAATATGTATCTAGATTTGGCACCCATGGTCTTGCAAAATACCTTGCTGATCCATCAAAGTAAGGAAGAGTTATGTTCCCCACAACCTTTTTTAGATCAAGATTTAACTGAGGGCCCCCATATACTGTTGCCTTCCTTTCTTGTTTTCTCCTCATTAAATACTATTCATTGATGGTTAAAGTTTCTTTCACATTGTGGAGCAACACATCATATTCTTTCATCCAAGATGTGGCTGTCTCTAGAATTGGTGAAGGAGAGTCTCGCTTCCTGAAGGAATCATCCAAGAATGGAGGCATAGATGGTTTGTTGAATAGGTTGTTGCGAAGGTTGGAATGTTCATGTGATGGGCCATCCCTGCCTAAATGAGAGCCACCTTGCCCATTATTTCTTTGCAAGTTAGGTTGCCTGGTCTGCAATTTGAGAAGTTCCACAATTGTGTCTTGAGTGGTGATGATCTTTTTTAATGCATTTTCAAGCTTTGTACTTTTGTGGTCACCCATCAGTTCGTCTAACTCTTTTGACTCTCCCTGGTATTAAGTGACGATCTCTTTATTTTTCCCTCATTGACTTCTAGCCTTCCTTCCTTTCCAAGTGATCATAACAATCCATTTTTTTTTCCTAGCATCCCACAAGTGGCAAATATTGTAGCTTTGATACCACTATAAAATGATGGGAACAAAATATTGGAAAATATTCTAAACTCACCCTTTTAATTACTTATTTTATTTTATTAGCATAATTACCCTATCATATACTATGATGCAAATAAACCACATGATGCACCATAATAAAGAGCAAGAAACTTTATAGGCCGATCAACCAAAAATATAATCTAAACCAAAAGGAACCATAAAAATATAATCTAGCCAAAGGGAGCAATTAATACATGAACACCCTATCAACCATACCTCATAATTCGAATTGGATATCTCCTAAGGCGAATACTATGCAAATTTATTACACATAAATAATAATACCAACCTCTCATGAGCCGAGGGAAGTTCTTGCCAAATATAATGATACCTTCCAATATTTCCACGATCATGTGCAATTAAATCGGCAGCGGATTGATGGTTTGTGCAATTAAATCGGCATTTTATGACTAGCGGCCCTCTAATGGTATCACAACCTTGGATCCCTCTAATGGTATCACAACCTTGGAGCTCATACGCAACAATTGGGAAACTTAATAACCCACTGTTGCAAGCACTTTTTACATTGCAGCAACAAGAAGCACGTCGAGCCCCTTCACAACTTTCCAATGCTTCCCACATGCAGCCTTGATATTGATAAAAAAAATTTCAAACTTATTTATTTAATAATAAACGTATTAAATATTGTTTATATTAATTTTTATGTGTTTTTTTATGTTGGGTCGATTACAGTTTTATTTTATCTAATATATTATTGTACTTGCAGCTGCAGGTCCCTACGCATCAGGTTTTTCTTGATTGTGACATTATATGTTTTCAAAAAAAAAATATTTTTGCCATGGTTCAACTATAAAATTTATTATTGTTTATTTATTTTAATAATTTTAATTTGTTTTTCTGGGATTTTATTGGTTGCAAAATTCAACATATTATTACAAATTTCATAGATATTTGTGCAGACTACTCGTGCCCTGATTCATGTCGAAGCCAGCTTGCTCTGCCAGCTAACAACAACAGCGACACATCCCAGGCTTCTAAAATGCTCCGCAATCTTCAATTAAAGTCTACCGGCGACGATTGTACGAGGCAGACAGACCTTGTCATGTCGAAGCCAGCCCGCTCTGCTAGCTAACAACAACAGCGACACATCCCAGGCTTCTAAAATGCTCTGCAATCTTCAAATTATTGTTAGCTTTGAAGGCATACCCGATGGTAGCTTCGAGCCTTACACTGCTGTGAAATAAGCTTCGAAATTTCTGATCAATTGGGTTTCACTGTACAAATAGAAGGGAGTCCGCTTCACAGAATCCATTACATCCTATACCTTGACACCTTCACAGTACAGATAACCGTCTTCTCCTCTGCTTGTGTGGTTCCATTTGTAAGGTTTTGGTTCTTAGCCCACAATAGAATGTATTTTTTATTTTATGTTAGCATTACATATTTCAAAAAAGGGGAACCATTTCTGAATTGTTTTGGTTGAAGGGTAAGCTTTGAAGGCACAGATGCGATTTCACAGTCACGCCTGTGTAGGGAATCTCAATTTGTTGGTTTCCTTTCAATCAAGAACGGTAATAATATTTTTACCCATAAATTTTAGCAAGTTAGGTAGACGCAGTTATTACTCGGAAAGCCTTATTTTTCAGTCTATTGACACATTAATGCTCCTAAGAGTACAACTATTCATGCCATGTCCATGCCATTGCCATCAATCATCAAGACGGGGAAATAAGGGTTTCCCTAAAGCTAGGACTGACACCTCCGGTACTCCCCTCTCTGGCAGATCACCCCGCTCGAGGAATATGCCTACCGGAAATACGACTCCACGATTTTACCTTCTCGACGTTCGCACTCGTCGGTCTCCGGCCATCTCTGCCATTCGAGTGTCCCATCAAATTTTTATGTCGTTGTACGCGTCTTATTTCCGTTGGCCTTTGTTTCTCACCGTTTGTTGATGTCCATCTTCTCCGTTTGTATCCTTTCGTTAACTTTTCATGCTATGTATGGGTGGAATCCATACATCCATAAGATTCGAATGGAAAAGAAAGGCGGGCTTCGAAATTTAAATTTGAAGGGCATGGGAAGGCGGGCTTTGAAATTTAAATTTGAATGGCACGGAAAGGAGGGTTTGAAATTTAAACTTCATCTTAGAGGGATGATATCCGCATCTCCATCTATTTTTGCCAGCAAAACCACGATGAATTCCCTTCTGTTTCTCTGCAACGAGCAATGCAGAATGTGCCTGAGCAGCCATCCCCTAAGATGTGCTTGGCTTGGCTTCCAACATCTTCACCCGAGAGGGAATATGTGTAATCCAATGTCTTATTGGTTTCATTGCTGAATGAAAGATTGCAGATAGAGGAAGCAACGAGTCGTTGGACAGTCATAAAGCCCTTTCTTTTTTAAGAATAGAAGCCAACTTTTTCAGAAACCTGAAGAAGATATCAAGGCCTTATTGGCTTCTGCGATTTGGGCATAGTGGGTTCTGGAAAAATTTGCCCCTCGCAAAAATGAACCAACCTTTTCAGAAACCTGAAGAAGATATCAAGGCCTTACTGGCTCCCCTTGATTTGGGCATAGTGGGTTCCTCTTTCAAAAATTTTACATCTGGAAAAATTTGCCCATCGCCATTTATACAAACTTTGCTTCTCTACACTTGTGGTCGTAAGCGTTTGGAGCAGGTAAGATTTGGTCTGTGTTTAATTCATGGCGGCGGCAGTGATGAATCCTTGGGGTTGTGTGAAGGTATGAATGTCTCTGTAAGTCTTCTCAAGAATTTCTTCCATGGAAAATATCAGCGTATCGAGAAACGTTCCACACTAAAACCAAGAATGAAAATCTGTAGAAAGCATGAATATGTTGTTGTCGCATTTTTTTTCCTGACTCCAAGCGTTAAAGTTGGTAAAGTTTGGAGAGATCGGTTTTTTCACCGTGTGCTTTCAAGATTGTAATGAATATTGTAGCAATCTAAAGACTGCTCTATAAAGATGCAGCGAAAATTCCATTTAGTTTGTCAATCATGTGACACATTCTCTCATCTTGGGATGCAGGGACTCTATTACATTTTCTTGCCCAGACGACGTGCCAAAAGAAACCAGATTGATCAGCACAACCTCAATGGCCGAGTTGGAGCAATTGGCCGAAAGGTGATTTGCAATGAGGCGTTCAAATTTACAAGCTCAGGATCTTATAATCAAATCATATTTTTTATTAAATCAATATTTAAAACCGAAGTGAGACGTTCAATTGGGTTTTAAAAATAAAATGTTAAAGTTGATCTAATTTTATATGATGTTATGCGGTGATTTTTCATTGAGGTTATTTTATAATTATTTTAAATAATCGAGTTTCTAAATAAAATTTATCAACAAAGCTTTGGTGAAAATAAAGCTTTAATACATTTATATTAATTATAGAATTAATTAAAATTTAATGATATAAATATTTTTTTTATTTTTTATTTAATTTATAATAAATATTTATATTTATTTAATGTTAAAAACGATTTATTTTTAAAACTATAAAATTTAATATTTTAAGATGTTTAATAAATTTAAATTAAGATAAACTTAATTAATAAAAAATTAAATTTATAATTTCACTATACTTTATAAATGTAAATATTCTCAAGGGTAAATTTTAATGGTGGAAAATGAATAGTTTTTCAGTCTTTGGAATCAAAGCTTACCTACATATTATTTTTTTAATTTAAACTCTTAAGGTGTAGATTAATTGAAATGTTGATTCAAATCTCTACTAACTTTGTATGTTATGTGGGAACCTAAACTAACATGTGTAGCAATATGGATATGTAGATTAACAAGGGACATTGAGAGATAGAGGTGGAGAGAGAGAGAGATTGACAAGGGAGAGATGAAGACAGAATGAGGGAGAGAGGAGACGAAGGAAAAGAGAGAAAAGGAGAGAATAGAGATAGGGAAATAAGGGGAAGAGAGAGGGAGGGAGACATAGATATGGAAGGGAGGAGAGAGGGGGAGAGAGAGAATGAGAGAGGGAGGGAGATAGTGATAGTTTTGGAGGGTGGAGAGAGAGAGTGTGATGGGGGGTGAGATAGAGGGAGGTGGGAGAGAAAGGGAGAGAGAGGAATGAAGAGAGAGAGAGAGATGGAGTTGGAGGGGATGAGAGAGGGAGGGACAAAGAAATACATAGAGAGAGAAAGGTGGCCAATAAGATTTAATACTAATAAGAAATATGAAAAAATAATAGGTGTGAGAATAAAAACAATAGAAGAAAATAATTTGAGATTGATCACAATGAATATTGTTTGTAATTGACTACATTCTTATTATTCACATTTTCTATCATTCGACATTGTTAAATTGTCACTTTACATCCAAAATTTTGATTTCATCATTTTTCATCATTCAAGTTATTAACAACCTCTCATGTCAACAAACTCACGCCCTAAATAAATTTAAAATTAAGTTGACCAAATTAATATTTGAAATATTTAGCATATTTAAAATGATCAAAATAATCAGATGTTCAACAAATTTTGTATGACCACTCAAGAATGAAACCAGCCTAGATCCATCTTAACCCCGGATCTATCAAGCGCCGAGAAGGATCAAATCTCTTGAGGTGCAAACCTTTCCTCAAATTTTGCACTAAAAAAAATGTTTGCACCTTGAGAGATTTGATCCATCTCGGTGGTGCTTGATAGATTCTGGGTTAAGATGGATCTAGGTTGGTGATACAATTGATATTTTTAAGATTAAAAAATTAATAAAAATTAATTACATTATAATTTTATTTTAAATTATAGGTATTATCAATTATAAATAGAATTATGAATTGCTAGAGCTCTGAGTTTGCATAGCCAATCCCTTGTAGTGCGCTTGCTTTCTGATAGTTTTAGGCTATTAGCCCCTTGCTTCCATAACCATCCCATGACATTGCTACATCCAATGCTCTTCCTTAATCTAGTATTAAATTATTGATTTTATATTTATTAGTATGCTTTATTTTTTAAATGTAATTAGTACTTGGTTTATTTTAATTGCTCATTATATTTAGACAAATATTGCATCCTCTTTGACTTTGCATATTAAATTGTTTTCTTCACAATCCATTAAATTTTGATAGAGATGACATGTTTTGTAAGAGAATTTTTATTAATTTTATTTGTTTTTAATATGAAATTTATATTATTCTTGTTTTATTAGATTTCACCGTTTTTGGAAAAATTTATATTGAATTTTATGTTTATTATTTTGTCTTTTTCTTAATAATCAATTAAATTTAAATAAGAAATATATATTTGGTTATAAAACTATTTCTATTTATTTTTTGGTTATTGGTATTATTTAATATTTATTAAATAATTTTGTAATTATATATATATATATATAATTTTATGTTTATTTTAATTTTTATTTAAATAGAAAAAGATTTAATTTTCTTACTCTTTTCTATGATTTGAATTTGAAACTTAATGAAACTATAACTCTTTCATAACCTTATATATTTAAATTATTTATTAAAACTAAAAAAAAAAAAACTTTAAAATTAAATAAAAAAATAATTTATTTTTCTTTTAAATGCCTTTTTTCTTATAGTTTGAATTTGAAATTTAATGAAACTAAAACTCCTTCTCCTCCTTTTACATTTAAATTAATTAATTAATTATATATATATATATATATATATATATATATATATATATATATATATATATATATTAAAATTAAATTAAATTTATTTATCTGTACAACATGAGTCTATTAAGAGCAATAAATAAATAAAAACATCTTTAAGTGCTTCAAAAGTTATTTTTAATTAAAAGTTAATTTAGTGAAAATTTTCATAATAATCTAGTAAATAAATTTTATGATTTGCTATTTGCTATTTTCATTAATTTTAATAAAATCCAGACAAATTATATTTATTTATAATATATTTTTATAAAAATATATTTTCAAATTAAAAATTAGATTGAAAAAATAAACTCCATATGTGTTATGCTTTTTAACGTGAAATAAATTAATCACACAAATAAATTTATTTATAATAATTTTTATAAGAAAATATATTCTAAAATTAAAAATTAGATAGAAAAAATAATGTCCATATGTTATTAATTTTTTTTTTTACTTAAAAACATTTAAACAAGAGAGACCATGAACAACAAACAATTGGAATGTCCATCATGTGTTCATGGAATTTTGGTGTTTGGAATCGATTTGCAAGTAATCTTACTGGTTGTTTATGGCAAGATTGAAAGTTGACTTAGCTTGTTTGTAAATCTACTGAAATTTCTCTAGTCTTCTATATATATTTTTAATTATGATGAGTTATTAGCGTTTTAAGCACATCATTTTATGAAGTCTCATAGCATTAGATATCTCTAAGTGGTACATTGTTGCACATTCAGTCTCATAGCATTAAATATCTCTAAGTGGTACCTTGTTGCACATTCAGTCTCATAGCATTAAATATCTCTAAGTGGTACATTGTTGCACATTCATTTACTACCATTAAATATCTCTAAGTGGTACATTGTTGCACATTCATTTACTACGCACAAAGGAGGATACCATCGGCAAATATCATGGATAAATACCACAGTAAATACCATGGGTAGATTCTGTCTATTTTGACCATATCCAGAAACCAAATATGACGTTTTTCATCCATCTATTATAGTTTCAATGTCCTTCTATCCATGTTCTCTAGTTTCAGTTAGTCATCCCATGTGGTTGGGAGGGTTGTTGTTTTTCTAATGAGGTTCATCATTTGCTAGGATAATGGACCATAGATTCTTCTAGCCCTTGCTTTGAAAACACATTACAGGAAATTTCAACCTAAAAGTGGCCTCCTAAGGAAAAATAATAATATAATACTTAAAATAATAAAATAAGAGTAATGAATTTTGGAGGGAAAAGAAGAAAACTATTTATAGAGGCATGTCAACATTGGAAAATGGCACAACACCTCCAATTAATCTGGAACCATATATAACGTAAAATCATCGTTAAACATAACGAAGAGGGTTATGTGGGGCTTGCACACAAGCCACCGTGACAACGCCTCGTGGATGCCACATGGCAGTGGCGAGTTGGTGTGGAACTATGCTAATGTGGATGCACGACCCTTTTTTATGACTTGTTGGAGTGATGTGGAGTCCATGTGGGAGCTACATGACCTTATCACCACCCATTGCTTATTGCCACAACAAATGTGCAATGTAACACAAAACGAACAATTGTAGTAGGGAGGTGACAATAGAGTGGTGATGGTAATTTTCCAAGAAATTCCCATCTGTTGGGGTCGTCATTCGACGAAACCTCCCACCACTCATCATATCAAAATTTTGACCCTCCATAACTAACATGCTACCTTGGATGACAAAACCGTAGGATGGCCAGATCAACGACCCACATTTTATTTTGTACCCCCTTGGCCCACTATGAGTTAATGGGAGGATTCGACATTAGTATTCTCGCCATGGGCCCTGTTGTAGCTCCTAGAGACAGCCTAGAGTTGCGATAGACCAGTGCTTAGGACATCTTATCATAGCAAAGAGCATATAATATAACTTGGGTGTCAACCAAAAGCTCTCATGATATCTCTTGTTAAACAAGGAAATTAATTTAAATGGGACCAGAACTTACAGAAGCTTGACACAGTGAGAGAGATACTGTAGGAACAAGGTGCAAAGCTCAAATACAAAAGCAGCAAACAATTCAGAGACAGCTTACTGTAAAGCGGGCCGGTTCAGAAATACTTCCCAGAGATATAGGCTTTGAAGGTGTTTACTGTGTAAGAAAAAGAGAGAGAATACTAGTTGTCGTTGGGGTGATATCCAAATACACAATATCCCCATATATGGGCTTACCAATCTAGGAATCCATACATGAACATAGCGTTTTAAAAACACCCTCCCAAAGAAACTAGTATAGCGGAAATATGGTTGAAATGAATATGGAACAGTATACCATGCATGAGCCATATTTAAAGCGCTTGACTAATCTAAGCATGGGTATCAACTAGGATAAATCCATACCAAAAATCAGTGAGCCACTCGCATTCCAAAACATGATACAGGAAAGATGGATGAAATGAAATGATCTATTAAAATAGCACATAAAGAGAAAGTTACACACTGTGAAATACCAAAGACCAAAATCCTCTTTAACAGATTGAACTCCTCCTCACTGAGACCCTATGGGCTCTGAGCCTTCATACAAGAGTTCTTACAAAATGTATACAAAAATTCTCCTACTGCACAATTTTCTGATAAATCTGGAACCCTCAATAATTCGTTCTTCTGGAGTTTTATAGGAGAAAAGAAAACCTAATAAAAGAATTAGGTGAAGAACATTTAATTTTCCTCATTAAGACAAAATGGCGGAAACATTCGCGCCTAAACTACTGAATGACTATGCTGTGTTGTATGTACTCTGCTGCCGGCTTTCCGAAATAAATGCACTGGGATGGAGGTCTTTTCAGGAACACAGTATGAGAGTAAAACCGTATGAACATTCTGTCCTTTCCTAAAAGAAAATTCGACTGAAATAAAACCTGGAGGGTATTTATTTTTGTGCATTGTACCCTCTCTGTGATCTGGGATATCTTTGATCTGGTACCTTTGTCTTCTAAGCCATAGATTAGGGCTCGGAATATTTAATGTTGAATGCTAAAATCCTCGATCTTCCACTGATACTCTTTGCCGCAATATTAATGCCTCCATCTGCAAAAATCTATGCTTTGAATGGCTCTGGAGGGTTTGACAGATTTTAACCCTGGTTTTTTTAATGAAAGTCGTGTCGGCATACCCTTCCGAACCTTTCTCCATGATTTCACTTCTGAAAATGGCCCTTTCATGTGCTCTCGGGTTCTAAACCCTGCTTTACTGAGCTCTGCATCGCTGTAACAGCAACTGTGAATCATGGTGGCTTTTAACGCCTGCACCCTGCAAAACACGCAACTGTATTAAGAAATCCATGCACGGAGGAGGTGGATGGTTACGGAGGATGGGCAGAATGGCAACGCAGCAGTGGTGAAATGGTGGCTTTACATGAAATGAAGATGGAAAATGCTTTTGATATGGTGTAAACAACGAACAAATAGGGTTTGACCAAAACATGCTTATGGACCGTTCGATCATGGTTTGGGGATGAAAATCAACGACGGAGATCGAACAACGGAATGATATATGAACAACGGGTGGAATAATTATGAAACAAAGAACTTTAATGTAAAACACAAAACTTTGGTTATGACGGAAATACAAAGGAATGCAATGAAATGGATGTGTAAGGCGGGACCCATATGGGATCGCAATTGGAAACCGGAGTGGGAGTAATCAATCGCAAGCGAGGGGATATGCGATGTGATCGATCGCATCGCAAATGTTTGCGATGATCGATCGGGAGGCTTAACATAAATGTTGTGATTGCGATCTTACGATTGTGATGAGCGAAGGGGAATGCGACGCGATCAATCGCATCGCAGATATTTGCGATGGATCGATCAGGAGGCCACACATGAATGCTGCGATTGCGCTCTTGCGATTGCGATGAGTGGAGGATAATGTGATTGCGATGATGATGAGGGGAGGAACTTACGATGGTTGCAATCAATGCCTTAAGGATCAACGCTCGATCTCATGGGGAAATAGTTAAGGGGCTGGCGAAAAAGGGGCCGAAGCCTTAATATAATGTTCAAAGTGGGTTTTGGCCCATTTTTAATGTATTTCCAGATTGGGAAAGGGCAACGATAGAGAGGAAAAAGGGGACTTTGACCAAAGGGGGGAAAAGGGGAAAAATGTGGAGTTTTGTAGAGATACAAGGGGTAAGTAGAGGCCTTTGAAGCACATATTTTTAGCAATCGGTGAGGCTTATTGACTCCAGAATAGCAGAGGGAAAGGAATTAAAGAGCAGGGAATCATGAAAGGCTTCAAGGATGATGTCTTTCTCAGAAGGAAACCATTACTTGAAAACTCAAAGACAGCGTGACCCCCCTGTTTGTTTTTCAAAAATTAGCAAGGAGCTAAGATGATCGACATGCCCCACATTAAAAGGGCACCACCTCATGGAAAAATTATTGGTTTATGGGTCCTATCTATGGTCCTCATTCATCCCACCCCCCACCCCCCTTGGTATACCATGAGTTAGCTTGGGGGTGGGGTTCCTAAACAGGAAACCATCCATGAAAAACCACTTTAATTTCCAATAACCTAAAATTGGGGGTAATGCGAAATCACTGCATAACCCATGGGGCCAGGCTTGGTGGGGCCCATGAGCCTTAATTGACATGGAAAGTGACATGGAGACATGGAAATGGACACATGGACACCTTGTAGTGACATGGCAGACCCATGGCCTTATTCGATGGGTGAAACTTGAAGGGGGCATAACTCTCAATCCAAGAGTCAGATTGAGATAAAATTTATATTGTTGCAATTCTCTTAATGTGTTGGATACAATGGTGGCATCAAAATTTAATTATGCAAACTATGAAAAATTCAGAGGATATTTTAGCTCCATATTCATAAAAAACCTTGGACATCAAGTTAATTATCTCGTAACACCTTCCACAACTTGAGTTAGGTCAAGGGGGTGGGAGGGAGTGTTATATCATTCACCTCTATTGACCTCCATCTCTCCTTATTTGTCTCTCTATCTCACCCCCCTAAACACATGTCACACACTCTCTCTCTCCATATATATCTCTCTTCCTCCCTCCCTCTCTCTTTCTCTCTCTTCTTCCCTCTCGCCCCCACCATCTCTATCTTTATCTCCCTGTATCCCTTATTTATCTCTCTATATCAGCTCATAAGCATATACACTCTCTCTCCATATCTATCTATCTGTCTATTTATTTATCTGTATCTCCCTCTCTCTCACTATCTTCCTCTTCTCTATCCATATTTATCTCTCTACCTCCCTCCCTCACTTTATAGGCTCTATTATTCCCTCTTGCCCCACTCCATCTATATCTCTATCACCCATTGGCTCTCCTTCTTTGTATCTCTTTCTCACCCCCCTAGCATAGTCTCTCTCTCTTCTTCCCTCTCTCCCCCCTCTATCTATATCTATATCTCCCCTTTTCTCTCCTCCTTTCTCTCTCCTTCTCACCCCCAAAACATAGACATACACTCTCCATATCTATATATATCTCTCTCCCTCTCTCTATTCCCATTCTCTCTCTCTCTCTCCCTCTCTCTCTTCCCATTCTCTCTCTCTCTCTCTCTCTCTCTCTCTCTCTCTCTTGTCACCCCCTCTCCCTCTCCACATTTCTCTCTCTATGTATCTCTTCTTCCCTCCCTCTCTCACCCCCTATAGCTCCATTTGTCTCTCCTCTCTCTCAAGTCCTCTCTCCCTTTCCCTCCCACCTTGTTGGGAAAAATACTGGGGGGGGGGGGGGGGGGGGTGAAATAGTATTTAGGGCTGAACAATTTTTTTTTCTTTTCTTTCTCTTAAAACTATATGTTACTGTACTGCATCCAACATGTATGTCCAGATATCTTATTATGTCTTTACTTAGAGCATTGCATCAGATAAGCATTAAGCATGAATAGAAATAACAGAACAAACCATCAAACATAAACAACACATATGAACACTAGGATTTAAGGTGGAAACCCAATTCAGGAGAAAACCACCACTGCTGTAATCTCAGTCTTCAATATTTATTATAGAGAAAAAAATTTACAATTTTATGCTGGTGCAGACCCATATCAGCACGCAGGCACCCACCTGTAGAAGGCTACAACCTTCTCTCGTTTACTAGCCACCATTGGAAGGGAGCTACAACCCCCTTACTGAAGGCTTCGACCCTCAACATCACTGCAGACCACGCTTCATCTACTTCCACACAACATACCTTGCAAGCCACCAGATTTATTTAATTTCTTCAGAGGTGCATCCTTAATTCAACAATCTATTACCCATTCCATACAGATATACTTCAGAGTGAAGTATTCATTCACAACCCTTATACGTTCTTCATGATTTCGTCAGTCGATTGAACCAGGAATTAATCATCATCTGATTTAAAGATCTTGATCAATCATATTCACAGGTGCGCCATGGATTCAGATATATCAGAGTTTATTCATACAGATATCTCTAAAAGAGATTCATTTATCATCAACCCTTTTCCATGCACACAATTCTTCATAATTCTCATCACCTTATATAGTTTTCGCCTTTATTAAAACCATGGGTCAAAACCATTCAATTACTAATGGTATTCCTGAACGGTATTTCCTTTAGCACCCTTACATACCTCTTTGATTTCTTTTTAATTTATTTATCAATTTGAAGAAATTGATAAATAAATATATTTACAATTTTGAACAGAACTTTAGGATTAAAGTTAACCCTTTTGCATTTTAACGCTTTCAAATAATATGGTAAACCTTTGACCCTGGGCCCACAAATATAGTCAATAGCCAATCAAATACGCGCATGGTACCATAGGTAAACTTCGCGCAAGTCCAGCGTTCGATCACTGTTAGATTAGCAAGCTTCCAGATCAATAGTGTATATGCATATCACTCGACCTCCGATGCCGAACGTTAACATGCGATGGTGCATAGTGACAAGCAGTTTTTCATGGGTCCACATTGCCACGTGTCAACGTTTCTATGGAATCGCTCCCCAACTAGGAAATACCGCCCATCACTGAAAGGTGGTGTGATGAAAACCGTAAACCACTTTCACTGTTCACTCCATCATGGTTCCGCTCTTCCACGCAGGGTTCCGTCACCTTTTAAATGTATTATTATAATTAAGTTGCGCTTTAATGTTTTGCCTTTTATTACAGATCCATTGCTAAATTTAATGCTCTGTTCATAATTTTTGTTTGAGATTTTTAACATACATTCTTTACACCAATTGCTGCCTTCCGATCTCGACACAACACAATGTCACTATGTCTTCAATTCTGCTTGTTATCATGTCACAGTTCCACTTCTACATTCAAGTTCTTGATTCTGCAAGCTGATCACTGTACTATGCTACAATCATCATATCTCTGCAACCAATAATTCCTTCAATTTATACACTAAATCTTTAATTTCGAATCCTTGTCACAGGGTTTTTGATGTTTACAGACAATGATTCATAGTTGTCCACAGGGACTCTACTATCCTTCTTTCTGAATTCTATCAAGAATATATATATAATTCACAGAAAATGCATAACATTTTTCTGTTTGATGGCCTTTTTCTTCCTATACTGTCTCTAGACAACTTTCAATTCACTGCTTGTCCCTGCTCCTTGACTGATACAGCAGCTCTGTAGCTCAAACTGTAGATGCATTCTGTCTCTATTCTTCTCTGCTACATTTAGATGCCAATTCCTTTGCCACATCCTTTGCCATCAATGACAATATTTCCAACACACCTCTCTCTCTCTTTTCCCCCATCACACACTCTCTCTACACCCTCCCCCTCTCCCCTTCTCTACCCCCTCCATACGTATGTCTCCCTTTCTCTCTCTTCCCCTTCTTTCTTTATCTCTATCCTCTCATTTTATCTCTCTTCCCTCATCCCCCCTCTCCATCATTCTATTTTCAGCTCTCCCTTGTCACTCCCTCTCGCTCTATGCCTCTATCTCTCAATGTCTTCGTTCTTCCCTTCCTCTCTCTCCCTTCCTCCCCCCTCCTCTCTCTCTTCCTTAGTCTTTCTCCCTCTCTCTCTCTCAAATCTAATCCCATTATACTATATTTAAGAAAGAAACTAAATTTAAAAAAAAACAAAAAAAAACATAATTGGTTGTGAAATATTAAACCTATATTTTGGGAAAATCATGTCAAAGAAAATACAATAGTAAGAAGCTTAAAAGAATCATGCACTTACTTTCCTATATCATTATTCATCACTTTGCCTTCTCCCTTGGCTTGGATCCTTGGTTAATATGCATCTATATTGGTTCTTTATAATATTATTTATATTATATAAATTTTACATACTTATATATATTCTAATTTTTAATTTTATTAAAACATCCATTTAATCTCTATGAGAATATTTTTAGTAGTCAGATGGAGGTTTACATATATCTCAAAAGTAGTTATAACATTTTTTTTTTTAGATTTTATTAAAAAAATGTCATAAAATAAAATAAAAATAAAATATTTATAAAATAATTTAATTGTGAAACAAATTATGGTTTTTGGGTTGTAGAGGGCCTCTCGGCCCAAATATATATATAACAATTTGATTTATATAGCTATACTATATATATAACAAGTGGTTGTAGCCCATCCGCACCAAGATAGATGGGTCAAAGTCAACAAAAAGAAAAGAAAAAAAAATTGCATGGAGGATTCTGCCCATTCTGGGTAGAACCCAGTTTATATCTTTTTTTGTTTCTAAGTCTCGCTTCGCTACTCTTTTGTTTGTTTCATGTTCACTCTTTGGGACAAAGGTTGATAGTTATCATTTCTAGTTGGCCCGTTTCTTGCCTCTCTTGATTGTAATCTCTTCTTATACCATATGATCGCTTAATAGAATTAGTCTTATTCACGGAAAAAAAAAATAAAAATCAAAATGATTATTAATATATAACAAATATTTTCACAACCTTTTAGATAATATAACTATTTATTCATTAAATGTCACATTATAAATTGTTTCATATTACTTTAATGAACTATAATAAAAACTAGCCAAGCTAATTTAAAATAAAATTGTTTCTTTTTGGATAATATGAGGGTTTATACTATCATTTTCTCTTAACTAATATAATAAATAAATTTTTTTAAAGGTGCAATTAGTAATTATGTTAAGTTTTAGGACTTTTAATCTACATATCCATATTGCTCCACCTGTTAGTTTAGGTTCCCACATAACATACAAAGTTAGTAGAGATTTGAATCAACATTTCAATTAATCTACACCTTAAGAGTTTAAATTAAAAAAATGATATTAGGCAAGCTTTGATTTCAAAGGCTGAAAGACTATTCATTTTCCACCATTAAAATTTACCCCCGGGAATATTTACATTTATAAAGTATAGTGAAATTATAAATTTAATTTTTTATTAATTAAGTTTATCTTAATTTAAATTTATTAAACATCTTAAAATATTAAATTTTATAATTTTAAAAATAAATCATTGTTAACATTAAATAAATGTAAATATTTATTATAAATTAAATAAAAAATAAAAATATTTATATCATTAAATTTTAATTAATTCTATAATTAATATAAATGTATTAAAGCTTTATTTTCACTAAAGCTTTGTTGATAAATTTTATTTAGAAACTCGATTATTTAAAATAATTATAAAAATAACCTCAATGAAAAATCACCGCATAACATCATATATAAAATTAGATCAACTTTAGCATTTTATTTTTAAAACCCAATTGAACGTCTCACTTCGGTTTTAAATATTGATTTAATAAAAAATATGATTTGATTATAAGATCCTGAGCTTGTAAATTTGAACGCCTCATTGCAAATCACCTTTCGGCCAATTGCTCCAACTCGGCCATTGAGGTTGCGCTGATCAATCTGGTTTCTTTTGGCACGTCATCTGGGCAAGAAAATGTAACAGAGTTCCTGCATCCCAAGATGAGAAAATGTGTCACATGATTGACAAACTAAATGGAATTTTCGCTGCATCTTTATAGAGCAGTCTTTAGATTGCTACAATATTCATTACAATCTTGAAAGCACACGGTGAAACAACCGATCTCTCCAAACTTTACCAACTTTAACGCTTGGAGTCAGGAAAAAAAAATGCGACAACAACATATTCATGCTTTCTACAGATTTCCATTCTTGGTTTTAGTGTTGAACGTTTCTCGATACACTGATATTTTCCATGGAAGAAATTCTTGAGAAGACTTACAGAGACATTCGTACCTTCACACAACCCCAAGGATTCATCACTGCAGCCGCCATGAATTGAACACAGACCAAATCTTACCTGCTCCAAACGCTTACGACCACAAGTGTAGAGAAGCAAAGTTTGTATAAATGGCGATGGGCAAATTTGTCCAGATGTAAAATTTTTGAAAGAGGAAACCACTATGCCCAAATCGAGGGGAGCCAGTAAGGCCTTGATATCTTCTTCAGGTTTCTGAAAGGTTGGTTCATTTTTGCGAGGGGCAAATTTTTCCAGAACCCACTATGCCCAAATCGCAGAAGCCAATAAGGCCTTGATATCTTCTTCAGGTTTCTGAAAAAGTTGGCTTCTATTCTTAAAAAAAAGGGGCTTTATGACTGTCCAGCGACTCGTTGCTTCCTCTATCTGCAATCTTTCATTCAGCAATGAAACCCATAAGACATTGGGTTACACAGAGTGTATTCCCTCTCGGATGAAGATGTTGGAAGCCAAGCCAAGCACATCTTAGGGGATGGCTGCTCAAGCACATTCTGCATTGCTCGTTGTGCAAAGAAACAGAAAGGAATTCGTCGTGGTTTCGCTGGCAAAAATAGATGGGGATGCGGAAATCATCCCTCTAAGATGAAGTTTAAATTTCAAACCCTCCTTTCCGTGCCGTTCAAATTTAAATTTCAAAGCCCGCCTTCCCATGTCCTTCAAATTTAAATTTCAAAGCCCGCCTTTCTTTGCCATTCGAATCTTATGGATGTATGGATTCCACCATACATAGCATGAAAAGTTAACGAAAGCATACAAACGGAGAAGATGGACGTCAACAAACGGTGAGAAACAGAGGCCAGCGGAAATAAGATGCGTACAACGACATAAAAATTTGATGGGACACTCGAATGGCAGAGATGGCCGGAGACAGACGAGTGCGAACGTCGAGAAGGTAAAATCGTGGAGTCGTATTTCCGGTAGGCGTAGTCCTCGAGCGGGCTGATCTGCCAGAGAGGGGAGTACCGGAGGTGTCAGTCCCAGCCCTAGGGAGAGCCTTATTTCCCGTCTTGATGATCGATGGCAATGGCATGGATAGTGGTACTTTTAGGAGCATTAATGGGTCAATAGACTGAAAAATATTGGTTGCCGTTATTACTCCCTTGAATTGGTTGCCGTTATTACTCCCTTGAATATTTGGTTGCGGGTTATATGCATCTCATCGCTTTGATATGTGATTGTATCTCTTCGAATGCAGCCAGCAGTTTGACAGTGTATACCATGGAGATCATTCTTCTATCTATCTTATGCTTGAAACTTACAAGGTATCAACTCCATTCCAGAGTTTCCTTCCGTGTTAAATTTTTAGATGTCTCGGTTAGATGCATTAGTGATCAACGCCTATATTTTTGTTGTTGGCAGAATCACGACCTTATTTAATTGCTTCCTGGAAACTCACTTCTGTTGACAAATTATGCCAGGTTCCTGAAGAAGGTGAGTATGCATGCTGCAACACAAAACCCTAACTTTACAAAACCCTAACTTTTTAAAGCGCTATTCACCGCATAATTTGAAGCGTACAATAATCCTGAACTACGGGACGATATCTTTGCAGCCAACAGAACTCCCACAACGTTATTCAAGAGCCTTTCCTCGTTTGGAGAAGCCAAATAAAAGGCGAAGACCAACTGGCGATGTAAATACTGCCTGACAAGAAAACTTGTTAACATTGATCTCGTTATTGAATTAGTTTGATTTCCAGCACCATCACATTCAACAGTGTGTTGTTGTAGTTAAAATTTCAGGTAATTTGCAAAGTAGAGATACGGATCCAGGGTAGTAAACTAACTAAAATATTTGATCTGTGTACCTGTTTCTATTTATAGTATCCGTTTATTTGTTAATGATTGATATAGTACTTATTTATTTGGTTTGTGTACTTATTTATAGTGTCTATTGAGTAAGTAAAAATAAAATAATATTCCATAAATAAAATAAAATAAAAACAACTAAACTAATATTAAATTTAATATTTGCCTTAAAAAAACACAAACACTACATAAGAATATGAAATTATCTCATTAAAGTATTTCAATACAAGTTCTAGAAGCCATATCGTTCACATAAAGCGCTTCCAGCTGGCACTGGATCACTTAATTTTTGGAATTATATACACCAATTTCCGAATTAGATGTTTGGCCGGCTCATTTTTTTAGTGTTGTATTGTCCTTGAGGTTGCCTATTTTGAGTTGTTTTTATTATATTTATATTTTAAAGTATACATTTAATTGAAATTTTTTACGATTCTTTAGCAAATTTTTGAGAAAAACAAATCAATAGGAGAAAAATTTGAATCATAAAAAAAAATTATAATTACATTTAAAAATATAAATCTTCTTTTTATCAAGTTAGAAAAAATAAATCAAAAAATTTATTTGAGCGAAGGATAACTTCTATCTATTTAGAATCTTTAAATGCTTGCTTACTGCATTTACGATATTTAAATGCTTTCGGTCACGAGATATTTGACTAAAGATGCTGAAAATCATTCTTTAAAACTGTACCTTTCTTTCACTGGGAAGAAATTTTGATTTTCCTAACTAAAATTCCCAAACACAGTTAGCTAAATTATATTATTAAATTTTAGAATATATATTGTACATATCAAATATATAACTATACAGAATATTAAATAATTTTGATTGCTTTATATTATGTAATGTAATTATATTATATATAAAAAACATTAGAAATTGAAAAATGTAATTAAAAAAACACATATTTAATGAGCAGAATATTAAATATTTCCAATATCTAAAAACTCAAATTGATTAACTAAATTACATTATTAAATTTCAAAATATACATTAAATATATCAAATATATAACTATACAAAATATTTTAATTGTTATATATCATGCCATCTAATTTTAAGTAAAATTTGCATCCAATTTTTTGAACAATAACCATAAATTCCTTTATATATATATATAACTTATATTTTCTTTTATTATAAATTCTTATGATAATATTTTTATTTTTATCATTATAAATTTTCAAAAAATATTACTTATTCATAAATTATATTTTGACGACATATCTAACAAGAAGAACTACCCTTTAATATATATATATATGTTTTAGGAAAATGTAAAAGCTTTTAGATGACTTTCTCAACAAAAACATTATCAAGACAATATGACATTGTTATTGTGGTTAGGTCAAATTGGATTAACAAAATACCTCAAATTGTCATTTACTAAAAACCTAAATTAATTAGATTGTAAACCTTAACACTAACATAAATTCTTAATTTTTACTTTAATTTAGTTATATTTAAACTAAACTAAGCAATAACTTTATTAGAAAGAAAATCCTCATAAACATGTTGAAACTCAAATTGCAACATTTCTATATTTACATTAAGAAGCAGGTAGTAGCTACTCTGTCATACTCATATTGATGCCAAAAATAAGCTAAGCATATGTAGCGGTTTCATGGGTTGGTTACCATCATCAACACAAAATTTGTTTTACTATAATTTAGATAGATTTAAACTACTACAATATAGCGCATAAATTTTTAAATTTTACTTTAATTTAATTATATTTAAACTAAATTAAGAAGCCACTTTATTACAAAGAAAATCCTCATCGACATGCTCAAACTCAAATTGGAACAATTAGGTTTTTCCTGATTGCGACATTAATTCACCTTGATTAGACCTGCCGCCTGTAGGTATAACACATCGAAACAAAAAAAATTAAAAATTTATCCAATGTTACAAATTATAAATTGAAATTTATGATTTTTTAAAAATATTTTAATGTAATTATCTCAAATCTTATTGCTTGAGAACTTCAACACATTATTGCAAAGCTCATAGATATTCATGCAAGTAATATTGGGCGTCGTGCATTCATAGTTCAATTCACGCGTGGAGCGGTCAGGTTCCGATAGATTTTGCAGCCATGGTTTGTACTGGTTTGTACTGTCACTACATACCTTACCTCTCTGTTTGTACTGTCACTGCATACCTTACCTCTCCGTTTACGGCGTCGGTTTCTGCTTCTCATAGCATTTGCAATCAAAAGCACGAAATCACAGATCAAGAAAGCAAGGACACAGGGGTTTTTGTGAATGTTGAGGCGGTACTCACTGGCGCCCACTCCACTCCAAATTTGCAGGAAACCAAGCGAAGCAAAGAACAAATAAAATGACCAAATTTCAACCCATGCCTTAAACTCACTAATTAATATTAATAAATTTGAATTTAATCAATGAATTAAAACCCACAGAAACCCCCCCACCGAACATCGTCAAGGATTAAAAAATTCCATTAAAACAACCATTGGATGATTAATTCCTCGGAATGTCTGGAGGGAAATGGCCACGGAAGCAATCGTTGGTGGTGATTAGCATTTAATTCTCAGAGAAGTGATGCCGGGTAAACCCACAGTCCCCACTTTCCTCATATAAATTTCATTCACCGTGGTCCTACTCAAATTCTCTTCTTTCAATTCCATTCATCAGTTTATTAAATTTGATTAATGAAATGCAGTATAAAAACTTTAAAACCGCTTCTTGAAAATAAGCCAACTTCAAAATCCCCGACCTTAAAAGCACTTAGACTTATCCCTTGTAAGGTAATTGAAACAACGTTAATTCCTTTATGATAGTGGACCAAGTCTTAACTTACGATAATTAAAACCCAAGCTTAATCTTTCGGCAGCATCATAACTGGGCTCCTAAAAGGCATTAAACCGACCCGACCATAATATTATAATATCATATTTATAGTTCGAACCCTTTCTTTGTGTATTGTATCAAGAGGTGAATAACATTGCGCTCAACACTTTATGAACAATATCTATGTCTTAACCTTGAGACTATAACTCTCCTATCTCCTGACTTAAGCCCTTTAATACCATAACAAAGGGGTTTGAGAACTTTTAACAAATACACTAGCGCTCATAATATATACAGCCTTTAGGATGGTTATCTCATTATGCCTTAGACTTTGACTCGGGCCCACCATTAAACTCATTAAACAAACATCCAATCGCACAAAACAACGGGACCATACCTTGAGTTATCATTCGGGCATTTCACTGCGCGATTATCGTTTGATCTACCGGCCTCCAGATCGAATGGTCCTAGTGCATATCACATTATTTCAAAGGCTGAACCTTAACGCCTAAAATTTGTGCGATATGAGTGGTATTGGGTAGCCAACGTGGCAGGATCCTATAGGATCGCGTTTTTTTTGTTGTTTCTCCTTCGACCAAAAGCGGTGCAATATGGGTTGTATTGGTTTCAAAGACCACTTCCGGGATTGGAACAGTGCTCAACTCGGGTTTTCACTGTTCACGTCATGGTTCCATTATTCCACTCAAGGCTCCGTTCTTCCCTTTTTGATTCTAAACTGTTCTTTCCGCTTCCTGTCAACTCTACTTCATTAACTTGGTTTATAACCGATGTGCTCCATTCAATACTCCACTATCATTCGACTACTACTCGGTCTGAACTGCGCCTTCAAAACTAGATCAAATCTCCTGTGTTTCACTAGTGAGTCCTTCACACAAAACTGAACGCTTTCAGTTAGGCCTTCCACAGATTATGTATTGTGGTTTTACTATAACATCGATGTCGCTTATACCAACCGACCCTTCCTCGATTTTTACTCAAAGATTCACAACGTGAATTTCTTCAATAGCAAAGAACTCCCAAAAAGACCAGAATCCTCAACATACATGGTTTTATCAAAAATGCACAAGTCAATTACAACTTCAAGGAATGAATTGGTTCCTCACACAGTGACTAACAATTCCAATCCCTCCATAACATAATAACTCAGGAATTACAAAAGAATCGGACCCTTTCTTAGTCATACAGTGATTGCATAGATTCAATTCATTTCGGGATGCATCCAGTTCATCATATATAATTTTAGAGAGGAAATTGATTGCTTTATTAGAATCGATCCTTCCAGGGATCGATTGTCCCCAATTACTATTCAACTAAAGCACACAGTCACATATGCAAGTCAATCTGACTCTGAATGTCTCTTGCATAATTAAAACTAAGTTAATTACAAAGCTTACTTCTCTGTGGCTTGATCATCTATTCTACGGCCTTCTACTCTTCACACACTCTAGTTTGGAACTCCTTTGAATGCCTTTTTAGGCTTTCAATTAAATACAAAATGGGTAGTTCATCGATTCAGTTCCTACCATGACTCGACAAGACTCTTGGATTTCCTCAAATCCTATTTTTAGCCTAAATCCTTAACTGTACTGAATTGACTCTTCATATTCCCACCTAATCATTCGAGGGAAGTTACAATTCCCTCCACAAGTGACTAAAATTAATTAAAAACCTATTGATTTTATTACAAAAAGAATCTAATTCTCTTGGAACTAAAAACTCCTAAGTCTTAACAAAATGCATGAAATTTGTTTTAGCCTAATGCCCCTGCATCAAGAAGGATCTTGTGGATTTCGAAAAATAAAAATTAAACATTTCAATTGCAACCATCCAACTATCATTTCATTTTTTTCCTTTTCACAGTAATCCTTAATGAATCAACTCAGATACAACTCACATTTATCATTCCAGTAAATATTTAATTTCAAAAAATTATATTTAATTTTCACGGTCTAATTTTGAGTAAAATTTGTTTTTAGATTGATCTTTTAATTGAAAAAGGAAATCATCTAAATCTAAAATATTTTAAAAGTTAGATGACGATATTTAATCCTCACAAATTTTGTAATTCAATCCTAAATAAAATTATGTATACTTGAGAGTTGCTCAAAATGACATAAATATTAAAAAAATTGAATTCTGATATATTTTGTAATTAGAAATATTAGAAAACAACTTGAAATTTTCAAAATATTATCATTTTTTTATATATAAAATTAAGGCGGTAAAAGAAATACTCTTTTATAGGGTCTTTCTATCTACGATCCAAGAGTATTGTTTAGCGTTATAAAAATTATATTTTAAAAAGTAAAATCAGATCTCTAATTAGTAAAAGATAATATGTCCTTCGAGTAAATAAGCAGATTCATTATTGATGTATCACATCTAATGAAATTGATAAAGATTGGTGTAAGGGCCAAAAACACATGTAAAGAATATAATTTTATAGCAAAGACCTACGAAATCATAAATCATGACATGCAAATTCATCAAACAAAATCCTTACTTTTACAGTCGGCGTTTGACCTTGGGAATGCAAAACTAAAAAAAAATTGTGCGTTTATTAATATCCTCAACAACTAGAGGATATATTGTTATTAATGTTTCGCAAATATCTGTGTCTACGTACTCCAAAACTGTAAGTGACAAGGGCTTCGTGATAAAACGCAGCAATAGACATATCAGAGTATAATTCATGAAATATTGAATGCAAAGGTTGTGAAAGCAGTTAGCGACGCAGGCAGCTTTTGTGATATTTGTTGTATTGGTTGTCCCACCATGCTGTTACCCCTCTTCATTTAACATGGCAGTAATGAATCACTGCTAGAAGTTTTAATTTCTATATTAGTTTCAAAATTAAAATTAATGAATGAAATTGGCCTTTATAAAATAGAATTATATTAGCACAGTCATATTAATAAATGTGGTTGAGATAGGTGGATAAAAGTATATCAATCACATACACAACTACTTTAGTAAATGTAGTCGAATAAACACAAATAGACATTAATGATATGGATTTAATATTAATATTAATAACTATCAATTGCACCAAATGTTGCAAAGGAAATGCCTTAAGTCAATAGCATATGAAAAAAACATGGATGAAGAGTGATGTGATATGTTATAGACCCTTATAAACACATAAAAAACATAAGGTATTGTAATACACTCATTCATTTATCTGAATTACAATTAGTTGAGATTGTTAATAATGTATTTGTTACACGAAGGGTGTTGTGTTAGAGTGTTATTATTGTGCTTGTTTTGTTGTTGATCACCTCTCTTTCATTCACACTTCTACTCTTAAATTATTACTAGGCTCAATTTATGCATAGATGAATGCAACCTCGGTGTATACA
Organism: Pinus albicaulis; assembly: GCA_034641835.2. NCBI lineage: Eukaryota > Viridiplantae > Streptophyta > Pinopsida > Pinales > Pinaceae > Pinus > Pinus albicaulis. The sequence goes on from CM076584.1 coordinate 402,068,809, forward strand.
TAAGAGCCATGGAGCTATCAAGTATATTTCACTATAGATCCATACTTTTTCTTACAAGAAAGTAGTTAATGTGTTCAGATCAACTTGAAGTTTGATATGATTCCACCCTTTGAGCTTAAGAGAAACCAAGTAAATTGAGTCTAAAAGTAAAATGGCCCAGCGTGGCCACATATATGTATAACCTCAAACCATTATCTAAATATTCAGTACTTGTATTGCTTCAACAATTTATAGCAACATTCAAGTTCAGGTTTTTCTTCGAATATGATCACAAGGAATTGCTCAAAATTAAGAATGGAAAACATAATCTTTTGATACGCAAAGGAAAATGGAAAGCAATGGGAAAGAGTGGGGTTGCGAGAAGAGGTGTCCCTTAAATGTTCTCCATACAGGATGAGCAAGGGTTCAACAGAATGAGTAAAAGACTCGGCCAGGGGATCAGACTGTTGAAGAGTAGAAAGATTGAAAGTATATGTAGGAAGAACAAGATGGTTATCACATAAACAAGCCATTTAAAAAAGCTAGCATAGATGACAAGGTTGGTAATGATTGGGAGAATGTACATGCATCCTCTCTATAGAGGCTTTATGAAAGGACGAGAGGCAAATAGTAAATAAAACAGAAGATGAAGCTATTGGAACACATGGAAGGAAAACCTTGTCTTCTCTGACATTTATAATGAAATGAAAACATAAAACAGAGAATATGAAGACAACAGTCAATGCAAAGCTTAAGTTTCAGAATAAAATTGACCACGATAGGAAGAATGCATAGTAGAAATCCTTGTGATAAAGGGAAGTTCACATCCTGTTATATGATGTAAAAAAAAGATTAAAATATATATATATATATATATATATATATATATATATATATATATATATATATATATATATATATATATATATATATATATATCAAGTAGATGTGATACAAGCAAGGTTTATTACGTTGTCATAATTTTGTCTAAAAACACTAACCAAATTTCAGCATGCTTTAAAGTCTGAATTATGCGATGAAAAGTTGAGTTACTACACTCCTGGCCACGTAGGAAAACAACATGATAGTGAACAAGATATGCTATAATTTTTCAATTTCAATCTTTCCAAATTATCATTCCATACAACGTTGTCTACTATTTAAACATTCCAATCATCATATCTCTCTAAAACATCTCACATACTCCCAAAATTATATACCATATTACCATCCACTAGTCCCCATTCCTTTCCAATGAAGCAAAGAATAATTTCCTTGATATCTCTTGATGCACTTATAATTTTTTTTTAATTGTCTTTCTATAAATTGTGGCATTATTTGTTTGAAGATAAAGCTTCGTACATAACCGAGCAAGCACAGGAAGTGATTGGAAATCTGGGTGACTGGTACTTGACACATGAAGGGGTATATATAAAAGCTTATGGAACCAAAATCCTCCTCACCTATTACCTATTTATGTCACCAATAGAGTAATCATGAAGGACATAATTTATCAGTCCTATGGGCATGGATTGGCCCCAAATTTGATAAGATTAAAAAAGGGCTCTACCCTTTTATACTGATAAAGAGAAATTGATGTGAAATTGAAAACAAGGTAAGGTAGGCTTGTCTACAATGGATGCCTAATAAGTCCTTTAAAATTATTAACATCTACCTTGAATTTGGAAAAGCCTTGGGCAAATCATTATTGTATGTAATGTAAGGGGAACATCTTTCATAACCTCTTGCACACATTTTTGTCCATATTTATAGCACAAGGCTCAAATGCATTGGATATAGTCCTATTCACATAATATTGTTGCTTCACACCGCCAACACATAACATGTAGGAATCAAAATGTGTTTATTTCCACAACGATGGAAACAAAAACATACACATTTTATAAGACACATGCATAATATGTTCACTTCATGTAAGATATGGACCCATTCACAAATCATTCTATCATGCAACAAGCAGATGCCTATCATTCTATCATTAATAAAGCATTCCCATTTCATAGAAAAGATACACAACCACGATTTGGGATCATACAAAACTAAGCCCTAGTTATTAAAACACTCACAAATGCACAAGATTCAACTCACACTAAAACCCTCACAATGCACAAGATTCAATTGTCACACTAAAACCCTTAGAAGCCATTGTATGTCATCTAGACCGAGGGGAACAAATTTCACAGCCTCTTAGAGAAATTGATTTCCATGTTTATAACTCACAGCTTAAATTCATAATATCCACATAATATTGTTGCTTCACATTACTAACACATACTCCATAGGAATAACAAAATTTGTTTGTTTTAGAAACCAAAACACACTTGAGTGGCATGCAACATATGTTCGCAAAAGATATGGCCCCATTCACAAAGCATCCTTTAAATGACACATGCAAATGCCCATATGAGTTGAATTCATAAATCAATCCCATTTCACATGCAAAACAAACAACGATTACTCAATATCATACACCATCACAAGTTCATTATTAAACCCTGGTCATACTAAAACAGTCACTCATACACCAACACATGTTCACAAATGTATCGAAATTCGACTAGTATTATTAGTCAAGTATTCTACGTACACATCATTCGTGTTAATTTCAAGTTTCATTCCAACTTTCCAAGTTCCAAAGAGTAAATTCCAAGTGTAGAAGCCAACTATACTCCAAAATTCAAATCCAACTTTGAATAATAAGTAAACATATTTACAAAAGGAACAAAAGTAGCAGTCAATAAAAGCCAGTTACCAAGCACCTAATAATGTTAATGAAAAAAATTTTAACAACTAAAAATTATGATTTTTTTTTACATCTCCGGAGGAACTTCTATGTTTTATGAAACCTGAAGAGTCTCCTCAACATGTTTATGAATCCGGACTTGACTGTACTATACAACCATTATCATTTGGCTCTTCATGATGGGTACTCTCACACATGAGGGCTTCACAGGGGGAGAAATACCATACCACGTGGGTTCATATTGGGGGATATATATTGAGGAAAAAATGACATAATATATTGAAAGATATATAGGGGTTAAAGGGTTTTAATATTGGCAGGTATAAAAAATGGAGCTCAAATTTAATGAAAAAATATAAAGGGGTATAAAAAAGGTTAATGAAAATTGGATACCTACAATATCTAGTGAAAGTAGGAATTTTTTAAATTGGGAAGGTATATTGGGTTTGTATTGGTAGGGGGTTAAATAATGTGATTTTTAGAGGTATTTTCCAATATTTAGTTAAATTAGGGGTGGGCTTTTTAAATTGGGATGGTGTATTAGGTTTGTATTGGTAGGGGGTTAAATAATGTGATTTTTAGAGGTATTTTCCAATATTTAGTCAAATTAAGGGTAATGTTTAGTATGCCACGAATGCACGTGATATGTAAGAGGTTCATTGAGTGAATCCCCCATGCTTTCACATGAAAAAAATTACAAATTGTGTAGTATATATCTGATGAAAAATCCTTAGGTATGTAGAGGGGAGAGAGATGCGGGGAGAGAGTTGCATCTGGTTCTAAAGGTGTGGTTTTAATCAAGTCCCATGCCTCATGTAGATGCTCAGCTTAGCCAAGGAGATCAACCATGCATGCATAATGCATTACCTTGGGATAAATGCAATAATATTGAACCATAGAATTGAAATATTTATTGTACTCAAGGAAAAAACACAAAAAACAGGACTGATATCAACAAAACTAGCATAAGATGTTGAAAAGCACACATCTACAACCCATATCAACAGAACCAGCAGAAGATGCTGAAAAGCACACATCTACAACCCATATCAACATAACCAACAAAAGATGCTGAAAATCACACATATACACATCTGACATTATGGAGTGATGTGAGAATGGAGAGAAACAACACCCACTGCCGGAGCAAAAACCTATATGAAGTGACCATCCACCAACATGAGCCAAAAAATAAATCCTTTAGCACCATCGGATATTACCTTGTCACATATGTTTGTTGCATTTGATAAAAAAGTTTCAAGGCCTCATTGGGTTGTCCATTTTGGTTATACCCAACATTCAATGAATTCCAAGAGACCACATTTCTTATAAACATTTTTTCATTTAAGGTATTTTCTATAAATACATGTGATTCAAACCTACTTTTAATTACATAATTATGTATGAGCTTACCTTGTTGTAGATTTCTTAATTTGTTGCATTTCCTATGGCACACTTAACATTTTCATTAAATCAGGTATAAAGTTTTCTAGTTGGATTCGAAATAAAGTGTCATACCCTCATTGGCATATCCACTCTAAGCATACCCGACAATTAAAGCACTCCAAGATATTGTATGCCTTATGGCTTAAACATTTGAATATATATAGGTTTTAAGACTCAAAATCAAGTTAGGATTTATAAAAGCTTAAACCATAGTAAAATAATCATAGAAATCAATACCCTTGTTCTCTCAAATATATGTTGTTTTCTATTATAAAATGTTTAGATTATCTACTAAATATTTAATGAATTTTATTATCAAAATATATCTATAATTTAAGGATGGCATGGATTTCTAATATATTTAGAGTAGCTTGTTATTTTTGAAGCTTCATATTTAGATTCATATTTTTTTTCATTTAAGGAGTTTGAATTAAAAAAAGGAAAGACAGACTCTAAGCAATTACAATGTTTCACAACAACGCATCCCCAATATCATAAAAGATGGGCGGAATTTTCACAATCAAAATAAAAGCATTATTACATTCTTAATAAAAAAATATTACTATATCAACTCTCAAAATATATAAATATACTTAGTTATACAAAATTATGAGATATAAATCAGTCATTTTAAAAATAAATAAATAACTAACTTTTAAGCTCAAGCTCAGTCCTACACATATTTTACTCGTGTCACTACCATATAGATTATTTTAGTAACATCATTTAATGAGATATTAGTGAGTGGAAATCACCACCTAAATTAGAACTTCCACAGGAATATGTAAAAGCTTTCTACATATTTTTAGCATCATATCTTAAAAACTTAAGGATGTTGAATAGAGCCATCTGGTTGAACGACTTCCGCTCGAAAACCAAGGAAGGGTATCCTTTGGATTAGTGATAGTAGCCCACGTATTAACACCTACACTAAAATGACCCATTGCATTTAGCCTAAACTATTCCAAATAGGCAGGAACTTCACCTTCCAGTATTTGACAAACATGTCGAATCCCCAATTTTCTCTTCGGCTTGGTAATGAAGCACAATAATCCCAGTTTCAAAACCTTCTCCATCTCGCCTATGTTGTATTCACTGCCCAACTTAGGATATGTCGCTTCGAGCAGACTTGCATGGGCATACAACTCCCAGACCATGTCGACCAAAAACGAATGTTGGGCGTCTGGGCATAGATCGATGGACTTCCTCCTTCCAACAGCATAACACCAAAGTTGAACACGCCTGATCTGGGCATGGCGTTCCCCATGTGTATGATCTTCGAAGCTATGTACCTCGGTTTTCCCATAACTAAAGTTGTCTCCAGGTTCTCCCTGTGTTCATAGATCCTAGTGAGGCCAAAGTCTCCCAGCCTCTCGTTGAGTGAAGAATCCAATAGCACGTTGCTTGAATTGATGTCTTTGTGGATGGCACTCTTTTCCCATTGTTCATTAAAATACAACAGCGCCGCAGCTATGCCCTTCAGGATTGTGTATCACCGAGGCCATGGCAGGATGGCCGGAGGGTTTCCGAATATGAGTTTATCGATGTTTCCATTGAGCATGTAGTCCCAAATGGTGAATAACTGCTTCTGCTTCCTACACCACCCCCGGATTGGAACCAGGTTCATGTGATACATCCGCTCCATGGTTGAGATCTCTACCATGAACCCCTTCATTCCCTCTGTAAACTCCTTCGTGATAGATTTCACCACGATTTCCTGCCTGTTGCTCTGTAGAACGCTCCTGTAAAATTTGCCAAAACCCCCCTCACCCAAAAAATTTTCATCCCCGAGTCCATTCATGGCGCTGTTGAGTTCCCTATAAGTGAATCTATGGGGCCAAAACTCCTACTCCCATTCTTCTATCTTTTTCTCTGTATTTCTCTCTTACAAAAAAAAGGTAGTAGCCGCCAGCGAGAGGAGGACTATAGTGGCAACTATAACGCCAGAAATTAATCCCCAATGCGGCCGGATGGTAACCGAAGGAATATGTAAGAAAAAATTTCATACTGAAGCTCCACATGAGAACGTGATGATCTACGATGAAAGCTGATGTATTTATAGAAAAGCCAACAAATATTTTATCTTTCTTAACGTTCTATAGATAAATTTTCCTCGTAGACCATAACGATGGTTGCCTAGCGATCAAATTCTTCAGAGAGATAACTTGAGTAGCGAACATCTATACCTAAGCAAGCCAAATGGTTTTTGTTACAAATTCCCTAACATCTCGCCAGAAAACACATGAGAAAAAGGATTTATACCCTGTACACTTTGAATATGATACTAGGTGTCGTTATACCATGAGTATCCAGAAAATGGAGAAACCCTAGCAGCGTAGATGGTTATTCTAAATGGAGAAACCCTAACAACTTAGTTTGTTACCCGAACCACCAAGGGAATCATCCCCACCTTGATCCAGAATGATGATCATTGATTATTATCGCAGGGTTGATGGTGAACAACTGTGAGCCGAACCATACATACTTTTTAACAAATATTATATTTAACAAATACTCTATAAATCCAAGAGAAGACAACTCTTTAATCATCTAACATGAAATATAATGGTCCAGACGGGTACATGGTGGTAGCTAGCTGATTATTCTAAAAGAGGAACGCCTTACAACGTAAATATATTATTATAATAATAAATAATATATTATAAATGATTATTATTATATTATAATAAATATAATTAGATTATTATAATATTATTGATATTATTGACAATATCATTACTATCGACAATAGATTTTTTTAAATTTTTAAATTTTGTAGTACCTCTCTATTAATCATATGTAAAGCAGGTTACAAAATATGTTTCCGGTGACCTCAACTTTCCCATAGGAAACAAGGTCTGTTGGCCACGGATCAACATCATAAGCCATCCAAAATTGAAATAGTTTAATCATGTCCAACCAAGATTTAAATTCTACCATATCTACTATCAATCTATTCTGACTACTGTAAATGTAAATGTTATCTGACATCATTAAAAAAAATAGCAGGAGTTTTATAGAACACTATGTCTTGCATAGGTAAATAATTTGATGACTCTACCGAGGTCCAGTCCTTAGCACTCGACCCCAACATCTCTTGATGTTGCAGACTTTGCAGTTGCTTCTCCATTCACTCGAGATGAACATTTTGGTGGAAGAGTTGCACTTGGACTAACTTTATTTTCTTCTGAATTACATACGGGATCTGCTCCTCTTCCTAGGGTTGTTGATGGCCATGCTGGTGAGGTAATTCCCTCGGCTATTGCGAATTTGTCATAGATTTCGCCAGTAGGATTTTAATTATCCAATAAGTTTGGATGACCTGTTTAAACAGGGTCAGCTATCCTCAAGTGTTTCCGGGGTCCACTACCAGAGGTTCCCATTCTTCCACTTGGATTTTCTCTTCTGCTGCCTTTTCTTTCAGTTATGTTTCCCATTTTAAACTTTCCTCTTTCACCTGTGTCGATGAACCTTCACTGTATGCATGTAACAGGTTCTGCAAGTTTTCCTCCCCTATTCTTCTTCCTCTCTTCTTTTGCGGTCGGTTGGTTTAGGCTGGAGCCTTCTGTTTCCCCTTGTTGGGGTTGTCACAGTCGTATCGTCCCTTCCGACCTTCCACTGCATCTATCTTCATTCTCAAAACCACTGAATTTTTCAAATGTTGCAAGTCCTATGGAACCCTCTCCGAGGAAATCACCTACAGAGTGGGAGACTAAGGGGGAAGAAATTTACGTTGAACGGAAGCGAGTTCATAGACAAAAACAATGTTAGGATCTGTTTTCCTTTTATTTGCAATACCTCTCACTTATTCTTCAAGGTTTTCCAATCCATTTCCAATTGTCCAGGCCAAACCTTCGATAGGTTTGATACCCTGTGTTCTCTCAACCGATGCCTTGAGGTCAGCAACCAGTGCCACTATTGTTTGGTTGTTCCAAAGACATAGAAATTGACCACCTACCCTACTCTCGAGAGGATTCATTTCCAGACTCTGACTCCTTCGACTCTTCCCTTTCATTTTCATTTCTGCCACCTCAGGTTTACCCCCTAGCCCCAGATCTTTGTTATTTCCTGACTTTCTCATTTCAATTAACCTTAGAATGAAGACCCTGCCTCGACCGTTTGTCATCCTTCTATGGTTTCCCATCACCCAAGCTTCAAGAAAACCTGCCTCTAAGTAAGCCTTGCCATCCCACGACTCCCCAGACTCTCCCTCCCAAACCCCCCTATTGCAAAATTTACCAGAAGGCGAGAGCGCACATGTTGACGTTTCCATATTTCCTAGAGACCCAATTCCTCCCTGCACAGACTCTCGAGACCTTCCTTTGGCCCGTCCCAACCATAATTTCTCATGGTATGTGGCAACGTTGGGAAGCCTACCCACATACCTTGCCCCGCTCGCTTACTGACATGTCCTTGGTCTGTGTGTGGGCCCTCTTTCTTCCTCACACCCAATCAAGGGTATCGATAATGGATTATTAATATTATAATACTACCCACAATAAATATAAGAAATTATAAATATTATAAACCCAAGGGGTTAATAAATTTAAAAGATTAATATTATAAACCCAAAGGATTAATAAACCCAAAGTATAATTAACATTATAATCTAAAGGGATTAATATTAAACTTGAGGATTACAATTACAAATCCTAGGATTAATTTTAAACCCTAGGAATTTAAACCCTTTGGATCAATATTATTAATATTATACACCAAATAAATTATTATTATATAAAACCAAGGGATTAATATTTAATCCTAGGAATATAGTGATTGATATTATAAACCCTAATATATTATTATACATACTATGGATTAATATTATAAACCCAAGAGATTAATAAACCTTAAGGATTGATATTATAAACATAAAGGATTAATAATATTATAAACTCAAGGGATTAATAAACCTAAGAGATTATTTATATTTTAAACCCAAGACATTATAAACCCTAGTGTAATATTATAAACCTAGGGGATTATTAGTATTATAAACCGAAGCAATTAATAAACCCAAGGGATTAAAAAACCCAATGAACTATTAATATTATAAACCTAAGGGATTAATATTAAGCCCTAGAAATATAAACTCTAATACTAATATTATATTATGAAGGGATTATAAACCTAGGGAATTAATATTAAACCATGGGATTAATATTATAAGCCCAAGGAATCATAAACCCTAGGATTAATATTTAACCTTATAAACTCTAGGATTAATATTTAATTGTAGGTTTGCTATTATAAACCTTAATATTAATATAGAAAACCTAATATTAATACTATAAAACCTAAGATTATAAACCCTAATATATTATTATACATATTAGGGATTAATATTATAAAACCAAGGGATTATTGATATTATAAACCCAAAGGATATAGTTACAAAATATGTTCTAAAGGTATGAATATGTTTTGTAAATGAAAAGTTTGGATAGCCAATATGATAACATATATGGGGCCCAACATCCCCCCATGCCTAAGACTTTGCATGCCTTCATGCAAGCTAAACCCTTGTTTTTATATACTTTTATGACATTAGTGCTTGTGCAGGTATTGGTTCTTGCAAAACAACACTACAAATAGTGAAGCAACATTTTTCTCAAATGATTTATCATAAAGTCATAAATTTGATTTATTTTACAATCATAATCATATAAGTTGAGGACAAACAAAAGATGAGTTTTTGATGGAAATGATAGCTATATAAATATGTATTCATACTTTGTGATTTCATTTAAGACCAATGCTTATTTGTGGTGTTTTTCTTCATCCTTTTTAGTAGCAAATACTTCATCCTCTATTTCGAACATTCAGATGATTTTTTTTTTAATGCTTATGATGTACACAGGGAATAAATCATAGATTATAATTTTTATTTATGCACCAAAAAAACTTTGATTTCTAGTCTTAGGGTCTTATAAGAGGATACACTGGATTATATATGAGGGATTATAAATAGTAGGTTAAATTTCCAAATGATTAAATTGGTAGACAAATTTTAACATTGTGTGAAAGATAGAATCTGTAGTGGTTAACTATCGAATTTCCTTGAATTATTAATGAATTAAAGATTTTAAAACCTATTTTACCTCAAGTATACTTTCTAATCTATGATTTATACTACAAGCTGCAATGGAGGTTGTATGGAGCTGAAGATGAAACAAGGGAAGGTTGACAGTCTGGAATAAGTCGATGACTGTCAATATGATCTATTAAGCGAAGCTAAAGAGAATGTAATGAAGATACTAAAAATTTCCCAACAGCCACTCACCCATGCCTAAGGTTTTGCATGTCCTCATGCAGATAAGGTGAGATACTGAAGAAGTAAGGAGGTTTTCCGAGATGGCTCTAGTACAAAGTAACCTAAAAAATAAAACAATGGAACTAATGAGATGGATACTAAACCATAATAAGTCATCTCATATGTATTAAAATTATGTTAAATTAACACCAAACATAAAAGTAATTCTAAATCACTCATTACATAATATTTCATAAATTCTTAATAGTTTTATGCTCAAGAAAAATAAACCTTTTATAAATTTGAGGGGCTCTCCTTCTTTTTAGGTAGGAGATTTTTTATGATCACAAAAAATGATGAACCAATCAAAATTTATTTATTTATAACTAAATACCAAAGTGTTATAGTTAGCCAAGTATTACAAATAAGCTTTGAAGTTGAGTTGTGATAATTCTTTTTGATAACAGGTCCCACTTCTAATGTAACTAAATCTGAGATAATATGAAAAACGAATGATAGAGGACTCGAGGTTACCTTAAGGCCATTATTTAGTAGCAAATTTATGGAGTTCATTTTTTCCTTGACTTCATCCACACATGCTTCCTTTCGATTGTAACGCTATAGAGTAACCATCATATGTGTAGACAAAAACCCTAGTTTGGTTGACACTTCTTTAGGAAGAATTCCCCATTTCCTGTGAGCATAAATAGCCCCAATGTGTTTTCCTATGGTATCATAGGTTAGTACCTGCTACCATCAAGCGTCCATAGCCTTGACGGGTTAACCTCTTAAAACTATTTTACACTGAAGGCTCTAGTACCATGTTTCCTACCATTTTAAGTTTAGATTATGGGAATTTATTTTGAAATTGATAGATGGGGGAGAAACTTCAGAAATCCCCTTCAAGGAATAGGATGATACCTTTCAGAGTGACTTTGATTACCTTCATAAAGTATTGGACGCATAAGGTACTTATAAGTACTCAAAGTACATAGCATGAATGAGACATTTTAATGTGATATGGATGAGGATAACCAAAGAGTAACCAAAAATTACCTAAATTCCTACCAATCATAGCTTTCATATATGCTTTATATGTTTAAAGTAGTGTTCCACTATGAGTAGAGACTTCAGTAACTCTTCTGCAAGTCTTAATAAATATGATCAAATATCATTCTTTTTTGTTATGGTTATAGTATTCAAGTTTATTTTTTCATTGGTATCATTGTATGGACCCTTAATTAACTTGGTTTTAATCCCCTTAGTATGCTTTGGTAATTATTTTTTTAGAAATTGTTTCTTATTAATAATTAGAAATCCATATGCATAAGAAAAATGAAATTCCAAAACAGAAATGGTATATCAACTATGAATAGTTTGGCATCATCATTCAATTCAACAACTATGAAAAGGATTTCTTTATCATAATGGTCTTAAAATAGGTAAGTAACGATAAAGCATGAAGGCATCATTTTTAACAGCGTAAGGTAAGAGGAAAGATGACATCAAATACTCCCCTAAGTGTTCCATTCCATTAATGAAGATTTCTTTTATGCTTTTTAAAATATTCCTTCAGTATTTGAGAGTCCCAAATGAACAAGATCCTTGAATCCTACTTTGTCTTGCAAAATAAAAAATTTGTACCAAAATTTGTACCAAAATTTTGGTACTGGTTGGCTGAAATATGGTACCAAATAGTTGGTATGCAATACCAGACGATGTTGCAATGAAATATTTTCCAAATTAAAATAAGATTCGAAACATAATGATCATAGCTTACTTTATTGAAAAGAAAAATTAGAAACAAATCTAACTATCAGAAAGAAATAATAAGTGGGAAAGAAAAGTAATAGGTCAACCATGTTGTTGTTGGAAATAAGATTGAGTGGAAATATTCATTAAAACAATATGTAATTGAAAGAGACCTCAACGAAAATCTACTATATGAACATAGATCTCTCTTTTTCAACTAGTTGTTTTTTAGCTATTAACATCCCCACTTAGACAAAAAGAAAAAATGAAAAATATGTTGCATTATATTTTTAAACTAAACTAATTACTATATGCAACATTTATTTATTTATTTCTTATCCTACTCTACTTGAGAAACGATATTCCTCTCCTTAAGTCTAGGAGTATTTCCAATGTAACCATGTGCGTAATAAGTATAAAAATGCATTCATACTCAAGTTTAGAATATAGTCTTAAATGCATACATGAGTATGAAGAACCAATTTTTTTGATGATAATGTCAAGAAGTAAGGAAGAATGAAGGAGCGGTATGGCATTACAGTTGCTTGAAACCAATTTTCAGAAAAATAAAAATGCTCTTGTTTTACCTCTTTATTTGTCTTACTTGGCATATCATCTCTTACCATGCCATGCAGAGCTTCTATTATTAGATTATTATCCTCATGTGTGCTCAAAGGATCTCCAGATAAGCTGTTAGGTCCCTATATTAATAGTGTAGTCCCTTATTCTGTTAGTGTAGCCCCCCTTATTGTTATTGTTGTACCCCTGTAACCCCAATATTGTTATTATTGTGCCCTTAAATTATTATTGTTAGGTCGGCTAGGATTACATTGTGGCCCCATGGACTCCTATATATAGAAGGAGGTTTTGGTCATTTTTATCATTAAAGAATTGTTCATTTATGTAATGTATTGGAGGTTTCCCCCTCGAATTGGCTTATTTCTAAGGCGTTGATATCTCTTTTCTTCTATTTTTGGAGCTGGTTTCATAACATTTGGTATCAGAGCTTTGGATTCTAGGGTTTCACTGCTCTAAACGGGTCAACGTGGAATTTTCGCTATAACGTTGTTTCTACGAAGGTTAAGAATCTGAAATTTTTAGGGCGCAAAGCCGAAATCCTGAGGAAACTCGTCGCAAAATTTCAGAGCTTGGTTCGCAATATTTTCGGAGATATGATTTGTGGAAGGTAGTACTTTTTCAGGCTCCTGAATTTCATCTCAAAGAGGTGATCATGGGAAAATATTCATAACTTTCTCTCTGAGCATCAGATTGGAGTGCCGTAAAAAGTGGTCACAAGTACACAGACTGCAGTTTCTTTTCCATCAATTCTAGAGCCGAAGGATGAAACAATGACACTTGTAAAGTCGTACAATTTCACTCTACTGAACTAGTCCATAATTAGGTCATTGTGGGAGATTGGACATAACTTTGTCTTGGAGAATACAAATCAGGTCAAACCTGTGGCATTCGAAAGAGATTTCAGAGGGTTACCTCAATGATAAATTTTAGATATTTCTAAGGTGTTGATATCTCTTTTATTCTATTTTTGGAGCTGGTTTCACAACATAAGCATGTCAAAAATTCTTCAGTCTCATGTTCCAATGGTTTCTCTCCATTCGATGTGGTCCATGATTCTTCAGTTTCCTCGACAAGTTTACAAGGATGAAAATATTCCTATGGATGTCATTCATGGATTTCTTTTTCTTATATCACTCATGGGGAGGAAGATAAGTTATTTATTGTTGTCAATATGTATTATTCTTGAGAAGTAGATATCCCAATTTCTGCTAGGATTTGAGAGAGTTCTCCCAAATATTGATCATCCTTGAGTATTGATTTTCCAGTTTCTAATCCTTGTCCTGCACATGGATTAGTGTATGGAGTTTTCTTATTAAAAATCATAAATATATATGAAAGAAACACACTTAAAACAAATTCAAGCAAACCAATCATGTACTCAAAGTGCCACCATGCTACTAAGACCCTACTGTCACCAATTTATATGTTCACATAAGTTAGGCTTCTCTTCTTTTCATGAATCAAATACACTTGCAAAGAAAAAGAAGGAAACAACGAGGCTTTACAACCTACTTTTAATTCTATTCATATGAAAAAGAAACTAGAAAATAATTCAAAAAAAACTAGATGTTGGAGCAACCTCACCATAGTGGATGTGTCCTCTTCACTCACGTCTTACCATACTTTCTACGCCCTTTAGTTTCCCTGCATAATCTTACCACAAACATTACTATACTAAAACTCAAACAACCAAAGAAAAAAATTACTTGGACCATTTGAAATGCCCCGACAACAATGCCAAAAATGTCAAGGGTTTTATATGTTTATGTTAATTTTCCTTCACTTTAAAATGTCAACCGGGGTTCATGAAATTAGAGCTGCAAAATATCATTAGTTTAGGCACACTTAACAGACCTATTTAGAATGCAATACTCTATTTTGAAAATATTCAACGATTTAATCTAACATGTTTCTCTCAAAAAAATATAATTTATTCCATTATATACCTAGTACATAATCAAGTACCAGACTCTTATCTTTGCTTTAACTCTTAATAAAAAACCATTTAAACCCTTTAATCAAAACTTACTAAAATGAAGAAGCCTATTAACCTTATTTTCATAAATAACACAACATCATAAATAAAGAAGAACTAAGTTACTCTACCAATACAAAATAATTATAATACTGAAAAATCTAATATATTGATAAGAAACAAGACTAATACAGAGAAAGGCACATAGAACATGAGAGAATTCAGGATAACAGATAAATAATCTTGGTGGAAAAAGACAAAGGAAAGAAAAACTTAGGGAGACAATCACAAAATCATTGTTTGCGTTGCAAAGGAGGAAATAAATCATAATATAAGAGGAAAGAGAAAATGGATATGTATTGCTACCAAAATGCAAGGAGCAGAGAAAACATTTGGTTGAGCATTGGGAGGTGGAAGAATATCTTCCAAGTGTGGAAAAAAATCTTTGGATTCCCTGTAATATGGTTTTCTTTGGATTCCCTTGACAACCTTGGTAGAGGCATGTTACTTAGATTCCAATAAGGAGAGTTATTTATACCCCTTAGGTTTTTTTGTGGCTCTTACAGTGGATTGTGGATTCCTAGGATTGGGTGTAACCATTTTGTGAAGGAATTGTTGAGGGTGGAGGTGTTAAGCCTCCAGAGTCCCTCATTCAATTTAGGATGGAGGTGGTGAGGCTCAATATTCCATTTTATAGCCTATATTAGTAGATACACAACTCTTATTTGAGTAGCTATAGGGTGGAGGCGGTGGACCTCTAAAATTCCTTATGATATATTGATAACATGAAGTAGATGTTGGGGGGAGTTGGGTAGTTCTCTAGAGTCCCTATTTCAGTTGGTAGAACTATTTTAATCCATTAAGCACTCATCTTCAATCTTTGTAATCTGGCTCGGGGGTGACTACTGCAAGAAAGGCTTAGCTGCAGTGTGTCTAAAATTGGGTGGAGAGTTGATGTCTC
Organism: Pinus albicaulis; assembly: GCA_034641835.2. Taxonomy (NCBI): domain Eukaryota; kingdom Viridiplantae; phylum Streptophyta; class Pinopsida; order Pinales; family Pinaceae; genus Pinus; species Pinus albicaulis. The sequence goes on from CM076584.1 coordinate 402,084,518, forward strand.
AAACTAAATTTCCCATTTCTAATTGAGATAAGTAACCTGCAAGCTTGAATTGTATAATGAATTTCATTTTTATGCCATTTAAGCTAAAATGGTGCTATTGAGGTATGATTTATGAGTCGTGTCTTGATTTTCTATGTGGTTTGTTGGTATGGTAGTCAATATTTTCTTAGTAGTGCTTGAATAATGTAATGAGTTAACATGTGAGAAGTTTTCTACATGTATGGCAATCAAGGCTTGAATCATTATGATGACTCCTTACACATAACCTAGAATGTTGGACTGGGTAGAGCTTGCCTATGAACTGACTACTACTACACACACACACACAGATATATACCCCTACATAGTTGAAGAACACAATATAAAATGGTGGACTGAAACCATGAACCTCATGTGTGTATGGACTAATGAGTCTAAATAATCCCACCAAATAAGTGTGGATATGACACTATGTAGGATGGGAATGTTCATAGTAATACATATTTTTCTGGCAGGGAGGAAACAATAGTTCATGGCTCGAATATCTAATTAATCGACATGTACTTGTTGACCTCTTATCCGTTGAGTTGCATTGCTAAAATTATGGAATCAATACCATGAAATAACTCTAGTTGTTTCAATGCATCTGATATGTTGTGAACTGTGATTGTTTTCCCACTAGAGGAATATTTATTTCCTTTGTATCTCCTGAGTGAATGGAAAGTATTCCTGCATGTATTCATGGGATGGTTTTCTGCTCATCATTGGCATAAGAGGCTTGTAGCTTTCTCAACAGTGTGAGCCTGACCTTTGTCTAATGAACTACAATGAAATTAAGTGGGTGGATATTTGTGTATAAGTTATGAAAATGTATAGAATTAGTTGTTAAGCCTGGTTTAAATATTTCTAACCTCAAGAGGAACAAATTTCTCTCTCTCTCTCTCTCTCTCCACACACACACACAAATATATATATATATATATATATATATATATATATATATATATATATATATATATATATATATATATATATATATATATATATACGCACACACACATACACACACACATATATATGACTAGTACAAAATGGCTAATTAGTTACTAAAAAATGACTATAATTTGCATATAAATGACCATTTTTAGTCAGTGACCAATAGTAGCTAATTTACAATATCTTATAATGCGGTCAAATTTTAGTTGTTTTTAGCTTAGTCACTAATTGGTTGTCTCAATTTTATCATATCGTAGTATATTTAGTCATTAAGTTGGTCATTAATTTAGTCATTAATTACCACAATTAATGACCAAATATACAACATAATATGTTACTATATGATCACCAAAAAAACCAAATAATGACCAAAGAAATATGACCAAAATATTTGTCGTGTTATAAGATACTATAAATTATATATGCAAATTTTAGTCATCGTTTGAAACCAATTAATGACCACAAAAATATGACTAAATTTTAGTCGTGTTATAAGATAGTGTAAATTAGCTACTAATAGTCATATATATGAAAAATTTAGTCATCATTTGTAATCACAAATTTATCATTTGCAGTAGTCATTTATCTTTTTTTCGTAGTTTCATATTCATTATATAAACTAATGATTTAGTCATTTATATTCATGTCATTTACTTTCATTAATAACATTATAAACGAATAATTTAGTTGTATATTCATTTTATTTATGTTCATCATTAATCAATATAAACTACTAATTTAGTAGTTTTAGATTGATTTTGTGTTCATTATTAATCAACATAAATTAATTAGTATGATTTTGCAACTAAATGAAAAAATTGTCATACAATGTGCATGTTCATCTAAAATGAAAACACAAAGTTACATGTCTTAAATACAATACTAAATAATATCAATTGCAATTATAAATAATTTCAAGCACATAAATTATATTATTTAAAATGTTAAGTATTACAATATCAGTATCTAACTTAATATTGGTTGGACTACAATTTACACATGAAATATTGTTTCGACACTTTAAAACATTATCATTGTGTTACCAAGGCATTACAACTGAATTCACCAACTATAAAGACTTGAATTTCAGTCTCTATGTGTGTATTATGTGGGATATTGGATCTAATGGTATCACTAGACCGGTTCTCTTCTCTTTCTCTTTTTGCATCTATCACTCCGTGTTATTTTTCTCTTTCTTCAATTCCTGCTTCTTACCATCACTACTGAGTTCCTCTCCTGAAAATGAAAGAAGATACAATGCAGATTATAAGACACAAAAACGATGAACACTGGAATATAAACTAAAGTAGATTATAAAATATTTATACAGAATATACCTCAACATCAACATGTTAATGCCATTTTTCCCCATAATAGCAAGAAACTTGAACAAGTTTTCTTCAATTGGGCGTTAGTGGCCACTATGTGGCCAGATAACCTGTATAAACAAAGAAAATAAAACATCACCATAGAAAATAACACCTTAGTAACTTTGTATTCAACCTTCAAATAAATTTTGGGCACGATCATGCAAACTAAGTTACACGCTAAAAAACTCAAGGTGTAGATAACTTGTGAAAACATATAATCTAAGGTGTGATGTCTAATCCTTGTCGTTTTATTCGCAACAAAATTTCATTCTCTAACATTAATTTGATTAAGTATGTAGACAACCTATGCTCAAATAACAACATGAAATTAAAATTTTCTAATATCCATGAATGTTTTTAGCACAAAACAACCAAAAGGATTTCAATTAATATTATGTAATATTATTCTCATCTTCAAGATTTGGATGTTGTTTAAATGGACATGATACCAAGTATTTTCAATCTCATAGTTAAAATACAAAACAAAATCAAAAGAAACGTTCAAAATAGAATCAAACAGTAAAGAGAGGATATCATGGAATAGACATTAAAATTATAAAAAAACAGGTTACCTATCCAATGATGTCTTGTCTAACATTCGTAAAAAATTGTTTGCCTAAAATAACCATGAGGTGAAAGAATAAAAACATTAAAAACCATAGGAATCCATATTAGAAACAGTTCCAAAGTCGATGCCTCAGGTGCCTGAAGGATCTCCCACGACAAATGAATCATATCCAAGACATGCTCTGCATTGTCTCCCCATCATTTTTCCAATCATGTTTCCTGTAACCTGCCCACACCAGAGTCAAGTAACAATCAAATGAAAGCATTAACATTTGTTTTTATCTTTTATATCTATAAAATTTGAATCTGATTTTTTTCAGAAACATATTAATTCATATTTAAAGTCTTTATGTCATGAGAAGGTATCAATCAAGTAGGACATTAGAAAAATCGACCTCAATGAGGTCCTCAAAAAATTCCTACAATATCAATATTTTTCTCACTATGAAATATTGGGTAGAAAAAAGAACTTATCTGCAAAATAAAAAACAATATATTACTTGTGTTCAAACTCTTTATATGGTGTGTTATTAGGCAACTTTTTAAGATGTTCCTCTCCCTTTACCAAAGCAGACTGTAGTTTGGTTAAACTATATATCCTTTCATTTAGCATCAATTTCTACAAGATAAATGTCACACATTATTCTTACCCATTTCTCAACATGCTACAAGTGATAAATTGAAAGTCACATAAGACCAAGAGAAACCCCTTTTCTAACTAAAACAAACAAAAAAACATTTTTTCTAATAAAACTTCACACCTCATAAATTACTCTACCACATGCTTGTTGAAATTAATGCTTACATCCTATTTTAGAAGTTGGTTTGTGATGGTTGAGAAATTCTCTCAACCTCTCTCTCTAATTTAGGAATAAGTTGGATCTTAGAAACTCTATTTAATAGAGTAATCAGAATGTAATGAGTGTGTGTGTGTGCGCATACACCTTTGTGTGGAATATATGAGCACTTTTAGTTAGTTGTATCTTGGTACCGAAGCTTCAAGTAAAAGCTGAGTGGAGAACGTATTGGAGGTTTTTCGTGCCTATGGTGAGGAGCGTAAGTCTGATGACGTGCTGAGGGCACAGCGTGATTGAACATGTGTGGATCATTTTTTTTATGTGACAAGCATAGTTGAGCCATCTACAATGGACAGATCTGGTTGTTTTCATTCTTGAAGAGTGGTGGCTTCGTGTAAATGTTGGTTGTTGTTTGTGGATCATTTGATGTTTTTGATCCCTTTCTTCACTTCTCAGTATTTGTTGCGTCGTGATCCACTGGGAGTTTGAGCCGACCATCCATTGATATTGCATTAGATCCCTTTGATTCATTGATCAAACTCCTGGGTAATGTTTGATCCCTTTCCGTGTGTAATGTGCATCCAGATCCATTTTTTTGGATTTTGAGATCTTCTCTTAAGAACTATTGTAATGGATTCGTTCCATAAGCGGGTACCTCTGTATCAATTAATATGACATCAGCGTGCGTGAGATAATCTCGACTCTTTACACCAGATCTTCTAGAATTTTGTTGGAAAATTTATGGCTGGAACATTCAGAACTCAAAGCTTCATGTACTCTGTCTCCGCGGTGGTTGAGGCCCGGCCACGAGTCAATGTTGAATTCAAAAAGCATTTGGAAATGAAGTGTATGTAGGGAGGCATGCATTTTTTTTCACAAAGCATCTGAAGCATTTTTAATTACATAAGGTACATCCGTGCTAAAATTTAAAAAGGTATTTTGTTTTCTTCTTCATCATGGAGTTCATGGTGTTAGAAAAATTCAGAGGTTTGAATTTTCCCTCATGGAAAGTAAAAATACAAATGCAATTAATGAATAAAAATTTGTGGGGCATAGTGAATGGTTCAGAAGTAGCACCAAAAGATGCCAAAGAATTAATTGAATGGAAAAATAGAGATAGCAAAGCTAATTCCATTATTGGACTTTCTCTTTTAGATTCTCAATTAAATCTTGTAGATCTCACTAAATCATCTAAGGAAATATGGGAACATTTGGCTCAGTTATTTGGTGTAAAACCCAAAAATGCAAAATTTTCCATAAAGCTGCAATTATTTAGGCTGAAAATGAATGAGGAGACATCTATGTCCAGTCATGTAAATAATTTAATGTCTCTTTTAAGACAATTAGCTGAAGCTAGTGCGAAGGTGGAGGATGAAGATGCTAAAGCAATATTACTAAATAGTCTTCCTTCAAGTTATAGTAATGTTGTTTTCACTTTGAGTCAAATGTCTACACAAATGTTGCATGAGGCAATTGCAGCACTTCTGGCAGAGGAAAAGCGACTAAAACCGGAGGATGCAGAAGAGAACTCTCATGTAGAAAATGTATTTCTTACAAAGTCAAGGATGAGAAAGAAAAATGCAAACAAAGGTGAAATTGAATGCTACTGTTGCAGGAAAATTGGGCATATAGCGTGGAATTGTAGAAGTCGTGCCAGTGATGTGTTAAAATGGAAAGAATCAACAAATATAGCCAATTCTGATGAAGAATTCAATGAAGAGTATGAACCTCTTAAACTCTTTTAGAACAACTGCAGTTCTGGCTCAACATGGATGGTTGTCGAGATAGTATGGCAGTTGGGGATCTAGGGAAGGATCCCTCATTAGTCGTAGACATGGAGCAGTCTCCTAATGAGGTTATGCGGCAGATTGGGATGTTGTCTGGTAATCGACTTCGGGAGGTCCTTGATTCGGGAGTTCAGTAGCCGAACTCGGGAATCCAACTTGTTGACTACACCTTTACGAGGGTTATGAGGCAACTTGATGGAGCCTATATTGATAAGCTGAAAAACGGTTAAAGAATGATTGTGTATTTTTTTATTTATGAGTGATCTCAATAAATTCATGTAATGTAAGCATTAAGAGGGGATGTTGGAATTAATGCTTACATCCTATTTGATAAGTTGGTTTGTGATGGTTGAGAAATTATCTCAACCTCTCTCTCTAATTTAGGAATAAGTTGGATCTTAGAATCTCTATTTAATAGAGTAATCTGAATGTAATCAGTGTGTGTGTGTGTGTGTGCTCATACACCTTTGTGTGGAATATATGAGTGCTTTTAGTTAGTTTTATCTATTCTTAGGCTAAACGTAAGATTATTTGAATCATATTTAGGTCATATTTAATGGGATATTCATATGTTTACCATGATGTCAATGTGGTTTTAAAATCAATATATAAATCTAGGTTATTATTAGTGAAATTCAAGTATAATTCAGAGAAAAATAAAATAAAAAATAACACCATTGCAAAGTAGTGTAGAGAGAAACATCATAATTAGGCTTCTCTATTTTAGTTTGATTTGAGTTGGGTTTGTATTTGAATCTATGTTTTTCTCTAAAGAAGCAAAATAGAAATATGAGAATCAAAATGGCCCAGACATTTCCTAACCTTCCTCTCATGGTTATCCATACCTATCTCCTAGCCTTGTTAAAATAATGTGCTTTAAATTATTTAAAGAGTAGAATGAATTTTCTACAAAAAAAATGTGATTATAATGATATTGATTATAAGCTCCACATAGAAAGTTGTCAATTGGGTTTATCTCTAGTGGTTGGGAGGAATGATTGTTATCCTTCCCATCTAGTTTCAATTTCCATAAGTGGCGTGTTGAGATCATAACAAGTATATTGGTGTAATGAAATTGAACCTTGCTGTTGATGGGCATTCAACAAGGTAAATATTTTGGTCGCCATTATTTCTAATTCACTCAAAAAACAATTATCCAATTGCTACATAAGTGGTCACAACTGCAATTTGTGAATTATTTCTTAACATATGGCCTATTTCATCCTGCATTCATATGCCTTACCAAAACATTCGATTCATTTCTTTCCTTTATTCAATCAAAAACCCATGTGGTATTGACATAGTCACTTCAACTAAATTACCCATTTTCAGCTTCTGACAAGGATCACTAACAATTTTGTGATTCATTCTTGGCCTCAACTCCTATTGCATTGGAAAACCATATGATGTAAAATGTGAACTTCCATAAGCTATTTTGTCTAGCAAATCCTTCATAATCGAATTTGGAGGTAGTTATTACACAGTAATATTTTTAACAGAAATAAGCAACCATTTATTCATAAAATTGATATGATGGTAGAAATTTCAAACAACATACATAAAACATTATGAAAAATATTAGCGAATGAATTTCAAAACAAGCATATTGCAAAGAAAGTACATCATAATATGGCGTTTTTAAGAATACCATACTCAATTTATCATCTCCCAACATAATTACGATGATACTATCATTTGTTCCATATGGTGGGCTACAGAATTTATCCATATGGAGGTAACCATATTTGATCCAAGGTAAATTCCGCTTACCCTTAACCAAGACCTTTTACTTCGGCTGATAAATTAGAATTGCATTTAATTAAAGCGTCAATGAACATAAATGAACAACTATCTGCTGCAAAGAAAAGGAACATAACATGTCAAGATCAACAATCATAAGAACACGTCGTTTGATAATGGAGTTCGTCTATAAGGGACTACATCTCCGTGCCTCGGTGTCAAGATGGTGTAGATCATTTAATTAAGTGTTGTAAGAACAATATGTACATGGATGTGTTTCTCTTACATACAAGGAAAATTCCCTCTCGTAGGAATGGCTAGACCTCTCTAGGAGATGTTCCACTACAGAGCTCTCATGCATAAAAGGACTCATATTAGTATGACAATAGCTCACGCATAAAGACTTTGAGTATCCCACTGACATGGAAAACAAGGGATCTCAATGACATACGTGTGACACGGAGTATCTCGCCAACATCGCATAAAATGGATCTCAAACAACATACATGATTATCCCGCCAATATGGCATCAAGGGATCTCAAACATAATACAAGTCCATGAGAGAAAGTACATCAATAACAAAACAAGACAAGATCCCATGAGTTATACATCAATAGGGATCTTTACAGCACTATGCATCTCAGGAACAAAGAAGTACATGAAATCAACTCATCATATACCTCAAGATGAAGATGACTGAAGAATGGTTGTTGTTGCTATTGGATCTGGAAACACCATCACAATTGTGGCATTGAAATGTGTGAAATCGACTGCTCACTCGTTGAAAACTAACACCTGCAACTTCACTTCAAAAAGTGTCCAAAAAATATAAAGCTCATATGAGAAATCTGAATGCATCATCTGATTCGTGGCATTGAATAGTGAAAAATCGACTGTCCATTTGTTGAATCCTAATGAAGTGAAAATCTGGGGCAAAAATGAATCTTTTAGATTCCCCCCTAGATACTTCTACGTAAATCCTCCATGGGTGGACTAGAAATCTATAACTCAAAAGGTGAATCCAACCTTGCCATTGCGTTCCCTGCAGAAAACCATGGAAAATGACTGTAAACTTGACTATATTCCGACATGAAGAAAATTTGCCTCCCCAGGAAAATTTCAAGCCTCATGGTTTCGCCTGCATATTTACTACTCCACGCTCATGGTTTCACCCACAAATTGCCTCAATCTGAGTGCACGCTCTCCTGCTCTGCTTGGTGTGGGCGCATTTTCAAATGACGAGTTTATAAAGAATGAGGGGCAGATTTTACCACACGAATTGTTGTGGTGTGTTGGCAAGTGGCTAAAAAGGCTATAGGGAGGTCGGGGGATCAATCCTGACCCCCATACCCGAAACCTGCATTAATGTTTTTAACTTCCATGTTTTTTTAATAGTGCATCGCATTATTAAATAGAAAGTTAGGTATGTCATGAGGGGATGGGCCCGCATGGGGCGGCTCGCCCATTGTTGTTATGCCACATGGTGGTATGGGGTGGCGTGGGCCGAGTCCATCGGAGGTGGCCCACATACCCGCAAAACTTGTTACATATGGTTGACGTGGTGACTCCGGGGGTGACGGGGTCATGGTCGCCAACCCCCATAATTACCACATAATGTAGTTGTAATGTGTGGGTAGGGTGGTGGGGGTGGTGGCCCACCACCCCCCTTTTTTTAATAATTTGTTGTTCATATAAAACAAACCATACGATTTTGAAAATTAAGTTTTTAGGCATTAGTGGGCAAGTTATCCATCCCATAATTTTTCCCAGAATCCTGCCAGAGCTAGCCAGAATCTGGTGGCAGGAAAAAGTGAAATTGTGCCTTCCTTAAGCTTGTCACCTCATTAAGTCAACCCAAAACTTTGACTGCCTCTAACTTTTGCATACAAGCTCGGTTGGACGAACCGTTCACACCATTGCAATCAAAGCGAAAAACTCTTAAATCTTAACCTAGTTTGAAATCATTCCAAACACTTTGATTTTTGAGCTTCCATCAGCCCTCTTTGTCTCGTGTGTGTCTCTAGAGCCACCTGGATCATTCCTCCCCACTGAGGAGCTTTTGGTCCACCAAAAGCATTAACAAGAATCTGCAACTGTTTTGTCCTATGTCTGCACCACAAGTGTCCTGAAAAGGTCACCCTTCCATCTCCTTCACCTTTGTCCTTCGAGGCCTTGAGCGATGAAATGACACTTGTACCTTCTGCAAACCTGTAGTACAACTCCCTGCAAATTACATGCTCAAATTGACCAATCATGACCCAAAAAATCTCCCATACTTTCCATGAGTTTATAACATGTACTCAGTGGTCAAGCTTACATTGAGATGGAAATCATCTCTAGCTATCATTACAATACCAATGACATCATCGTCGCATTTCGAATTGATGGAAAACACCTCATCACCTTTACATGAAAGAAGTGCATCACATGACTCATAAAACAAGGCCAAAAATTATCATTGTCACTTAAACAGGTGATGGAAAACACATCATCACTTTCACAATTAAAAATGCGACAAACGATTTACAAACACGACCATGAAAAGCTAACTTATCTAGAAAAAAAATCTAGAAGAACCATCTTCCACTTATCAAACTGAGTGGATCCTTTCCCTATGGCGAACTTTCTTGTCGATCAGCTCTTTCGACTGGTGTATGCATGGGCACTTTGTCTTTAAGGCGTTGCTTTGGATGAAGTCTCCAGGATGTGGCTCTTTCGTGGCAACTTTGGTTGCAATGGGTGCAAAAGGTTTTTTCCTCCAAACCTAATTAACCGATTTATTTTCCTGTTGGGGAGAAGGCTTTTCACGCCTCATCCTCCTTTCTACTGCCATCCTTTTCCAACATTTGGAAATCACATGGTTATTTAAACCACAAAAATGACACATTTTGCGATTCCATGATTTAAGACCATGGTTATAAACATTCCTATAATCAAAATGCACTCTGTAATAATGAGACTTAGTATACCTTCTCTGGTGGTCTCTGGTGCGATAATGGTGATGGGAGCTCGCCTCAGCTCTTTCACTGCAACATGCACTTCCATCGGACGATGGAGAAGTGTGCCCATCATTCCTCTTCCCTGGATAGTTCTTCAATATATGTTTGACTTTGATGTCCTTTGAACATCCTTCTTCGATGTACCCCAAACCTGCATAGTGAGGTCGCTGCACAACCTCCAATGGTTGGGTTATGCCTTGGCCACGAATGCCAATTCCTCCTCCTTTGTACCCCATCTTGGTGAGGAGGCTCATGCCAGTCCCTGAAATGGGGATCTCCACACTTCCAACCGAAATGATATCATGTGAATAAACTGAACAGAAATCGACACTGTTCACCTTAGCTGTCGATTTTGACATAGGTGAAGAAGGATTCTCTAAGCCTTCGTTGCGCTTCACTTCCTCTACAGCCTCTGTTGCGACTTGTAGCTGAAGTTGCAACTGTTGCTTCTCATCCTTCTCTTCCTATAGGAATGCCTTCAATGCATCATGTTCTGCTTGAAGAATTTCGTTGGTGTGCTTAAATTCTTCCCATGCCTCTGTCGTGGCTTGCAACTGAAGATGCAATCGATGTTTGTCCTCCTTCTCTTCCTATGGAACTGCCTTCAATTTATCGTTCTCTACTACTTTATTTTCATAAGCCTCGTACAACATGTACGCTTTCTTGGATACCCTGAGCATGGTCTTGTACATGTCCTTGACATTCTCCATGGCTCAACTCAGAAAATGCTCCACAGTTCACGCCTGCAATCCAATCAACAAGAAGACCTGCTCTGATACCACTTGATCTAGGGTAAATTCCACTCACCCTTAACCAAGACCTTTTAATTCGGCTGATAAACTATAATTGCATTTAATTAAAGCGTCAATGAACATAAATGAACAACTATCTATTGAAAAGAAGAGGAACATAACATTTCAAGATCAACAATCATAAGAACACTTCGTTTGATAACGGAGTTCATCCAAGAGGGACTACATCTCCAGGCCTCAGTGTCAAGATGGTGTAGGCCGCTGCATTAAGTGTTGTAAGAAGAAAATGTACATGGATGTGTTTCTCTAAAATACAAGGAAAATTCCCTCTCGTAGGAGTGGATAGACCTATCTATGAGATCTTCCACTACAGAACTCTCGTGCATAAAAGGACTTCTATCAGTATGACAATAGCTCACACATAAAGACTTTGAGTATCCTGCCGACATGGCAAATAAGGGATCTCAATGGCATACGTGTGACATGGAGTATCTCGCCAATATGGCATCAAATTGATCTCAAACAACATACATGATTATCCTGCCAATATGGCATCAAGGGATCTCAAGCATAATACAAGTCCATGACAAAAAGTACATCAATAACAAAACAAGACAAGATCCCACGACTCATACATCAACAGGGATCTGTACAGCACTATGCATCTCAGGAAAAAAGAAGTACATGAAATCAACTCATCATATACCTCAAGCTAAAGATGATTGAAGAATGGTTGTTGCTGCTGCTGGATCTGAAAACACCATCACAATCGTGGCGTCGAAAGGTGTGAAATCGACTGCTCACTCGCTGAAAATGGACACCGCAACTTCACTTCAAAAAGTGACCAAAAAATATAAATCTCAGATGAGAAATCTGAATGTGTCATCGAATTCATGGCATTGAATAGTGAAAAATTGATTGTCCATTTGTTGAATCCCGATGAAGTGAAATCTGGGGCAAAAAGGAATCTTTTAGATTCCCCCTAGATTCCTCTACGTAGCTTCTCCATGGGTGGACTAGAAATATACAACTCAAAAGGAGAATCCAACCTCACCATTGTGTTCCTTGCGAAAAACCATGAAAAATGACTGTAAAATTGACTATATTCCGGCATGGAGAAAATTTACCTCCCCGGGAAAATTTCAAGGCTTATGGTTCTGCCTGCATAATTACTGCTCCATGCTCATGGTTCCACCTGCAAATTTCCTTGATCCGCATGTGCACTCTCCTACTCTGCCTGGCCTGGGCGCATTTTCAAATGATGGGTTTATAAAGAATGAGGGGCGAAGTTTACCACACGAATCGTTGTGGTGTGTTGGCAGGTGGTTAAAAAGGCTAAAGGGAGGTCGAGGGATCAATCCTGACCCCCATACACAGAAACTCCATTAATGTTTTTAACTGTGCTATGTTTTTTTAATAGCCCATCTCATTATTAAATATAAAGTTAGGTATTTCATGAGGGGCCGGGCCCGCATTGGGCGGCCCGCCCATTGTTGTTATGCCACATGGTGTTATGGGGTGGTGTGGGCCGAGTCCACCGCAGGTGGCCCACACACCCACGAAACTTGTTACATATGGTTGCGGTGGTGACTCCGGGGGAGGCAGGGTCATGGCCGCTGACCCCCACAATTACTACATAATGAAATTTTAATGTGTGGGTAGGGTGGTGGGGATGGTGGCCCACCACCCCCCTTTCTTTTAATAATTTTTTGTTCATATAAAACAAACCATACGTTTTTGAAAATTCAGTTTTTAGCCGTTAGTGGGAAATTTATCCGTTCCACAATTTTTCTCGAAATCCTGCAGGAGCTGGAAAGAATCCAATGGCTAGAAAAAAGAGAAATTGTGCCTTCCTTAAGCATGCCACCTCATCAAGTCAACCCAGAACTTTGACTGCCTCTAACTTTCGCATATGAGCTCGGTTGGATGAACCGTTCACACCATTGCAATCAGGGCGACAAGCTCTTCAATTCTAACCTAGTTTGAAAGAATTCCAAACAATTTGATTTTTGAGCTTCCATAAGCCCTCTTTGTCTCGTGTGTGTCTCTAGAGCCCCTGGATCAATATTTATGGGAAGGGAAAGGGAAAGGTGGTCTCATGTCTGCATCATGGGAAAATAACCATATTTTAGTGTCCATAATCTCATTGTTCTATGTTACCACCCATCTTGCACACTCGACCATCTGAATAATGAAAGAAGAGTGTGTTGTTTCACCCTCCTTGTATGTCCAATGTGCAGCAACTTCAAACTCAACTTGCTGATGCATTTATTTAGTCTGCATTTCCATTTCCATTGGAACACCATCATCCCCAAAAACAACAGTAGGAAAATACTAATACCTAAATCCTTTTTACCACAACAACAACAAGTGTTAGGAGAGTACCCTGGATGTGGGTGAAAGAACTGACACGACTGACAATCATATCTCACACACCCTGGAGGACGAATATCTCTTGTGCTGAGCCTCACCTACTGCAAATCCTCATACCGTTTTCCCTCTGCATGAGACTAACAGAATCAAGAATGATGATGAGACGTTGGGAACTGCGTCACCCTGTCCATGGAACCCTTCTGCATCTATCACCATAAATGATTATAATGATTGACCCATATATCATCCATCCCCCTTCCCTCGAGCATGCTTAGGTGATCGCTCATGGCAGGCAACTGCATGCGAGGCATACTCAATGCCATCCTCCTCGCACACGTCCAAGCCCCTTCAAAAGGATGAGCTCTCAACCCCAAGAGACCCACAGTATTTTCCCTCTGCCTTGCGTTTTTTTATCTCTGTTCTGGCACTTCCCTCATTTCATAAGGCCAATTAGCCTTACACTCAGTGCTGAGCCACACAATTCCATCTGGCATGTGACTTCCCAATTTGCGCACTTTTTCCCCAGCCCTTCCGACCCCCCGAGCCCTAGTGCTGCTTGTCCCCCTACTATGTATCCCTCCCTTGACAACTCCCCCCTACCTTATTGTGAAATAGCCCCCAGACTACGCCAGAGTACCATCCGAGGTGGACAGAGAGGGGCTCTCCGTGGTCATTATCATTGAGGCAAGGACAATCGACTAGAGTCGATGGAAGGCACCTCCTCCGGCATTTATGTGTGTTAAAGCCCTGACTCCGAGTAGGAGGAAGTTGCCCCTGTGTAAGTTGCGCAACGTGGTAGGAGCGGCTCGTGGAAGTCCACCATCGCTCACCAGACACACCCCCAACTCCACAAGACTGACCCATTGCCGGCTCAAGAGAAGGAAGAAGATGATTCAGATGTCAAGGTAATGGATTCCGATGGCAACTGGACATGAGTCCCTGACGGAGTAGATCTGGAGACCCCCATCCTCTGCACACCGGTTCACAATCCTAGGCGTTTAGTGGCAGACTCGGAGGAAGTGGCTGCGCAGGCACTTGCTTGCCCCATTGAGGAGGAGGTCCCCAACAGCAATGATGAAGATGAAGATTGAGACCTGCGTAGCTGCACGACTCTTCCATGTTTTTTGTCAAGCATGCCACCAATAGTTTTTTTTTTATTTTGCACATTTCATGCTACTTAGATACATCAGCGCTACATCGCATATTGTAATTTTATGTCTTAATTTGTGTTCGGGATGGTTTCCTCCTCCGAGGCAGCCCCGAAACCGAGAAACTAAGGTTGGGATTGGTTAAGTGCAGCTTGCCAAGCCCACCTGTAGCATATGTAACTTCTCTTTTTTCGAATTAATAGAATAACCTAACTTACCAAAAAAAAACAAGTGTTAGGAGAGTAACCCAAAAAATCTCATTGGTTTTTTCCTAGCCTAATCTATAAATCATGTAACTTCAATGGAGCGAAATGATGTATTACACTTGAATAATTAAAACATAATGCTCTAATTGTTAAGCACTAACATGCCGGTTAATTTTTGGGCACTCAACATAATCCTTTAGCTTCCCAAGAATACTCAGCCACAAATGGTGAACAATCCGCAGTGTAGCATAACAGTTAGCCTCATTCAAGACAATCAACGGAAGGCCACATAGGTCATGGATTTCATCAATTCTATACTTATTCCTGATAATGCCCAAAGAACTAGACTGAATCTATTGGACACCTAATCCTCTATGGGTAGGTGTGGAAGGCAAACAGTCATAGAGGAGTCCAAGTGACCTTGGAATGTGGAATCCAAGGGTCACACCATTAGATTACAAATGTACATCTATGGTGAATAATAAAATAACTCGTGCTTATCCTATATTTCTATGTGTGTGTTCACCATTTACCATGCACGTGTTTAACATGGTATCAGAGCCATGATGTGTGGCCTTTGATTTCTAAATCATTAATTGAGTAGTTGTGTGTTTATGTATGAGGTTTTCTGCTCTCCAATATATTATTTTGCTTCTAATGCTCTGAAAAATGTCAATACTACTTCCTTTGTTCAACATTTATGCAGACTGACACATCTGCAGTATTCCCTGCCATATTTTGTCCCTCATATTTTGAAACTCCTACCAAAATACCAATGAAACTCCACTGTCTCTCTGCCCAGGCATTACTGTGGCATTCTAAACAAAAACAAAAAAATTGATTGGAAAATTAGGCGTTACTGTGATGCGCTGGCTCCGCCCTCTCGGCTTCGTGGCAGCATGGCTTGGCCTCTGCATTGGCTCTTCATGGTGATGTCGTAAAAAAAAATTGCTCCATCTTCTCTGATGACAATGTAATTGAAAAGGTTGTCCCTCTGTGTGATATCCATCTATTCATTGAATGTCATGGTCTGTGCATCAGCTATGGTATTCACTAATTTTCTGCATGGCCGAGTAGTGGAAGTTATTTATATGTATTGTCGTTGATATATCTCCTAGGGTGTTGGCCATTTTATTTTAATGAATGAATCCTGTGTGTTCTTTTTTATATGTATTGGCCTTGATATATGTCTTGGTGAGTTGGTTCATTCTTTTTTAAGGTTGTTTTATATTGGTTGTTTGTGCTAAACATATTTTCAAAGCTCTGCGTTATAATTCATTGAATGCCGTGAGAGCTGGTTGGAACTTGGAATTTGTTTCTGTAAATTTCTGTTATGCTAGTAAACTGAACTTTCTAAGGCTCGTCAGTGTTTCCGTTTCTACAAGTTTCTGCCATAACCTGTTTTATAAAACACCTCTATGCATATGTATGCCCCGGCATGATATTAGAGATCCATCTCCTTGCGTTGCAGATTTCCAATATGACGACACAAGGGTTGGCAGAAGAATTAAACAAAACCACCGACATTATTTCCCTTCTGGATTTTCCTTCTTGCAGTGTGCATTATTTCCCTTCTATTCCTCCTCTGGGATTACTCCTATGCGGGGCCTCCACGTCACTGGTCGTTGGTTCGAATTGGTAGAATTGTTGAATGGAATGTACAATTACAACCCTATGAGACACTAAAATGAACGAGAAATGTCGTAAAAGGATACCTGCACAATATCAAGAGCCCGACTATGCTGTTGAAAGAAGACACCACCAGAGCCACTTCAAACGCAAAGAATGATTCGTGGCAAGAAAAAAGCTCATATCCTGCGATATCCCATCTCTTTTGGGAATTCAAAGTTAGGTCATTTCTGTGGAGACAGAATATCAATGAACACTTTTGTATAAGGACTGCAAACCCTGCCATCGAGGAAATCACTGGGGATTGACCAATTTCGAGCACTACAGATATTCTACTGTCACCTCCTCCACTACGTCGTCACCTCACACCGCGGTCAATCTCCAGTGATTTCCTCGATGGCAGGGTTTGCAGTCCTTATACAAAAGTGTTCATTTATGGTAGGGTTTCCCTCCCATAGTGGCCCTCCACCTGCGTCGACCTACAAACGCTGCCTCTGAGCCCGCACTCTCCCACACTGTGTGTTGGCTTCTCCACTGTCTCTCGGTCTTTGGCTTTAAAATATGTTTTTGGGTACCATATTACCCAACATGTTATTCCTTTTTAACGTGTTGCAACCACAATTTTTTTCAAAGTGAAACCGCCCAGATGGAAAGGTCAAGACTCCAGACCTAGATTGAGTTTTAAGCATTAGAAACTGTGCTCGTCATTTTAAATTTATTTTTGGCATTTCCAAAACTTTGGAGCCACGAAGATAGTGCGACTGCCATGAAGACAATGAGACGAATCTCTAGCTGAGGAGAGGCATCATACAAATTTGAATAACTAAGAGTCATTAAAGCAATGATTTTATCATCCTTTGGAATTTATCTGCTTGTAAACGAGTTGTTGGACTGATATATTATTTATGGGTTATATCCTCATTGAAGGACATGTGGTTGAGGCTATGCAAACTCAATTAAATGTTCCAAGAATATGATAGCAGATTTAAAGTGTGTAGTTTCGGCCATCTAGCATCAAAATTTGTTTGTCATTTTGTATGTTTACTAGTGCTTTTAGTCCTTGAAGATCTCAGTTTTCGGTATTGGTTCTGTATATGATTTATACAAGAATTATCCATTAAAAGAGAGGTAATTTGGAACCTTTTGTTTTCAATGCTAAGTCAGTTCTATAGTAGAGTTTGTCCTCTAGGAATTCCATAGTTTCCAATTCAAGAAAGATTAAAAGGTATCTAAAATCACTAATATTCTTTGAAAGTAAGTTGAACAACATTATAAACGGGTGCATTATCAGTTGAAGCTGACACCCTTCATTTCTTTAGCTTGAGTTGTTTGGAAAATGGCCAAAGCTTATGAAATATTACATTCCCTTAAAACTTTGATACAATATACTGCTGGTGACACTATCAAAATCAACAAAACCTCTCTTATTGACATTAAATTCTATCTACAAAATGCACATGAAAAGATTGATTTTCTGCAACTAGAATCTTAGTTCCAGCAAGAAGAATTAAAACAGAAGAGTCATCATTCTAAACCTATTTCTTTTCAGAACAGTGAAATAGACTCCCATAAGCAGCAAGTCAATAATGTTGCAGTCGATTCACATTCAATGCCTAGTTCAAAAACATATTTGTATGTAGATGCAGAAGCTCATGCTTCACCTCCCAAGCCCATCATCAGACCTTGGGAAGAGCTTGTCTACAACAAGCATAGATTTGGTCTCGGATATGACAAGGAGTTGTCCTTTCATATTCTGGACTACTCCAAGCCCATTCAATTTCAGAGTGCCAGATTTCTTTATGGTAGTTCAACTTCAGCTGTTCCAGATCCTACTCCTCTGCCACAACAACAACAACAGATTGTTAAATGCCAACACTGTGATCGAGTTGGCCATATGAAAGATCATTGTTTCGATCTTCACCCATGTAAGAACTGTGGCCGGCACACCCATTCTTAACACAGATGCTTCAGAAACAAGCCTCCTGCAAGAACAAAGATTCATCTTGGATGGATCGCTTCTTGGCAATGGGCATCAACAGCCAAGAAGATGTTTAAGTCACATGTCAAAACTTGTTCTAAAAAACTGAACAAACTTGCAGTTGAGTTTTCGGCATGATCTCACCTTGTACCTGACAAGGGGGGAAATGGTGTTCATCTACAAGCTTCGAAGCCACATCAAGCGAGCCTGAGCCACAATCTCTCATTCTAGATTCAGAGTTGTAGCCAGAGACATAGCAGTTCAAGTGAGCCCGAGCCACAACTTGTCATTCCAGATTCAAAGTTGTATCCAGAGACACGGATTCCTATGAACATTCCTTTGGTTGGTGGACAACCTTAAACCATCTATGCAAGGTTGATATTCTTCCTCTTCAAAGAATTCAGAGCACTTCCTCTAGCAGAAGACTTCAGCTTCTTGTCGGCTTTGGTAGAGTTCCGAGAAATGCATTAATCATTCCAGAGTTGGTGGTCATCCTTAAACCATCACAAGTTGTAGATCTCCCTTCTTCTAGGTTGAAGTTCTCCTGCTTCAAATATGAGGGACACTTCCTCTAGAAGAAGCCCTCAGCTTCTTGCCAGATTTGGAACAGTTTCGTGAACTGCAATAGGCGTTCTAGTGTTGGTGGTCATCCTTAAACCACCTATTTATGCCAACATTTCAGAGATTTGATTCAGCCTAAGTGCTTCCATGCATAATTTGCAGATTTGTATTACAACTCTCTTTTTGGACTCACACATACCCCTTCGGATTAATGGGGGGAATGTTGGACACCTAATCCTCTATGGGTAGGTGTGGAAGGTGAATAGTCATAGAGGAGTCCAAGTGACCTTGGAATGTGGAATCTAAGGGTCACACCATTATATTATAAATTTACATCTATGGCGAATAATAACATAACTCACACTTATCCTATATTTCTAGTGTGTTCTCCATTTACCATGCATGTGTTTAACAAAATCAACAATAAATGTTATAATTAATCAAGTTTGAGGCTTAAAAAGGAAATGGCTACTTACAACACATTTTTCCAAAATAATAGAGAAATCATACTTCAACATCTTCCATTGAATGTTATATAGGTTCTTAGGTCTACCACATAAATTAGAATAAGATATTTTTTCCCTCTTCAAAGATTTATCCAACTTTTGGATTACAAACATGATATTTTCTTCCCTAAAGCCTTCAAAAAACCTGGCAGAAATCTCTCCATGCTCCCTTGGCTTCAAATATTTTAATCATAAGTATTCTAATTAAACTTTCCAACTCCAAATTCCAAGTTGGTTGGCTAAAGGAGAAAAAATATCTAGTTTCTCTTCTACAAATCATTGTCATTTTGAAAAAAGGTAGAACCCCAAAGGTTCTCATCTTGTGCATTTTATCTTTAAATTTTGAACAACACTACCCTTACATGCATCATTGAAAGAAAAAAATTGTGGAGACGGTATGCTTCAACCATTTTAATTTATGGGTTGTTGTCACAGGCAAGCTTATTGAAAAAACTTATTCTAGACACATGTCAACATGAATATTACCATTAATTAAAGATATAAAAAATGAAAAACCTTAAACGACCACAAAAAATGAACCTAACACCAAAAAAGGAAAAGAATATACAGGGGTGAGGGGAATCTAGAAGAGGAACAAAAATATTAGTAAAACATTGATTTTATACTATTAGTGCATCTCTTGAAAATGAAGAGACCCAAATGGAACACCTGACACATTTTCTGTAAATGATTAATAGAAAATGAATTATGTATGAAATGAAACTAGCAATGCATACCCCCTGTACTAAATCTGCCCCTTCATTTCCAAATATGTCAAACAAATTTCCATAGTCCCTATATGTATCATCAAGTGTACCATGGAGCAAGCCAAAAACTACAACAACCTCACTTGATCCAATGGTTGCAACAAAATTGATGTCTCCACACAGTGGCTTAGGTATGGATAACCACAGACAATCCTAAACCTTCCTCTGAAAGAAGGAACACAGTTTTTTGGATACAAGGTAGATGAGATTGACAAGCATCTAATAATGTCAAATACATGCTTTCCCAAAAATAATCTGATGACCAAAAAGCCACAAAAAAATAATCATAATGTTAGTTGGCCCCCAACAACCTGGTCTAAGTTGTAACATCTAGAGATGAGTAATAAACACATTTAACAAATTCAGGCATAACTCAAGACAGTTAAGACTAGACAAAGCTTTGTTGTTATATACAACACTCATGTATCTTATCCATACATTTTGAAGTGGATTGATGAACATCGTGTAACAAATATGGATTTGATGCTTTGCTTGTTTTAGTCATTTTTTTTCTACTAATAATATTTTCATAAGGGGAATCTGAATCTCCTTGCTCAACACTCCTCTTCATAATCCCAAGAGTTCTTGTGGATAATATACTTAAATATTTTGAGAGAAATTAAATGCACCATCCCATTTTCATTTTGTAGGAGATGGGGAGGTGAGTGAGGATTTTTTTGACTAGTGGTCTAGAATTTTTTTCACATGTCATATATGTATCCCTCTTTCTCTTGTCATCTTGCAAATATTGCAACAACATAGGAAGCTAATTTTGCTAACTTGAGAATTCAGTCTAAAGACTTATCAGCTTGTGAATTGTACTTTCAGGTTTTTTCATGCAAGCCTTTCTCTTTTAACCAATGGATTTACTCTTCTATGTCGAATTTTTAATCCATTAGATAGATTTCTTTCTTGTTAATGTTTCTTTGTGGAAATCTTCTTAATCAATAGGTTTTGGATTAACTAATTTATTTTGCAGGTTTTCTTCTCCCCTTTATCCATTCACCCAATTTCTAAATTCACCCAATTTAATAAGGCACAAGTGAATTTTCTACTTAAAACCATAAAAATCTTAGTTCTAATAATTAGCATGCACTATCCCAAACTGAAAAAGAAAAAAAAAAAGAAGAAGAAGAAGAAGAAGAAGCTATTTGAGGTGAAATTTGGCTAGTTTATTGTTGTTATACCCAACATATCCTTGGTGTTTCTGTGCTAGATTACCGATAACATATTATCCACTATTTTTCATAAGGATAGCACGCGATTTTTCATAATTCAACCAAGTAGCATAGCGATTCTATCTTTCTAACGGTTGGGAATATGAAAATATCTATTGGGGAAGGACATTTTTATGCACAATTTTCAAGGCATCATGCCAAATTAAATGATATAATCAGATGAATATTGCATCTTGTAAACCCACAGGAAAACCATCATCTATGGCCTCTATGGCACTAAAGAAAGTTACAGGAGGGAAAATTTAAATACAGATCTACTTGATATATAAATTGTGATGAGTGTAGGAATGAAGTGGGTGGAAGTATGAAGGATAATTTCAGAAGTCGAACAACAAATTTAAAAATGTTTTTTGTCAAGTTCATTCCCATCATGGTGCCACTGATTGGAAAATTGAGGATGCAAAGGAAAAAATCGACAAACTATTGAAGGAATATGAGACAGTGACATATATTGGAGAGGCGTGCCAATTTATATGGGACCATAATATGCCATTATCCCACCATGAGTTTGTGAAAAAATATTTGGTTATGGCAGTGGAGAAAAATTAGAAAAATTCTTGTGTAAAAGAGGAGGTAGCAAGCCATACAGTAGAGCTTGATCATGAATATTTCAACCCAAAAGATAAGATCCTTAATAATGTTCATTTAGACAACAAAAAACTTCTAATGAAAATTTTTGATGATGATAACCTCACCCAACCAGTGGATGATAACTGTAGTCTGAAAATTCATAAATAAATTTGCAGTACCATGTTTCAAGAAAAAACATCAAATTTGGGCAGAAATGTTGATATTTTCATCCTTCTAGTAAGCCCAACCATTGCATATATTACTGGGAGAATAGTTGAAAGTGAAGATTTCAGATCTGACTTTGCAACTTGAAGCCCCTTGTGTGAAGAATAAATCAGCATTTTCAGCCATCTAGAAAGTGCAAGGACAGTTGTCCAAACGAGAAATAAAGAATAGCAAAATGGTGTTACAAAGACATTTATTTCATATCTACAATATCATGTTGATGAATTGAGATTTTCATATATTGGTAACAACTATATCAGCCCACTTCAATAATATGTTGATAGGTCTTGTGGCAACTTAGTTCTATTTTCAATTTCACTAGAAGACATGGTTGTTACATAGGTGACCAGATGAATTTTTAGCATGATGGTCATACAGATCTTGGCACACAAGCTGAAAATTTGTAGTGTATTTCTATCTTACATGATTATCAAATACAGAGGACGAAGGAAATGGACTGATGCATTCTTTAGGTGGTTATATTGGATTTTTTAATTTCACCTAGCATTGTCACTTCAAGTAAGCTAGAGTAGGGCAGGAGATCAATAAGTACGCTTGGACAGTAGTAGCACCATTTTATTTTTTTTGAGTTTTTGCTTATGTATAGTGATGAGATTATAGGGTTCTCACATCCTTCCAGATGGAGCATGTGTCCCGTAATTGGAGCCAATTAAATTTCACTTTATAGGACTATTTTTGGCTATTCTCATAGATCCTAATGCATAGGGCTCCCAGTGACAGAATAACAATAAGGGCTCATTTTATTCAACATCATGCATACTTGACATGCCATGTTGAAATCTTGGAAAAAGAAAGTTGTTTCAAGAAAATTTCAGCAAGCTAAGGGGAACATGGCCATAGTAATGTAAGAGAAAAAGGTGGAAAAGTACATTTATGTTGCATGGAAGATGTTTTACATTTCATGTCATGCCTAGATACTTCTATCACATGTGCCAGCCTCTTAGAGCCTAAAAGTAGCAAAAATTTAGAGTTCTAGCACCCATACAAGAAAAAAATGCAGCCTCTAGCTCACACATGCAAGTTATCAAAGTGGGCCTACAGAAAATTTCCTAGCTCCAAATTGTGCATGTGATGGCTCCTTGGAATCCTCGTGATGTGACCCACCTTCCTCAACCAATACTTTTGTGTATCCAAAGAAAAAAATATTTCATATGATTTGTCATGCAAGCCCTATAACAACACCTACTAAAACCAACAGTGTCTCAAAAGAACATGCATATTACATGAAAAATGACAACAAACTCATATAACCTCAGTAAAACCCTGAATATACCATGAATCGTCTCATAATCTCAAACTGAAATAGTAGAAATGGCCCCATGTGTGAACTAATCTCTGAAACAAATGATCTCAAACTGCTACACCAAAAACCCCACATAGGATTGCCCCCAATGAACTATCTTGATGAATAAATATAGAAGCTAACATGAGAATTATATAAGTGAAATTTTGGGCGTTACCATTAGCTCCATGTGGGGACAATGTCACCCTGTGAGGTGTTGATAATCTCATAAATCTCCACATTAGCAGACCAACAAATTGCAACCAAATCTTCAAACTCCATCTCTGCTTCCACATGTTGGGACAACTAGACCAATGCTAGTCTTTCCATAGATGGTGCTCATTCCTGCAAGGAAAGAATGTATATGTATGAAAAATACTTGATCTTTTTGTTTGTCCCTATATACAAGAAATGTCAGTGGATACCAATAGTATGACCTCTGATTTTGACCCTCCAACGTTTCGATCCCATTGGTAACTTCTTATACACCAAGAATTTTATATTACATGAGTCAAGGTCATATGAGCTTTCTAACCTTCTTATCATGTTTGTTGTTTTGATATACATAATACTAAAAAAAAACAAAAAAAAACTCCAAGGAACAAAAAGAACGCCATAAATTCATGAAACATTGATAATTCTAATCCAACCTTCTTCTTAATCTGATAAGATTAAGTTAATGAAAACTATCATAACTACCATAGACTCAACTAATCAAGAATAATCAAACCTCCAATGTAGCTTTGTAAGAATTTTGTTAAAAAAAGAGCCTTGGCATACACCAGTTTGACACAAATTAAGGAATTGTGAATCTGACTGACAAGAGACTATTTGTTGACATGAAAGACCAAATACATCAATTCAACCATAATGATTACACGAATACCACTTGATATACAAGGACAACATCTCTAAATGAATGTAATCAATCCTACCTATTATATATCAAAATAATTAGCAACATCAACTGGAACTAATGCAAGAGATTATGAAAGAAATTGTGTTGATATGCACTTGTAAGGTGTTATGGTTTCCAAAACTTGAACATGTTTCCATGTTTCATCCAACTTAGAGCTACACATTTTTCCTCTTCACCTATTTTCTCTACAGTCACAAGTAAGCAACAAAAAGAATGGATAATGTTGTTACATTCAAAACCAATGTCATTCACCACCTCTTCTGCATGAACAAAATTTATAATGTCTCTGGTAAAATCTTGGAACTACTTCTCATCTTCACATGACTTTTCTTCATAATCGGAACTGAGTTAATGGTGCTTCTAATTTGACGCTCTTGTATTATTACATTAGGACAAGAACCCAATGCATCATTAATGTCCTATTGTGTCTCATGTCTACAATGGTAGCTATTACCTGATTCATTGGAAGAAAACTCATCTTCATCAAACTCGGGAATTTTACATACATTTGATGGCTCATTATTTTTAGAAGGAACAAGTAAGAGCATGTTGAAATTGCTTTCATTACATACCTTTTCTCTGCAATGTCCTTTAAAAAATATCTCAAAAACATTACCACTCCGTGCAACCATGGTCATAAATAATGTATCAAATAAATGATATATCTGTAAACTCACCCAAAAAAGGACCCCACCTGTTGAGGAGGTAAATCCCCTCTGCGGACAGAGGCGATCCCTACTAGCCCAGCAGGGGTCTAGCAACAAACAAACAATGCTATGACGCAAGCTCATAGTTACGAATGAAAGACTTGGGATAAGAGCCTACCTGGATTCCAACGCTAGATCTGAAGAAGAAGATGTCCCCGTCCTTCAGCCTTGGCAGATCACAATCCTTCCACGATCTCCGTGGATGAACACTTGCACACAGAAGAAACGAACAGATACATGCATAGGAACCAGCATACGTAACTAAACATCGGTCAGAAAAGATATTACTCGCATTAACATGATAGAAAAAGGAGTGGAACCATAATCATAGTCATCTATTAAAGTGATAAACGAATAGAAGTTACAAGCAAGTTCTAGTGGCTTCATGAGCAGTTTAGACAAGTTGATTAAATCTATAAAGCTAAGCGAGGAAAGGAAATCTCTAGAGTGTATTCTTTGTAGTCTCTCGCTTGAATGGGCAGCAAGGGGAAGAAGAGGTTCTACTGCAGCCTGAAAGTATACTTGAATGAAGAGATACAAAGCTTAGGCACTTCAAGACTAGCTTGCCATGGATATGAGCAGGCTTTTATAGATGGGGAAGGAGGGAGTTGGGATCCCTATTATTATGGGATTGGCCCTATCAACAAGGAAGGTTCCATGGGAGGTGGCAAAACCAATTCCCTTCCATAGAACTCCCGCAGCCAAACCTCCCAACTCAAGATAAGCAGTGGTTTGTGAGTTTGTTTGAACTCAACTTCCGCCATCCATATTTAAAAAACAGTCCCTAAAATGGGTGGCGCGATTGCTGCTCTATGACAGAGCGCCAAGTGAGCGCGACCTCTCAGATTTTACGATTGGTATGAAACATTTGAGGCTGTCTATGGCCTTGATAAGAGCTGTTTTTCATGGATTTTGCAAGGAGATGTCTCAAGGAAATAGCTCATACTCAGAGGGATGCATTGATGATGTTTTCAAGGCATGACAGTGTTCACAGGTCACATAATGGGTCCTCCATTGTGCGGGACGGGGAATGGTAAGGACGGTGACAAATTACTGTGTAACACCACCTAAGGCACAAATATGGAATCACATTTGGAGAGGTAAAGAACTACTTAATTTTCTAAAAAAATTGTTGGCTAATGAACCATAATTAACTCCTTACCACCAATAGTCTCTATAAAAGATGTGTATTGGTCCCTACATGTGTGCAAACTGTAGAGTAGCCAAAGGAAACTCATCCTTTTAACATCACAACTAATTTGGCTTGCAAGAAAGATTGTGATCTTCAAAGACAAGCAACCAAATATGCATAGCGACAGAATTTCACCTTCAGTAAAGACACTACCACATAAGGAAATTATGGCCAAAAGTATAGGGAATATTCAGTGGATGCACTACTATGTACAAAAGAAAGATTATAATTGACCTCTATTTCATCATTCCAGAAGCCTAACCTAAGGCACAAACTTGGAATAACATTTGGAGTGGTAAAGGACTGCTTGATTTTTTTTTAAATTGTTTATTAATGACGCATATTTAACTCCTTACCACCAACAATATCTGTAAAAGAGGTGCAATTGGTCCCTGCGTATGTGTAACTTGCAAATTAGCCAAAGGAAAACTCATCCTTTTAACATAACAACTAATTTGGCTTGTAAGAAACATGGTGATCTTCAAAGGCAAGCAACCAAATATGCATAGTGGCATAATTTCACCTTTAGTAAAGACACTACCACATGAGGCAATTATGGCCAAAGGTATATGGGATATTCAGTGGATGCACTACTCTGTACAAAAGAAAGAGTATAATTGACCTCTATTTTGGCATTCCATAAGCCTAAACGAAGGCAAAAATATGGAATTGCATTTGGAGTGATAAAGAATTGCTTAAGTTTTAAAAAAATTGCTGGTTAATGACCCATAATTAGCTCCTTACCACCAACAATCTCTGTAAAGAGGTCTAATGGGTCCCCACGTATGTGCAACTTGTAGGGTAGCCAAAGGAAAACTCATCCTTTTAACATCACAACTATTTTGGCTTGCAAGAAACATGGTAATCCTCAAAGACAAGCAACCAAATATGCATAGTGACAAAATTTCACCTTCCATAAAGGCACTGCCACATAAGGAAATTATGGCCAAAGGTATAGGGGATATTCAATAGATGCACTACTCTAGATAGAAGCAAGAGTAGAATTGACCTCTATTTCATCATTCCATACGCCTAACCTAAGGCTCAATTATGGGATAACATTTGGAGCGTTAAAGAACTGCTTAAGTTTTTAAAAAAATGTTGGTTAATAACTCATAATTAACTCCTTACCACCAACAATCTCTGTAAAAGTGGTGTAATTGGTCCCAACGTATGTGCAACTTGTAGAGTAGCCAAAGGAAAACTCATCCTTTTAACATCACAACTATTTTGTCTTGCAAGAAACATGGTGATCTTTAAAGACAAGCAACCAACTTTGCATAGTGACATAATTTCACCTTTAGAAAAGACACAACCACATCAGGTAATTATGGCCAAATGTATAGGGGATATTCAGTGGATGCACTACTTTGTACAAAAGAAAGAGTAGAATTGACCTCTATTTCAGCATTCCATAAGCCTAGCCCCTCTAGGTGCACTCGCCCATCCAATGAATCTAGCTGGAAATTGAGGATTGGTTTTGTGTAAATTGAAGAATGAATAAAACTGCAACATAATCACATTCTCTTTTTTGATGGTGCATCAAGAGAAAATCCATGAGAAGTAGGTGCAAGGGTCATCTTTGAATCCAAATTAGAAGCAAAAATTGGCATTTTCTTTAGGGTGTCAAAAAAATGACAAATAATAAATCTGAAGCTTCAATCTAGGAGTAAGGTTTCTTAAGAGAATAACACGTGAGGATATTACAATTGTTGAAGATTCTAAGTGATCATTCGAGCTCTTAAATGGAAAACAAATCCCTCCTCCCCCTTCCTTTCATCTATCCTTTATTGGGTTCAAGAAATAGGCAGGAACTTCTAGTTAGTATCATTCATACACATTATAGGCCACTAAAATTCTATTGTTGGGAGGAAGGAAAATATAGGGGTTCATGAGTGCTTTGGTACTGCTTGGATCATTGAATAACACCAAGGGAGAATATAATTTTTATCCTTCTTTCCGAGCCCAAATTTCAAGGGCTTGATGGGATGGAACAACAAAAGCCACATTGTAACTCTGTAATGGATCTGCATGTAACATGATATTGTCCAAATAATGGCACAATGCCAGAGCTGTTTCCACCCGCACAAAGAAAATTTCTTGGGATGTGGCGACTGAAAAAATATTGGACGACTTACAGAGTTGATTTGGATTGGAATATCTATGTTTATTTTGAGTTGCGGCTCTGAGGGTTTTAAGACCCCTTTCCCCTTTATTAGTTTCAGTGGGGATCATCCCACTCTAGCTAATCCCATTATCTTCCTTATTTTACAGTTTAATATCTTTAGATATCTATGATTTGTTTGACAAGAAAGAAACCTTTATGTGTCTTATTTGGTCAATGAACTTTGTTCAAGTTAGAAATAATTAATTCCTACTTGTCTATGGTTGTAATTCTCCATTTGAGGAGTTTGTTCCTACATAATAGGAATTAGCTAGAATATAGTTTCTCCTAGTTTAGTGTGTGGTTGAGAGAATCTCTCAACCACACTACTGTACGTCTAAGATAGAATTTATATCTTGAGACTATTGATTGTATAAATATGTGTGTAATTTCCTTCATTCACAATATAGAATATATTGAGTGTGTGTGTGCTATTTTATCTTGGTATCAAAGCCAGAGCCCGTAAGGGCCTGGGCCTCGGCCCCTCGTGGGCTGAGGGAAATAGCAGATAGAGAGTTTTGTTTGCAGTTTATTTTGTTTTGGGTTTGTCCATCTGAAGAGTGCTACCTCCCTGAGGAGCACTGTGTGAAGAGCGACTGGCAGCAGATTGAAGACTGTGGGCGCTACGGTTCTGAAGAAGCATGTCAATGCCTGCGGCGTTGGGGAGGCCGTTGTTTTTTTTTTTGTTTTACAGTGCTGCTGACCGTTTCCAAGCCATAGTGGAGCGGTGGGATTGTCGTATGTCTACAGCAGTGCCCGATGAGGAGATGTTCTACCTGGTGGGACTTTTACGTTTCCTTCAACGAAATCCAGGAGGCCCTAATTCTATGGAGAGCATGCTTGCACAGAACGAGGAGATTCTTGGATTATGCGAAGCAGGAGCCATTGTGGAGTTGTTCATCATTAACTTTGGCTGTGTTGCCGTTTTGGATAACATTTGCTGTTGTATGGGATGTTTATCGACGTATAAGGCTGGCAGGAAGTGTGAAGTCCTGCTGCACCCAAGATCTCACTCTCTTATGAATTATTTCTTCAGCGTTTGGGTGATTTTGTGAAACTTCTGTGGCGAGCGGAGCTGGAGCAAGCATTGGTGTTGCGTCCTCTGGTAGATCGATTTCTGCGTCCTTGGGTGGAACGATGGTTGCATCCTCTGGTAGATCGATATCTGCGTTCATTTTAATTGAATTGAGCTGCTATTCGTCATTGATATTATTAATATAAGAGAGTTTATAGTGCGCAAAAATATTCAACCGGCCCATCATGTCTTGTTGCGGTGGAAACTAAGATCGTTGTAGTTCTGATTACTTTGGCTTGGAGCTCTTGGGCTGCTTATCCATTCATGAGTGCTGCTGTTGGACCAAGTAGGAAAGGACTTGCTCTTTATCCTGTTTTCCTTTTATACATTTCTGTTGGCTTCCTAATATTTTCCATAAATTAGGTAGAGTTGGCAAATGGAATTTCTATGGAAATCTGGATAAGCAATAGTGTTTCCGTTTGGAAGATCTTACAAAAGTTATCTGGGCAAAAGATTCTAGCAAGGGATTTCTCAATATGACGTACCAAGAAACAAGATTTTTGCTCTACTGGATTGCCTTAGAAGGCTTGATTTATGCCTTGGATATTTTGAGTTCTGCTTCAACAACAGATGTGTTGAAGATAGTGATTTTTTAAACATCACTGCAATTGCAAGAGGGACGCTGACCTCCAGTTTGAAGAGAAATCCAGTTCTAATGCTAATAATACCCTCTTTGTACAGAATTTTATTTCTAAAATTATGCAGGATATCGATGTGGTTTTGAATCCTTCTCCGCTGAAATCAATTGGCGACCACGATGGTGCATTTGATTCGACTGTTGTCACAGCGACAAATACTACTGATCTACTTGATTCGACGAATAAAGATATGCTGGATGCTAAGTATTATTATAAAGTGATTGAATTAAATAGTTTAGGCTTGGGCATATTAAAAACAAATCCATAATTGCTTGTGAAGTTTGTGTCGAGTTGCAAGCGGAAGAAGATTGGATTTCCAACGTTGTGGACCGATGAAGTTTGCGTATGGAGGTTTGCTGGGTCCTCTGCAGGTGTTAGAAGAGGTGTGGAACCCTTGATGTGATTATGTTTCTATATTGGGTAAAGATGAAACTAAAAGTTTCAACATATCTCCTTTGATGAAATAAATTGTCTTCGTAAGTTATTCTGCTTCATGTTGAGAACTGGTCAACTTAACATGTAAATGCATTTATGTAAATCTGGTTGAAAGAATTAGATTTTTGTGACATTTAGCCTGGCAAACTAGTGTCACCAGTGTAAATCTATGTTGGAATTTTCCATTCCAACAATAGACAAATCTATTTGCAGGAATGATTTATTATCAGACATGAGAAGACATGAAAGTTACGTCAAAAATTGGAGGATGATCAAGTTTGTGCGTGCCCGGTGTGATGGAAACATATTGTGGAGACAGATCTGCATGTTCAATTGCAAGGAGATCAGCTGGACAATGGATCTTAGTTGTTGCAGTACGTCAGCGCGTATGAGGCAGCATGCTTGGAAGCAGTTACCAAGCCTTGATACTGTGAGCAGGGGAAGTGGCATTATGTTGCGAGGGGAGTGGATATTGAAACGTGACGGAGGATTGGACCGTGGAGTCCTGGATTATTACTCTTGAAGGGAAAATTGTGTTCCCTTTGTGTGGTTGTGTGCCTATGTCTGGATCATCAGTGTTTGAATGCACTACATTGAGTCCAGGTGAAAAGTCGTCAATCCGTTTCTTTATCAGTAGACCCCTCACAGGTATTGTTGGTGAAAAATGGCTGCTGGTATGTTTGAAAACTAATCATCTATGGGCAGAGATAGAGAAATTAAATTTGAATATTTTATGTTGTATTTTCTTGGAATCATGTTTTATTGAGCCTAGCTAACTCAATGTAGGCAAAGTTATTTTGTTAGAATTTGCAACTCTAACGAATGACAGGTTAAGCATGGAGTTCCAAGAAGTTATTTGAATAGATAAGGATGCCCAGGATGTAGGAGAAGATGAGGTAATGAAGCAGCAACAACGTTTATGGTGGACAACAAAGTATATGTTTGTTTGAGTTAGTGTGGTTTGTGGAATAGACTCCCTAGCATGTTTTAAGCAAGTCCAGTTGTTGTAATGGTCATTGTATGTACCCAGAAACTCCAAATGTTGAAGTATGGAATGTAAGCCTTGTAAAGGCATTTGAAAGTTCGTGGTGATCTTAAAACCACTTTGTAATGGTTTATGGTCAGCCTGAAACCATATTTTGTCACTGTAAAGTGATGGTTTGTGGTGAGCCAGAAACCACATACAGAGCCTTAATGGCTACAGGATTTGCCCGGTGGTGGCACATTTAAGTTCCGGATTTGCCCGGTGGTGGCAGATCAGACTTGCCCGATGGTGGCATATTGAAGTTGGCGGACTTGCCCAGTGGTGGTAGTTCGGACTTGCCCGGTGGTGGCATATTGAAGTTGGCGGATTTGCCCGGTGGTGGCAGATCGGACTTGCCCGGTGGTGGCATATTGCCTGAGTGGCTAACGTGTACACGGGAGCTTTGTGCTCGTAGGAGCAGGTGGACTGCAGTAACACCTGGCTCACGATCTCAGATATTGGTGTGTCTGAGCATAAGAGGGTCGGCGCACTTTTCTATCTGACAGTTGCGTCGAAAGGCGCAATCAGCGCAACTGTTTGCGATTGTTATTTGGACATGAATATTTGGCTTAGAAAGGCACTGATCTCTCTTTGTTTTGGAGGTTTTGCACATGCAATTTGCTCGATGGTGGTGGATTTGTAGGTACATATATGCAGTGATAATGGTCGACAGAATCATGTATGCGAAGGACATCCTAGAGGACTAGCGGTTGCAGCGGTTGGTACCCATGCATTCCGGTGGATGGTTGCTCTTTTATATGGATGTCGACATATTCTTTGTTATGTTTGACCACAACCAGACTTTGTGAATCACTATCATGACAAGTAGTCATTAAGGGGGGGAGTTAGAAATAATTAATTCCTACTTGTCTATGGTTGTAATTCTCCATTTGAGGAGTTTGTTCCTACATAATAGGAATTAGCTAGAATATAGTTTCTCCTAGTTTAGTGTGTGGTTGAGAGAATCTCTCAACCAAACTACTGTACGTCTAAGATAGAATTCCTATCTTGAGACTATTTATTGTATAAATATGTGTGTAATTTCCTTCATTCACAATATAGAATATATTGAGTGTGTGTGTGCTATTTTATCTGTTCAAAGAGCAGCGAAGGTCATATTTGGAGACATAAAATATCTCTATGTGTTTCTATGGTACTACAGGTCTATATAATTACTGGCTAAAGAATAATAAGGGAGCAGAAGGCCCTCCCTGAGGCACCAAAGCTTAATATGAAGACAACAAGGCACCTCAGACCCCCTGTCCAAGACAGGGAGACCCTAACTCTGCCAAGAAACTTTTCGCTGGAGGTTCAAGAATTTGTTCTGTAACAATAAATCCTTATCTAACAAACTGCATCATCTAGCAAAAAATAGTCGTGGAATAGATTCTCGATCTGTATTACAGAGGACTAATTTGACAGTGAGCTCATTCTGAGGCTTCTAACCTAAGGCACTCACATTTTGGACTTTATGGAGCCACAAACTACACTTTCCAAGGACTCGATGGGCCGCAACCCAACCTCTGAAGCTCGGTTGGGTAACAGGACCATTCTAGAGACAACAAGAGGAAACCCGGGTTCAACGAGGGTTCAATTGATAACCACACCAAGGAATGGAATCGTGGTGTCTGCTGCAACAAGCCAGCCCATTAGGGCACCATTGGAACAAGTCTTGGTTGAATAGTTCATAGTTTTCAAGCCATCTTTTAAAATATAATATTGAGACAAATTGGGTTTTTTAAATTATCCTTGTGTTCTAAGGATTGTTATAGTGTATACACCAAGACTACTGGTATTATGAATCATTTATACATGGTTAAATTTATTATTGGACTGCATTATGTATGTATACATCATCCTGATGGCGAAATTGTTAGAATTAATTTTTTGAATTTATGACGCTAAGGGTAAAATCCCTTTGGGACATTACACTAATAAAAAAAATGGATCTGAGTATGCTAATATATAAACACATATTGCTGGAAATATGAATAGTTTGACTCTCTCAATTATGCATCTATATTCGAACAACTGAAAAAGAAGTGACCATAGCAGATGGACCTTCATTAAAATATGGTATATGGTGGGTTTTCTTTTCACATATTCTAACAACAACCTAATTTTACCATAGTAATAGAAAAGATACATCACTAAGAATAGAACTTATTAAATTGAAAATCAAGCCCATTGCATGGGTTCTTAAGAATATCACCATCAGGGCCAACAAGAAAAAATGCATCCTTTCCCAAAAATCGTTTGATAATGTAGGGGCCCTTCCATAAGGACTAAAACTTCCAATGACCAAGGGCCCATCGTGGGCCTGATCATAAACCAGAACAAAGTCACCTTCTTAAAAGGAGCGAGGGTGACCATGATGAAAGAAAACTAAACAACAATAGCTCAAAACTGGAATGAATTACCACACTGACACACCTACCCTTCTTTTATATAAGAATAATAGATAGGTCACAAAAATAGAACACACCAGTAGTACGTTTAGGCCTAAAAATAGACAAACCATAAACTACCTATAAAAGTGCACCCTCAATGCATGAAGTGACTCCTAGAACAAAGCACCCCCAAGCTTGAAGATTGCACCCAAGCTATTTCTGGAGTAGCACTTACACTAATACTAGAAAATAGATCAACAAATTAGAAAAGCAATTCTAAGTATAAGAAAATCTAAACATAAATCAACCTATATAGATCTCATAATTAATGCCATCATTACTGGGGGCCACATACTAAACAACATAAAATCAATCAAAAGAAAAAGTCAAAGTCAAAAAGAAAGAGCAAAAGTCAATCATTAATCACTGAATATCATGTCCAAGTTTCGTAGTCATGTTCAATAATGAGTTTGGACAAAATCATGATTTTCATGGCTTGAGAATGTAAGAAAATATAAGAGGCTTGTCAAGTTTGGCCAAATATGTGTTGTGTTATTGTTGAGCTATTGATTTTCCTGACAAGCAAAGTAGGCTCAATGAGTTTCCTAATTACTTGACAAGTTTTTTCACTTACACCAATGCAGAGTATAAAATGTCTAACAAGCATGTACATTTCGTATGAGAACAATAGAATCTTTACATATGAGACTTACTTCATATTTTCGTTGAACATATATTGAGTTTCCATGTATTAGGGGGGGAAATGAAAAACAAAGAATGGTTTGATGCCCCATAATTCTTCAAGACTACCCATTTAAAAATAAAAATAAATGGAATATTTCTCAAAAACATAATGGTCATGTCTTGAACTAAAAAATGCTATCAAACGCTTAATGTATTAGTATAAAAGGAAATTAATAACTTATATTCGGATTGATACCTACAGTCTTGTCTGTTGCCACACGAAACATCCCAGGGACATAGATGCTCGCCCCTCCTCCCATTGTCAATCCATCCAATAATGCCACCCGCACACCAATCACCATACATGTCCAAGATCTAATGTGTCAGTAGCTCAGATGAAAAACATTCAAGACCGCGAACAAAAAATAGATGATCAAATGCAATACACGTCAACTCATTGATGTAAATATCCATGGTAAAATTTGTAAATAAGAATAGTAGAACATTAATTTAATCAACTAGAGGTTTATCATGGGAATCAAAACAACGAACAAAAGGATATTTTAAATATGAAAAATTGATCATATATGATGGAGACATGAAGACACACACATCATTTGAAGACATAAGATTTTTGGAATTGGAATAACCAATCTTTTATTTTAAAGTGTAGCACTTACAAATTTTTCCTTTTTGAATATCGTAATATAAACTACCAACTAGTTAAAATTACTTTAATAATTATATAAGCATATGAAGTTGTAGTTATAGGGTGTGGAGACCAATCAATAACTGTGAATTCATGGAAGTGCAAATTTTCCCTCCCATCCACCCATTAGAAATGCCAAAAATACAACCTCTTTGTTTATTGAAAGAATATAAAATAACATCTCCAATGAAGAACTCAAACGTGAAAGTCTAGAGGCATAATATTCACTGTGGAGGGAAAAGGAGTGGATCTACAAGATTGGATCAAATTTAGACATATGTGTTTCAATTTTTCAATACCCTCACGATAGACTTACCTCATAGTCCTACACTCTAAGACATAACAAGAAATGGGGAACAACATGGGAACAAGGAAAAATTAAAAAAGGTCATGGTGGATAAGGCTTCAATCCAAAAGATCAAAATCAAGTGATTTTTCCATCAAATAGAGATTAGATAAACCAAAGTCAACTAAAAATGTCATAAGAGGATGAAAACACTTTGCAAGAATACTTATATATAATCCAAGTCATATATGGCCTAAAATCTCATATATGAAACTCAATAACCACAAAAAAACCCCAAACCATACAAAAGATGTTATCACTGCCTTTATAGATATTCAAGAG
Source organism: Pinus albicaulis (assembly GCA_034641835.2). Classification (NCBI taxonomy): domain Eukaryota; kingdom Viridiplantae; phylum Streptophyta; class Pinopsida; order Pinales; family Pinaceae; genus Pinus; species Pinus albicaulis. The sequence continues at coordinate 402,120,575 of CM076584.1, forward strand.
GCTCCCTCTCTACTTTCCTTAAGTACCATGATCAGAGATGCTTAGGCCTTTTCATTAGGAAGAATTTCAACCACAAATCTCAAGCCCCTGCATGTCATGCTCTACCCTAGTATAACCAAACAAATTACCTTAGAATTTCTTGTTGATCCATCAGAGCAGAGAAACAAACAATAGGTGAAAGTTCCAGAGCATATAAAGCAGGAAGATGGTAAGACCCCGAGTTTCTCCTCAAACACCCTCTCTAAGAGACCACCCAATATTATTGAGACTAGTTTTGAGGTGTCAGCCCATTCATCAGGCCAGACATCCTTAGAGCATTAGAGAGATCATCCCTATAAAAATCCAAAGTAGAGCATGCCCTACCCATTAGACAACCTCCCAAACCCTGATCCCTAGAAGAAACCAAATATTCATTTGAAGTCTCCTTATTTTGATCTCAGATATTAGACCTATCCCTCATTCATATATCCCTCCTCAGAGATGGCATGAACATCCACACCCCCCCCCGCCCCTTATACACGCAGAAATTGGATGCACTTGCTCAAGATCCCTTTGGGATAGCTCCAAGTCAGCTCCCATCAACTCTAAATAGAGACATCACTATATACCACGATCTAATAAGATCTTCCAGCTTGTGCCACCTTCAAGAGTTGAAGATAGATATGCACCTCATTTTTCTGTGTCCCCTATATTATTATATTTAAAGGATGTTATCACTACCTTTATAGAGACTCGATAGGCTCCCTCTCTACTTTCTTCTAGTACTAGGATCAAGAATTCTTAGCCTTCTTCATTAGGAATATTTTCAGCCACAAATATCATGTCCTACAAGCCATGACCTACCCTAGGATGACCAAACCAACTACCTTATACTTCCCCATTGATCCATCAAAGTGGAGCATCAAACAACAAGAAGAGTTCCAAAGAACACCAAAAATCAAGATGGTGAGACCTCATGTTTCTCTACGACATCTCCCTATACAAGACCACCCAACATTATTGAGATTGGTTTGGAGATGTTGGTCCATACATCGAGCCACACATCCGCAAAGAATTAGAGAGGTTAGCTCCAAACGAATCCAAAGTAGAGCGCACCCCACCTGTCAAACTTCCTCTTAGACCCCGATCTAGAGGAGCAACCATAGATCCATTTGAAGTTTCCTTGATTCAACCTCGGATGTTGGGAGTATCCCTCACCCATAAATCCCCCCTCAATTCATGCAACTAGACTCCTCTATGGTTCCAAAAAACTCCAAAAACAATCCAATGCCCTACCATCAAACTCAGTAGACCTTGGAATCATCGACCTAATTGTCCAATCTCTCTCTCTCTCTCTAGGTTCTTAAGTTGGGTTGTCCACCTCCAATCTTGGAAAAAATTACTTATTGTTTTGTATCACCAATGACCATGCATCTGTCATGATTTTATACATAAGCTATGATGTTATACCTATGTAGGTTTCTTTCTTTTTATTAACCTTGGAATTTTCTAGGAGTTTCATTTGCACTCCCACATTGCATTCATATTGGTTGTAATTTTCAGTCACATTGATCTACTTTTATGATCAATTTTCAAACATTAATAAAATTGTCTTATATTATCGTATATTTTCACTCCACAAAACTAGATGAAAAAAATAGATGTCATATGCACCCTTAAACCCACACCCTCCACCCTTTAAGAATATCATAAATTGAAAAGTAGAGTATGAGCATTGCAAAGGCCTCACTTTAGCTAGAAATTTTAGCAGATTCAATCTGCAACTAAAAGTTCAAAACCTCACACACCAACACCCAAACCTCAAAGGCACCATACTCATACACGGTATAAATGGGATATGCTCAAAGTCTTAATAGAAAATCCTTGCACCAAACGACCATATATAAAGTTTAAACACATGCATACAGTCCATTAAGAAAATTTATTATGTGAGAGTGTTAAATAAGGGTAGGAATATGAATGCAACATACTAACTGACAAACTAGATTTCTGAATCTCCAAAAAGTTAATCTCTTCCAAGACAAGAACAATTTACATATCCTACTAATATCCATCCTAAAATAAGAAGTACGGTATTACAAGAATGATAAAAAATCTATATTGACCATATTTATTAAGCTTATACTCACATATCTATTGAAAATATGATGTAATATCCGCATACAACCATGGCCAACCTCATTTTTTAATCATTATTATTGTGTATTAGTGTTCTTATAGAATATGGTATGAAGAACATTTAACATTATCCAAAAGATGCTCAAGTAGTTCACCTTGTCTGCATATAATATCAACACAACAAACATGAAAAAAACAACTAATATGGCCTCAAAGAAAGGGCTCCAACTGGTCACAAACTGAAAATATGTCCAAAATCTTATATTTAAGATTAAGGTGGTGAGGTTGGGCTAGAATCCACTGAAGAAAGGAGTATGTTAACACTTAAAACTAGAAGGGCTACAAGGTATCTTGAAAATGTACATTATCACCTCACACAATCTCCCTACACTTTTAGTTAGTTCTTGCTAGCCAGTGGGGGGAATCCCTATGTCATGAGTGAAGAGTGAACTCCAAAGACCACAACACACTGCCAAACTGCAATAAAATATTTCTATAATTCACTTATATTTTTTCTCTCCCAGGTCATGATATTATTCATAAAACCTCCGTGGCAGGTTTTATCCATGATAAAATTTGGATGGTCTTAAGTTAA
>CM076584.1:402123387-402317230 GCA_034641835.2 Pinus albicaulis
ATTAGGTTGAGTCACTTAGAGTTGAATAGGGTATTTTTATTTCATAATTTTCAAAAAATACACATATGTGAGGGGTCTTCATGGTCATCATTCGTGCGATAAGAGTCAAAGTCAAAGAAAAATCCAAAAATATCTCATGCATGAGCAAATCTGATCATTAGAGTGAATTTGACACTTTTACCCAAGTTCGTAGCGAAATCAGTGTAAAACAGTCAGAATTCACTACGAACTTGCCTAATCCTCTGTTTTTGCAGCGTTATGTGTTTGTGATCTTTTTGAGGCATTCAACGCATGTAAGGAGGTAACTAAATCATCAAATGAGTTCAAGAAATGTCATTGGGCCATTTGTTTAAGGGGGCAGCTCAACTGTCAAACTCCATGTGTATGACAACTCATCAAGGAAACAAAGCATGCAAACTCATCCATTGGACAACTCACCATCTAAAGTTGAAGTATTTCAAGGTATTAACTCCAGTGTATCAATGTTCAACACCTCAACATGTGAGTTTGGTTCAATAGAGATGCTACAAGCTGAATTGAAGAAAAAGGGTCCTAAAGTGATTATGCAAGATGTTGATGTTAAACATGGGAAGCATACATTTTTGGTCACTTTTTGTCTTAATATATCATCAAAAGACATATGCAGGTTGCAAAGATGATATTTGGGAAAAAAAGGAGAAATTACAAAAAAAAATTGCCAACCTAGGTGAGTTCGTAGTGTGCTCCAGGCTTGAGGCTGCGTTTTCGTTACGAACTCATTGTAGGTTTCCTTAAGCTAAAAATCCTTCAAAAATACATGTAAGAGGATTTTAGAGGCATGTATTTACCTTATTAGACCCAAGGAAGATCCTCCAATAGTTAGAGAAGTCAAAATGGTTGCAGAAATTGCCAAATGGAAAACGCTACGAACTCTCCTGAAATTTCCTGTACATGATTATTTTATCAGTCAACTTCAAGTTTAATTTATGACCAAATGAAAAAGAATTTTGGAAATATGAAAGAGATTTTTCTTCAGAACAATCCCAACTACAAAAACTTCTCTCAGTTTCTGCAAAGCCGTCAGGGTTTGGAAATTATGCACTCATCTTTGAGGCCTATTTTTCAGAATTTTCACTAACCATATTTATGAAAAAATTGTAAAATTTGACTTGGAGGAGGTCTAGCTCAGCATCCACGTGGCATAATAACACATCAACACTCCAGTACAGTTAGAAAAACGGTTGAGTTATTTAATGAAAGAAGAGTCATTTTTGTATTCAAACTCTAAAAAATAAAAATATCCCTAGGAAGTCTCCAAGTGATGTAATCCTATTTGAAATATGTCTTTGAGGTGAGAATTCGAAGTGAGCAAGGTGGAAAACCATTTGTATGAGTCCTCACTCTATAAATGATATAGTTTAGATTTAGAAAGGGTTGAATGATGTTGAATACAGAACTACTATTGTAAACATTTTCTTATTAGTAATATACAATGGTTGTTGGCTCTTTCTTCACCTAAGATTCATCTGATGTTTTCATCAGCACTTGTCTTATGTATCCTACTATTTTGTCTTCAGTAATTTGATGTTTTATTATTTAGAATTCATGTACATCATGCTCTAAATTCCTTCAAGAATTATACTGTTGTGTATCTGTGTATGTTTTATTTTCATAAAAACATCTATATGCCTCAGCTTACATAAGAAGAACCATGTCACTGAGTTTCTTAACATTGACTCCATAAGCCTATTGGTAATGATTTTTCTACATCTTTCACCTACAGAAAAACACATCTAAAACACATTTTCAGAGTTATCCATCTATTGAGTTTCATTTACATAAAATCATCTTTATCTTTGATAGATTCCTCTAAAGCTGAAAAGGCTAAGTTCCAGCCAAAAGTGGTCTGAAATAGTTACTCTAAATTGACTGTTGAAGCAACCCATATGTACCAACTTAGTGATAACATTTTGGTGCGTCTGTTGGGAGTTTGAAGATATATTTCCCAAAATTTTGTGCTCAAATAGAAATACTGAACTCTTGAAGGTAGCGGGAGCTCAGAAGCATTCGAGGCTACATTCTACCTTGGTGACTCCATTCTTAAAGAATTCAGCAGTTCATAGCTTCATGGTGACTCCACTGCTTGAAGATCAATAGTTTGATGAAGTTCCAAGATTAGTTCTATTGCAAGAAAGAATGTTAGGTATGCTCCTATGGATCGGTCTCACATCCCTGGTTTTCCAAATCCTATGCTAAGAGTTAAGTGGTCAACTTATCTTGCCAAATTTAAATATGAAAAGAAAGATAATGTTGCTCTTCACTTGGTTAGATTCCATATGCATGTGCATAAGTTTCGAGTTGATTATCTTGAAGATTGTCTCATGAAAATGTTTATGGCCACCCTAGATGATGAAGCTATAACATGGTATGAAGGGTTGCAACCAGGATTCTTGTTCTCTCTAAGAGATTTCCATAAGACTTTCTCAGAACATTATGAGAAAAATCATTCTTATTTATCACTGTTACAAGACTATTGTGATTCTTCTAAGGTTTTGATTCCATATCTTAAAAGTCTTGGTGATAATGGAGAGTGCATGGATGCGGACATGTTAGAGGCTCTTCATGATTTGTCTTCTCATGTTAGCTTTCATGATAATAAAGAAGGTTTCCAACAAGAATTAATATCTTCTTTACTTGAAGATAAAATAGATCAGCAATTTGATAGTCAATTCATATTACATGAAATTTATGAGGATTGGCAGCCTTATCAATCTATATGCAGTAAAAGGTATGAGCCAAATCATTCAAATTATTTTTCAGCCCATTCATTTCCTGAAATTTTATGTCAAGAAGAAACTCCTCAAGATGAGGTTGTCGAAAATACATGCATGAAAATTATAAACAGTGAAGTAACATGTGATGAAAGTTCACTTTTGGGTAAATGCAAGCTACATGAAGAGTTGAATATACATGTTTTACCTATTCTATTTTGGGATCATAAAAATGACATGGATGATATCCATAAAGTTGTTTGTATAGGAGTTGTTAGAGTTTAGAATCAAGATGAGAGTCCTCAAGCAAAAATACCAAATATTATATCTGATTTTTTTGATAAGAAAAAGAGTAGTTTTGATACACACAATATGGATGTCATTTCTGAAGATGTTCAAGGATGCATGGATGTTTTTGTCGATTATTGTTGCCTTTTTATTTGATGATGTTATTGGAATTAAATACATAGGACAAAGTAAGCCATCGATTATGAATGAATTCAGCTCGCATGGTTTTACTCATCAAGAAAAGGTGATTTTTCATGGTTTCCAAGATCCAATGGTAAGTCTGTTGCAGTCATCAGCCAAGACAAATTTTGTATTTATTCTAGAGCAGGGATTCAATTTTCATTCCGATTTGCCAATAGATGACTCACTTCCAATATTGTTCAAGTACAATCAAGAAGCCCAGGTTTTAGATCAACTCTTTGATTGGCTATACTGGAAATTTCATTTTTCTTGAAATTGAAATTTTGGTTTTCAGATGTTAGATTAGGATTGGTATGTATATAAATAAGCTTGTTGGGCAAGCATCTCTTTCAGCATTTAGTTTGAAGATTGTAGTTGAAAGTTTCAGTTTGTACAAGTGTTTTTTCTTCAAGAGCATGTCAAGGGACGAATGCAGGCTAAAGAATATGACAATAGGTTGGGATCAACCCAATGGATAAGGCACTTGGTCTATTGGTTATTTTTTGCAGCACAGTGGCATAGCATCCCCATTGGAGCCACTGTTATCCATGATAAAATTTGATTGGTCTTAAGTTAATTAGGTTGAGTCACTTAGAGTTGAATAGGGTCTTTTGAATTCATAATTTTCAAAAAATGCACATATGTGAGGGGTCTTAATGGACATCATTCATGTGATAGGATTCCAAGTCAAAGAAAAATCCAAAAATATCTCATGCATGAGCAAATCCAGTTATTAGAGTGAATTTGACAATTTTACCCAAGTTCATAGCGAAATCAGTGTAAAACAGTCAGAATTCGCTATGAACTTGCCTAATGCTCTATTTTTGCAGTGTTATGAGTTTGTGATATTTTTTAGGCATTCAACGCATGTAAGGAGGTAACTGAATCATCAAATGAGTTCAAGAAATGTCATTGGGACATTTTTTAAGGGGGCAGCTCAACTATCAAAATCCATGTGTATGAAATATCATCAAGGAAAACAAGCATGCCAACTCACCATATAAACCTGAAGTATTTCAAGGTCTTAACTCTATTTTATCAGTGTTCAACACCTCAACATGTCAGTTTGGTTTGATAGATATGCTACAAGTTGAATTGAAGAAAAAGGGTCTTAAAGTGATTATGCAAGATGTTGATGTTAAACATGGTAAGCCACACATTTTTGGTCACTTTTTGTCTTAAGTTATCATCACAAGACATATGCAGGCTGCAAAGATGATTTTTGGGAAAAAAGGGAGAAATTACAAAAAAATCTCCCAACCTAGGTGAGTTCGTAACGTGCTCCAGGCTTGAGGCTGAATTTTCGATACGAACTCGCTGTAGGTTTCCTTAAGCTAAAACTCCTTCAAAAAATACATGGAAGAGGGTGATAGAGGCATGTATTTAGCTTATTAGACCCAAAGAAGACCCTCCAATAGTTAGAGAAGTCAAACTGGTTGCAAAAATTTCCAAATGGAAAACGCTATGAACTCTTCACTACGAACTCTCCTGAAATTTCCTGTACATGAATGTTTTATCAGTAAAATTCAAGTTTAATTTCTAACCAAATAAAAAATCATTTTGGAAATATGAATGAATTTTTTCTTCATCACAAGCCCATATACAAAAAACTCTCTCAATCTCTGCATAGCCGTTAGAGTTTAGAAATTATGCACTCATATTTGAGGCCTATTTTTCAGAATTTTCACTAACTAGATTTATGAAAAAATTGTAAAATTCGACTTGGAAGAGGTCCAGCTCAGCATCCACGTGGCATAATGACCATAAACACTCTAGTACACTTATAAAATTAGTTGTTTGCAGTTGATAAGGGTTATTAAATGGATTTGTTGAGTTATTTAATGAAATAAGAGTCCTTTTTGTATTCAAAATCTACAAAATAGAAATATCCCTAGGAAGTCTCCAAGTGATGTAATCCTATTTGAAATAGGTCTCTTTGGTGGGAATTCAAAGTGAGAAAGGTGGAAAATCATTTGTATGAGTCCTCACTCTATAAATGTCAGAGTTTTAGATCTATAAAGGCTTGAATGATGTTGACTAAAGAACTACTATTGTAAACATTTTCTTATCAGTAATATACAGTGGTTGTTGGCTCTTTCTTCACCTGAGATTCATCTGATGTTTTCATGAGAACTTGCCTTATGTATCCTGCTATTTTGTCTTCAGTACTTTGATGTTTAATTATTTAGAATTCATGTATATTATGCTCTAACTTCCTTCAAGCATTATATTGTTGTGTATCTGTGCATTTTGTCCTTTCATAAAAAGTATCTATATGCCTCGACTTCCACAAGAAGAACCATGTAAGTGAGTTTCTTAACACTGACTCCATAATCCCAAAGGTAATGATTTGTCTACATATTTCACCTGCACAAAAACACATCTAAAACACATTTTCATAGCTAGCCATCTGTTGAGTTTCATTTACATAAAATCACCTTTATCTTTGAGAGAGCCCTCTGAAGCTGAAAAGGCTAAGTTCTAGCCAAAAGTATAAAATAGTTACTCTAAATTGACTATTGAAGCATCACATCTGTACCAACTTAGTGATAAAAGTTTGGTGTGTCTATCGGTATTTTCAAGATATATTTCCCGAAATTTTTTGCTCAAACATAAATATTGAACTCTTGAAGGTAGCAGGAGCTCATAAGCATTCGAGGTTGCATTCTACCTTGGCGACTCAATTCTTAAAGAATTTAAAAGTTCATAACTTCATGGTGACTCCACTGCTTGAAGATCAATAGTTTGATGAAGTTCCAAGATGGGTTCTACTGCAAGAAATAATGCCCAGTATGCTCCTATGGATCGGTCTCACATCCTTGGCTTTACAAATCCTATGCCAAGAGTTAAGTGGTCAAATTATCTTCCCATATTTAAAGATGAAAAGAAAGATAATGTTTCTCTTCACTTGGTTAGATTCCATATGCATGTGCATAAGTTTCGAGTTGAGTCTCCTGAGGATTGTCTCATGAAAATTTTTATGGCCACCCTAGAGGATGAAGCTAGAACATGGTATGAAGGGTTGCCACCAGGAAGCTTGTTCTCTCTAAAATATTTCCATAAGACTTTCTTAGAACATTATGATAAAACTCATTCTTATTTATCATTGTTACAAGATTGTTGTGATTTTTCTGAGGTTTTCATTCCATATCTTAAAAGTCTTGGTGATAATGGAGAATGCATGGATGAGGATATGTTAGAGGCACTTCATGATTTCTCTTCTCATGTTAGTTTTCATGATAATCAAGAAGGTTTCCAACAAGAAGAAGTGTATTCTTTACTTGAAGATAAAATAGATCAACAATTTGACAGTCAAGTCATATTACATGAAATTTATGAGGATTGGCAGCCTTGTCAATCTATATGCAGTCAAAGGTATGAGCCAAATGATTCAAAATTTTTTTCAACCCATTCCTTTCCTGAAATTTAATGGAAAGAAGAAACTCCTCAAGATCAGGTTGTTGAAAATACATGCATGAAAATTCTGAATAGTGCCGTAGCATGTGATTAAAGTTCACTTTTGGGTAAAATCGAGCTACATGAAGAGCTTAATACATGTATTACCTATTCTATTTGGGGATCATAAAAATGACATGATTATATGCATAATTTTGTATGTATAGGATTTGTTAGTGTTCAGAATCAAGATGACAATCCTCAAGCAAAACTACCAAAGATTATATCTGATTTGTTTGATAAGAAAAAGAGTATTTTTGATATAAACAATATGGATGTCATGTCTGAAGATGTTCAAGGATGCATGGATGGTTTTGTTTATTTATACAAAAGGGAAGAGAAATTTATTGTTGCCTTTTTATTTGATGATGTTATTGGAATTGAAGACATAGGGAAAAAGAATCCATCAATTATGAATGAATTCAGCTCTCATGGTTTTACTCATAAAGAAAAGGTGATTTTTCATGGTTTCCAAGATCCAATGGTAAGTCTGTTGTGGTCATCATCCAAGACAAATTTTGTATTTCTTATGGAGCATGGATTCAATTTTCATTTCGAGTTGCGAATAGATGACTCACTTCCAATGTTGTTCAAGTACAATCAAGAATCCCAGGTGTTGGATCAACTCTTTGATTGGCTATACTGGAAATTTCATATTACTTGAAATTGAAAGTTTGGTTTTCAGATGTTAGAGTAGGATTTGTATGTACATAAATAAGCTTGATGGGAAAGCATATCTTTCAGCATTTAGTTTGAAGATTGTAGTTGCAAGTTTTAGTTTGTACAAGTGCTTTTGCTTCAAGAGCATGTCAAGGGAAGAACGCAGGCTAAAGAATATGACAATAGGTTGGGATCATCCCAATGGATAAGGCACCTGGTGTGTTGGTTCTTTGTTGCACCACAGGGGCACACCATCCCCATTGGAGCCACTTTTATCCATGATAAACTTTGGTTGGTCTTGAGTTAATTAGGTTGAGTCACTTAGAGTTGAATAGGGTCTTTTGAATTCATAATTTTCAAAAAATGCACATATGTGAGGGGTATTAATGGTCATAATTCATTTTATAGGAGTCAAATTCAAATAAAAATCCAAAAATATCGCATGCATGATCAAATCTAATCATTAGAGTGAATTTGACAATTTTACCCAAGTTCGTAGCGAAATCAGTGTAAAATAGTCGGAATTCGCTACAAACTTGCCTAATGGTTTGTTTTTGCAGCGTTATGAGTTTGTGATATTTTTGGGGCATTCAAAGCATCTAAGGAGGTAACTAATTAATCATCAATTGAGTTCAATAAATTTCATTGGGCCATTGGTTTAAGGGGGCATCTCGATTGTCAAACTCCATGCGTATGACAACTCATCAAGGAAAAAAATCATTACAACTCATCAATTGGACAACTAACCATCTAAACCTGAAGTATTTCAAGGCCTTAACTCCAGTGTAAAAGTGTTCAACCCCTCAGCATGTCAGTTTGGTTCGATAGAGATGCTACAAGCTGAATTGAAGAAAAAGGGTCTTAAAGTGATTATGCAAGATGTTGGTGTTAAACATGGTAAGCCACACATTTTTGGTCACTTTTTGTCATAAGCTATCATCACAAGACATATGCATTCCACAAAGATGATTTTCGGGAAAAAAAGGAGATATTACAAAAAAATCTTCCAAACTAGGTGAGTTGGTAGCGTGCTCCAGGTTTGAGGCCGAGTTATCGCTATGAACTCGTTGTAGGTTTCCTTAAGCTAAAAATCCTTCAAAAAATACATGGTAGAGGGTACTAGAGGAATTTATTTAGCATATTAGACCCAAGGAAGGCCCTCCAATAGTTAGAGAAGTCAAACTGATTGCATAAATTGCCAAATGGAAAACGCTACGAACTCTTCGCTGCGAACTCTCCTGAAATTTCCTGTACACGATTGTTTTAGCAGTCCACTTAAAGTTTAATTTATAACTAAATGAAAAATATTTTTGGAAATATGAAAGAGATTTTTCTTTAGCACAATCCCATCTACAAACACCTCCCTCATCTTCTGCAAAGCCATCAGGGTTTGGAAATTATGCACTCATCTTTGAGGCCTAATTTTCAGAATTTTCACTAACTAGATTTATGAAAAAATTGTAAAATTCGACTTGGAGGAGGTCCAACTCAGCATCCACGTGGCATAATGACACATCAAAAATCTAGTACACTCAGAAAATTAGTTGGTTTCAGTTGATAAGGGTTATTAAATGAATTTGTTGAGTTATTTAATGAAAGAATAGTCCTTTTTGTATTCAAACTCTGCAAAACAGAAATATCCCTAGGAAGTCTCCAAGTGATGTAATCGTATTTGAAATAGGTCCCTGAGGTGGGAATTCGAAGTGAGTAAGGTGGAAAATTATTTGTATGAGTCCTCACTCTATAAATGAGAGAGTTTTAGAGTTAGAAAGGGTTGAATGATGTTAACTACATAACTACTATTGTAAATATTTTATTATCGGTAATATACAGTGGTTGTTGGCTCTTTCTTCACCTGAGATTCATCCGATGTTTTCATGAGAACCTGTCTTATGTATCCTGCTATTTTGTCTTCTGTACTTTGATTTTTGAATACTTAGAATTCATGTACATCATGCTCTAACTTCCTTCAAGCATCAGACTGTTGTGTATATGTATATGTTGTCTTTTCATAAAAAAAAATCTATATGCCTCAACTTCCACAAGAATAACCATGTCACTAAGTTTCTTAACGCTAACTCCATAAGCCCAATGGTAAAGATTTGTATACATCTTTCACCTGCACAAAAACACATATAAAGCACATTTTTAGAGTTATCCATCTATTGAGTTTCATTTACATCAAATCATCTTTATCTTTGAGAGAGCCCTCTCAAGATGAAAAGGCTAAGTTCCAGCCAAAAGTGGTCTAAAATAGTTACTCTAAATTGACTGTTGAAGCAGCCCATCAGCCTCAACTTAGTGATAACAGCAGTAATGAGATATGAGGGTGGATTATAGCGTAGTCATTGGCATACCATGCCTATCCTATTTCTTTATTCTTTTGGCTCAAAATAACAGACCTGGAATCTGCATTTAAAAACACTACACAACAAACCGGATTGCCGATTTACATCTAAATATTTATGTCAGACTTGGGAAATGTGTAAATTTGTTGTCAAAACATAAAAATCTTCTCCTGAAGGGACAAATCTGCATGCATAAAAGTAAGAAAAGCATGCAAATAACAAAATTATGAGTAGTGACCTAAACGTCTTGAAGCTAGTGGGACTATAGAGAGTAAAACAATAACTACAGGGGATTAATTCCTGCATGCACTTGTCTCCTCGTGGTTGGGTAGCTATAAAAATTGACAAAATATTACAAAAATGCATATTTTTTTCCTAGTTTTTTCAAAATATCAGTATCTCCAAGGAAGGAAAATGATCTTTGGAGTTCCATCAATTTTGTTGGGTTGAATTTTGTTCTATTTATAGACTTGGTCCTTGGTTAATCCCCCATATTATAAATAAAGGGAGCCATTTCCAACATGTCGTTGGATTGTTGTGATTTCTTGGTTAGTTTGACCTGTTTCCTCAATTTATGGAACTAGTGATTCCATAAGTTAGGTGCAATTTCAAAACTAGTGATTATGAAAGGAGATTTCAATATGGTGGGATGGGATAAATATAGAATTGGCACAAGGCCAGACACTAAGGTTCTTCAGGATTTATTAGCTTAATATCATGGAATGCAAGGGATGATTCTAGATAAAGAAGGGAATATTTGCTATGGGGTGCCACCCATTCTATTATGAAATAGTTCAAGAAAATTGAGTTAGACCTCTATTATTTCTTGAACAGATTATTCTCTAGGGGGATTACTGTCACAATAATAATGAGGAAGTGGGAATAATTTGTAGTTTTCTTTCTAGATCTAGAGTTAAGATGGATGCACACTCCATAATGAAGCAACACACATTCAAGGTCAAATTAAGGTAATCTTCAAGCTTAAAGAGCTAAATTCTTAATATGCACTTTATTGGCTCTGCACTCAAGCCAAAACTTGCACAAGATTTATTTGAAAGCACAATGTAGTGCCTTGACACTTTTGCTCAAGCAACAAGTATTGTTGTGGGTAAGAAAGAAGTTCTCACAATTGGTGAAGATGGACTTCCAGATTGACTTCATATGATGTGTCACTAGCTGACTAGTGGAGATGGATGTTATGTAGATTTCAAAGTGAACTTCAGAAAATGTCTTATAGAGATCTTCCACTAACTGGAACCTTAGAATAGTTAATATAAGTCTAACAACAGAAGATGTAATTCTACTATTCTTTCCTTTACCCCATCCATGGCAGGCTAAATAAAAATATATGACTTTTGAGGAGTTTCCATTAGGAAAACCTAGCAAGAATGAAAGGGGTTATTGATTATAAAATTGTATCTGGTATTATGAAATCATTATAAGAGATACACCCAATTCAAGCAATCAATGGTGGCTCAAAGAGTCTAAACACTCAAGCAGAAGAAGTAGAGAGAAGCAGGAAGATGAAAATTTCAAGTTACGAGTGACCAGTGCCTTTGGCCTTCTCGTTGTATTCTTGAGGATTGATTTATTCTAACATCTCTAAAAAAAAAACCCTAATCAAAAAATATTTTCCATGCAAGGCTAGCTTGTCCAATTATAAAATAATCACAAAATCACACTAAGAACTGCCCAAGGAAAGGAATTTAGGGTTACTTATTCCTTATCCTCAAATGCATAATATTGAACAAAAAAAGCACCTTCACTATCCATTAAATGGCACATTTAACATTATCCAAAATATGCTCAAGAAGTTCACCATGTCTACGTATAAAATCAACACAAAAAACATGAAAAGAACAACCAATCTGACATCAAAGAAAGGGTTCCAACTCATGACAAACTGAAAATTTGTCCAGAATATCATATTTAAGATTAACATGCTGAGGTTGGGCTAGAATTTGTTGAATAAAGGAGCCTGTTAACACTTCAAACTAGAAGGGATATGAGGTATCCTGAGAAAGTGTATTATCACCTCACACAATCTCCTTGCACTTTTAGTTAGTGCTTGGTAACCACTGGGGGGAATCCCTGTGTCATGAGTGAAGATTGAACTCCAAAGACCACAACACATTGCCAAACTGCAATAACATATTTCCATAATTCACTCAAATTTTTTCTCTCCCAGGTCATGATCTTATTTGTAAAACCTTCGTGGAAGGAATGAGAGTTGAGGGTGTGTTATATTGCAAACATTGGCATACCATGCATATCCTATTTCTTTGTTCTTTTGACTCAAAATAACAAACCTAGAATTTGCACTTAAAAACACTAAACAACAAACCAAATTGTAGATTTACATCTAAATATTTATGTCAGCTTTAGGAAATGTGTAAGTATGTTGTCAAAACACAAAAAAATTCTACTAAAGGGACAAATCAACATTCATAAACGTAAGAAAAACGTGTAAATAATAAAATTATTAGTGACCTAAATGCCTTGAAGCTTGTGGGCTATAGAGAGTAAAAACATAACTACAGGGGAGTACTTCTTGCATGGACTTGTCTCCTCGTGGTTGGTTAGCTATACAAATTGAAAAAAGAGTACAAAAATGCCATATTTATTTCCTAGTTTGTCTTGGATCCGTTGGCTTAAACGTGGGGAACGCAACTCATACTTTTTCATTGCTCCATGATTCAGCATAGGAAACATAATATAATCCTTGCCCTCAAAAGCAATGATGGAAATATTATCCATAACCATGAGGACATAGAGACAGAGCTAAATTACTACTATAGAAAACTCCTGGAGGAGCCAAGGGTTGACGGACTTTGAGAAATTAAGGAAATTACTGATAACAGCCCTACCATTCTCAACTAGGACCACAACAAAATTATCTTGAGGGAAGTCTCTCTACAGTAGGTGGAGGAGGCTATTATGTCTATGCCTAACGGGAAATCCCCCGGCGTGGATGGTTTCACTATTGAATTTTATAAAGCCTATTGTCCATTCATGAAAGAGGAATTTCATGCTCTGGTGGAGGATTCCAGAATCAACGAAACAATCTTAAAACCTCCCAATGCCACCTTCCTCACACTCATTCCCAAAGAATAAGGTGTTGATACATTAGATCGCTTTAGACTTGTTTCCTTCTGCAATGTAATCTACAAAATTATCTCTAAAGTCATAGCCAACATAATCAAATCAATCCTACCCCTTCTCATATCTTTGAATCAATCCGAGTATTTGTAGGGTCATCAGATTATGGATAGAATTATCTTATCCCATGAATTAATACACTCTCTAAAATCTCAAAAGAAGCATGGCATGATAATTCAACTTGATATGTCGAAGTCTTTTGAAAAACTAAGTTGGGATTAAATGAAGGAGATCCTAAAATCCTTTGGTTTCAATTAGGGTTGTACAAGATCGATCATGGCCATGGTTTCTAGAGCCTTCTTCTCCATTCTTATGAATGGCTCTCCCTCCAATCCCTCTTTTCCCTCTAGAGGTATAAGACAGGGAAAATATTGGCTTGATGGGGCCTAGACCCAGGTTCAAAGTGACTACACAGTCCAACAAAACCCACTATTACCGACCCTTTCGACAACGATCTACTTGCATAGACCGAAGTCTCACTCGAGGAAATATAGGGGGATGTTAGAACCAGGTTTATGCATCCATAGGGACACTGGACTGTGGATTTATGGCTTTTCCTTCTTAACATAGCTTCGTAGGCCAAATCTATCCATAATAATAGCGAGGTTCAACAAGTCTATTGAACTTACTCATAGGTTTCACGATATTACTTACATACATTAACAAAGTAAATAACAACAGACAGGACTGCGCTACTTAGTTATAGATCAAATAATTTTTCACGCATAAATATTGAGAAAAAAAAGTCACATCAATATAACTCAGATCTTTCTCAATAGTTCTTTCATTAACAGTAAGATCCTTCTCATATATCCACTTTCCACTCTCTACACACAGTTGCAGGGGTTTGCGCACATAGCTACAGACTTCCTAAGGTCTCTGTGCACACAGCTACATGAGAATTTTTCTCTAACCCAAAAATAGACTCTGACTCAAAGCATTCTTACATCTAAAATCATCATTCAACTTCTATTGTCCTTCCTATGACTTCTATCTAGACCCTTATATAGATTTGGCATTTACATTACCATGGTCCAAAACCATGGGCAGAGTCCAAAGTTCACAAAATATCCCATCCCATTACATAATAAGGGGCTTTGACCCACCCCAAATCCCCTGTGACTCAAAATAGACTCTGCGCTACACGCTCCACTCCTTGATCTACAGAGTCTTTCCTCACTTCTTACTTCACAGTGATCCTAGCTCCAACAGGACCCCAACACAAAACTATGACTCGTCGCAAGTCATAATGGTGGTGCACCATCTATATTCGCTTTGATGCCACTCAAGGCATGCTTCAATGGTTTAACTACTTCGGCACATTGTTTCTCAAATTCGTCGATGTCTCTAAGCAGTGTTTCTGTGACCTTCTTAGCTTCCCTCTGCTCCAGTACTTTCTGCACATCACACAAATATTTTAGTTTATGCTCTACAGTTTGGGAGAGATAGCTAGCCTCAGCTTCCCATGGCTACATCCTGTCTACAAGTAAATTCTCCTTTCTA
Organism: Pinus albicaulis; assembly: GCA_034641835.2. Lineage (NCBI taxonomy): Eukaryota > Viridiplantae > Streptophyta > Pinopsida > Pinales > Pinaceae > Pinus > Pinus albicaulis. The sequence continues at coordinate 402,137,732 of CM076584.1, forward strand.
TGCAACGCAATGAATTTCTCTTGCAAATACTTACCTTCTTTGAGATGGTTAATCTATTGTAGTGGTGCTAAGGTCCTTGCAGTGACCTTGATCTGATCCAGCTGTTCCATTTTGTCACACACTTCGGCCTCAATATTCTGCACCTAAGGGTCCTCCTATAGTGAGGACCATACATCCATAACCTCCCCAAATATAGTTGCACACTCTTGTATGCAGACTCGATCTATTCTATGGTTGTTTTTAGCTTCATTTTGTGCCACTCTCTAATATCTGGCAGAGTGGCAAGCTCCAATTCCAACTGCAACTCGACAATTTTCATTTCCATTTCGATCTAGACTTCATCAAATTTAGCCTTTGAGTCCTTGACAGCGGTGGCCAACTTAGCCACTTTTTCCTCAGGCACACCTGAAACCTAAATTTTGAGCTCTAGTATCTCACTGCACACCTTGGAGATAGCATCCTCCAGCTTTTACCATTGTGTTGCTTTAGCCTCATGCTCTTGGATGGAGATTTGTTTCTCTGTAGCCATGCTTTGTCGTTCCAACTGGGCATCCTGAATAACTAGAAGAGAATGTTGTTCTCTTATCTTTAATTCCTCAACAATGCCCTGATGGAACTCATGCAGAGCCTGTAATGGCATCGCAATAAGATTCAAGGTCGTGTTTTGCCAAAGGACTGCCGACTTCCGTTGCTCTGCCTTATCAAAGCACAAAGTGTCAACATGGATAGGAACTACGCGGATGTTGGCAGTTAGATCCAATTCATGTGCTTCAGTGCTTGCACCTGCTTGTGTCCCACCTGGTGGGGCCATGCTTTCTTGTAACTCGCTCGCATGCATCTACAAGTCTTGCAACTCCTTATGGACATATTCCAACACTTTCTTGTAATGTTCTTCTATGTTTCCCCAGAAACCCTCATTGACTTGTTGCACAATATTCCCTATCTTTTCAATGTCCCCCTCAGTGAGGACCATCGCTATTGGACCAGTGGAATTATCAGACTTGATATTTTTCCTCACACTATGTTTTTATGGTTGTCTTCTCTTGGTTGTACAAGCTAGGTCCACAGTGATATCACCACCGATAGTGTCATCCCCTTCTATCTCTAGTATCTCTGGTTCAATTTATTTCTCAGTCACGGATGTGGCTTTCGTGGCTTGATTTTTTTGTAGTTGTAGTGGTCTTCGCCCCACTCATTACTTCCATCTATGTAACCCCATGTAGCAGAGTTAACCAATCACTCAATAATCAACTGATGATGGCCTCTACATCTTCCTCTTCAACCATGTATGGGAGCTCGTACCAAAACCCTACGAGGTCCTTCTTTACCTGAATGTGGATATGATGGAAGTCTTCTTTGAACTTTGCAACTTGTCAATATTTCTCCACAATGCTTGGTGACAACCGGGGCTTTTGGTTGATCACTATTCGTAATCTCATCTCAACTCCTACCCAAAAACATTTCTTGGACATAAAACTTTTAGGCTTTGTCGAATGCCATAACAAAGCATATCTGGTTGCTTCGCATATATTGCGACCCTTAAAGCTCCCTCTATTCCATCAAGGAAATAAGAATCAAGAGCCACGCACAGTGGAACTGCTTTCCTTCTTCCTGTGCTGCTTTGAAATCTGCGAGGAACTCTCTACATAATTAGTCAACCCAGTTGTATAAAACACCCTTGGCGCACTCCACAAATAAAGATATTACAGAGGAAAAATCCTCCCCGCCACACCTCTTCCACATAATCTTACCCACAAGGATGTGCACAGCAAGGCACACAGTTCTGTCAAAAATGGAGTTAAAGAGATAACCCCTAGTACCCTTGGTTAGATTATACTCATTCTTCATCTTTTCTGCTAAGTGCTTGTCTTGGCTCTTACCAACAAAAGCCTCCATGGGGTCTGCCCCAAGACAAGGAAGGGTCGTAATTCTTTTGATAAGCATATCGATAATGGGGATCTTCTTCCCTATCCATATACAATCGTCATGCACAAGCACCAACGATTGGCACACACAAATGTATTGATTGTAATTTTCCCAAAATGTGGCACATAAAGCATGTTGAGTATCCCTGATTGTTGGATACCCTTCACCGATTTCATTAGTTCTAATCGGGTGACTCTGTCTGGGTAGGCCTGTGGGTGCAGATACCTACTATGCTCGAATTGGGGGTATTTTCCTTAGTCATTAAAATTTGAATCCTCCATTCTGAGTTGAGGCACCTTGGCCAGCAATTATCCTTCCACCAACACATAATCTGGAATCAATGCTGTAAATACCTTGTACTTTACTACGTCAGGATCTCTCACTGGCTTCTTAGCCTTTAGCTTCCAGGGTGGAATATAAGGAGGCAACCTGGAGAGAGGCACACCCTCCTCAGCGTCAATTTCCTCTGGTACTTCTTCTTTTACATATTCTTCATCTAATTCGACCTCCACATATTTTTCCTTTTGTTGCTCTTGATCCCCCTTACTCTGTTGTTCCTTCGTAAGTTTATTCTGGGGAGAGGATCTCAAAATTGGTTTCTTAGGCTTCGCAGACAACACTGCGCCTGCAGTCTTCTGTCCTCTTGGTGACCTTGGCCCTATGGTTTTCATTGGCAATGTGGTCGTCATTGTGTTGTTGAAACCAAGTCGGATTGTCTATCTAAGTCCTACCTTAATCAATTCTTCTCTAAAGGCTTCAAAGTTGTAATCCGACATTAAATAGCTCGCTCGGCACTCTTCCAAATGTCACTTCTATATTCTAACACTTAGGGCGTAAAATGTTCGAAATGGGGGTGGGATCCCTGATTTATAGAAAATTTCAAATTCGAACCTCATCACAGCCCTAAGTGCTCCTCAAAAATGTTGATTTGGCAACGGATTTGGCTAGGTATTCCTATTAAATGTGTTTTTCCAGCTCCTTCTAACGGTCAAATCATCATCTAATCAATTTTTATCATTCCAATGGTCATATTTTGGGCTAACTTCGCAAGAATTTCCCCTTCGGAAAATTCCTTCCCCCCTCGGCCCAGTAACCTCCAACTGCACCTACAATCAATCTTCTACGTAGTACTTCGACAGTGTTGAATCCATCTATCACCATAATCCATGTACATTGGATCATCTCCTCATCCGTAGAACTCCTCTCCTAACACAAGCTTGTTGCTCAGACCTGTCCAATCCGTCTGCACCAATGTCCTTGGCTCCTTGGTAATGCGAAGTACTTCTACTTTCATTTCTTGAAGAGCCTCATTAATTCCTTCCCACACATCAATGAATCTATATGTTAATAAGAATCCTTCTATCATCTCATTCCAGTTCACAATTCCATGGCGCAGCTCTGTTTCTAGATACCATTGCTGAGGTATCGTCTCTAAGGAATGAAAGAATATGTGCACACATTCTGGCTTAGGTTCGAAACCCCAATCTTTAGTCGAGTGAGCCAAGTGATCACGACGACCCTTCTGACCATCATACTTCTCCACGATCTTTGTGTTAACCTAACCAAATATCAACCTTATCAATTGACAAAATTATGTCCATCCTCCTAAACTTTCTCTGTGCACACCTCACCATTGGGCTGGAGTAGACCTTAATGTGAAGTCCAAAGCTTCATACCTCTGTTCTTCAAGCACCTTTTGCTCAAATTCTTCCAGAAATAAGACAACATTCCTCGTGCCATCATAAAAAGGCAAGTCGTGTACTTCTCATCTGACACGGCATGGAGATTTGGTCACCTTGTTACAACGGTTAGTAGTCACTTCATGCAAATGGTTCTACCAGTGCTCCAAATCCTCATCTGAATCTGAAACACGTGAACTATCATGCTCCTAGCATATTCTACTATCTGTGGTGGGATTGATCCAGTCTTCATCCTGCACAGTAAGCTTATATATATTATCAATCTAAGCATCCCCATACTCATGCGGGACAGGCTCTGTATAGTGCACACCCTTAGAAGGATTTAATGGCACAAAAACTCGGGTACCATTCTATTCAAATATCATCTACCTCTTCGTCGAGTTGACTATAGAGTCCATGTTCGTCGAGTTGACTATAGAGTCCATGTCATAAGCCCAGTCAAACCCCAACAGAACAAGATATGGGTTACTGTCATCAACGATCTCAATCACTTTGAAGTCGACCAACACGCCAGCACCATCAATATCTATGATAATCCCATGCAATCACCCCATATGAATGATCTTTAGCTGATTTTCCATCTGCAGCTGAATTGGAGACCATTACAGCTTAGGCCTTCCCATCTGCTCCCATGTTTGATTTGTAAGAACATTGGTATCTGATCCTAGATCCAGAATGAATTGGTCCATCTCATAATCTCCAATCTGTGCAATCAACCACATCTCTCGGCCAGTTCTCTTCTTTTTCTTGTATACTTTATTTATCGTGCATTTTTCTAGCTACAACCTTTCCTTGCCAGCAGAGTTATCTATCAGTTCTTGCAGCCATTCTATAGCCCTCTGGTCCCTAAGCAATTTCATACACGACTGCAAGAAGGATGTCAAGATAGACTAATCCACTTAATTTAGTTCGACCTTCGCCTTAGGCTTGTTCTCCAATGGAAATTGTTGTATCTACATGGTAGGTGGCGAATATTTAGGAGTCATAAACGTCTTCCATGCTTCCATGAATGTATCTTTCTCACGCTGCACATTAAAGGCAGAATTTGTATCCTCAACCTTCTTGACCTATGTCTCTGTCACAACCTTTCTTTCTCATGCGCGGTCTCCTCCAGTGTTCACACCACTGCAATTTAGCTAACAAAATAGGACACTCTTAAATTTCATAACCAAATTATTGACAATACTTACAGGATACGCAACAGGATTATTCTACATCATCAGGTCATATCTCTTACAATGTTGTTCATCGTGCCCTATCGAACTGCGGAAGTTACAGAACAATTTCTTTGGAAATCTAACAAATTTATGCAATAGATGACAAAATTACGTGGAATGTTGGTTGGAAACTTCGCAAAGGCTACACCATATGCTAGAACCTACCCTCGGCCCTGCTGTCGATCTAGGCTTCAATGGACTCAACATCCCAGTGTTCAAATAGTCTTTATAAATAGGGCATTGTTCTTTATAGTGACCCTCCACTTTGCATTTGATACACCAGACCTTCGTTCTCATCTCCGGGCGAACCTCATTTCCCTTCTTTAGATCCTGGAGCTCCATATGCAAGCTCACCAACTGAGTTTGAATATGTTGCACTCATATACTTATATCAGCTACGAGCGATGCTTCAAGCTTCATCGCAATCTCCAGTGCTTTCACCTGAGTTGCAATATTCTGTTGAGACAATGGCAGTCTGAGACGAGGCAACAACATAACAATGAACCATTCTCTATGCTATTCATCCCGGATCTTGAAACTAATCTAGCTCAACAACATTTTAAACCTTTGATCTACCTCCCATATGGACTCGATAGTCAGCTGCTTAATTTCTTTGATCTCTGTGATACACTGGGGCTACGACTTTGGTTTCTTAAATTCAGCATTCAACACAGTCTTTGTCTCAACCAAAGAAGCATTAACATTCATCATAAATTATTTCATGTACTAGGACAATGCTCTATCTTGCAACGTTGTAATCAACTGCGCTTTCTTCATGCTTTCATTTGTAACATTTTGCGAACTCCATATCGCTTCTACTACAAATCAGAGCTGTTCAGGGTCATCTGTTCCCTTGAACACATGCATATTTGGTAATAGGGCCATGTGGGGAGGCAGAGGTGGAAGTGGAGGTGGATGAATAGAATGGGATGGAGTGATGATGGGGGTGGAGGGTTGGTGAGTTTCCTCAACACTTCGTTGACTTTCAAATCTCAACGACAAAATTCACAGAGTAGTGGGGTCACTTTCTCCTCTAATTTCAAATTCAAATATTGGTCTATATTTAGTTTCAAAATAAGTACTCGAACCTATTATGAATATCTTACTGCTTCACGTAGCATGAGGTTCTCTTTCTTCAACCATCAATCTAAGTGCATTCGTGTTACACAGTAATTTGTCACCGTCCCTACCATTCCCCGTCCCGCACAATGGAGGACTCATTATGTGACCTGTGAATCCTTGTTGATAGGGCTAATCCCATAATAATAGGGATCCCAACTCCCTCCTTCCCCATCTATAAAAGCCTGCTCAAATCCATGGCAAGCTAGTCTTGAAGTGCTGAAGCTTTGCATCTCCCTATTCCCAAGTGCCTTTGTGTTGTAAAGAATCCTTTCTTTCCCTTAAGGCCCATTCAAGCGAGGAGACCATTGTTACGAGACTCTGGAGAGGTTTTCCCTTTCCTTGGCGAGCTTTGCGAGACGTGGACGACAGGAGACCCGTTCGAAGGAAGCTGCGACGTCAGAACTTGGTTGTAACTTCTATTCGTTTATTACTTAATAGATGACTATGATTATGGTTCCACTCCGTTTTCCATCATGTTAATGCGAGTAATATCTTTTCTGACCGATGTTTAGTTACGTATGTTGGTTCCTATGCTTGTATCTGTTCGTTTCTTCTGTGTGCAGGTGTTCATCCGCAGGGATCGTGGAAGGATTGTGATCTGCCAGGGCTGAAGGACGGGGACATCTCTTCTTCAGATCTAGCGTTGGAATCCGGGTAGGCTCTTATCCCAAGTCTTTCATTCGTAACTAGGAGCTTGCGTCATAGCATTGTTTGTTTGTTGCTAGACCCCTGCTGGGCTAGTAGGGATCGCCTCTGTCCGCAGAGGGGATTTACCTCCTCAACAAATTGGCGACTCCACTGGGGATCGTCCGGTTTTCCTTGTCCCGTTTATGATTGGTTCACTTTGATTGTTTCTCCTTGCTTGATGAACCTTCTGGGTTGGATTCTTTCACTATTTTAGCTTCTTGGTTTGCTTAGCTTGTATTGGTCTACTTTCAGAGTAGCTTGTTTTTTAATTTTTATTGGAGAACTCGACTGGCGCGGGTTTTAACCCGACAGTCGCGCCACTTGGCGCTTGTTTCATTTGTCTGTCTCGCGCCAATCGGCCTCTGGCGCCAGTTTCAAGGCCACAGTCGCGCCACCCCTGTGACTTTTTTGAGTTTCTTCATTTTTTGGCTTTCTGAGCTTGACCAGTACTTTTCTTCTTGATTTCTTGATTGTCTGAGTGTGTTGGAGTCTTGTTTGACTGGAATTCACCGCTATCCTTTGGTTGTTTGCCTCTGTCTATCGATTTCACGATTTGAGCCCTAGGGCATCTAGTGGCTTAGTGAATCGAGCCCTCCTTTGGAGTTTTGGTGTCTTGATTATCCTGTCAACTTGTTGATTGATTCTCCACGCTCTCTTACCAGTCTTTGATTGTTTTGCTGCGTCTTTTGAGTGATTGTTCATTCCTTCATTCGGAATTCGTTTGCCTTGCTTTGGACCTAGATCACACGGTCCATCGGAAGTTTTCAAGTCTTTCTTTGCTTTGAGGGACTTTGGGTCGATTTAGAGATTTGGTTGCTTGCTTCGTTGAGTGAATGTTGTTTGCTTCGCTCTCTTAGATATCATTTCTCAAATTGTTCCTTTTGTTTTCAGTGCACATTAGCCATTAAACATTGAAAATTAAAAAAAAAATATATATATATATATATAATCTCTTTTGCTTTTGTTAAATTAGTGCAAATTGTGATCTTTTCCATATTGCTAGTGATTAGTGTTTGAATGAAAAGTGTGCAATTGCATTAGTTGCATTAGAGATATTCTTGTTTGTATTCCGTTCATTTCGTTTGTATAAAAGCTCTCAACTCTCATTTAACTAGTTTTCATCGAACGAAATGTTGCATCGTGGCATATAGCTTGCATTTAGGAGACACTACATACGATGAGGCCTGGAAATTGAAACTTAATTGAAGATCAACTGTAAAATTTATTCAATTAACCTAAGGCAACATTGGAACTTAACGAAACATATTTAGAAGGTCTAGGCTAGAGACGTGTTCCGGCGTCGTTAAACCTAGCAGCTGTCGTTCGCCTGTTGGCTTTAGACAGCGCTAGTACGGACTTGCGCTCCCCGTACCGTCGCGTATATAAAGGGAGACCCCTCTAGGTTTTCAATCCTTTATCCACAGGAAGCCGAGTCTGCCGCCCTATACCCGTGATACACCGAACACAACATTCGGGGAGACTACCTGCACGTACGGAAAGTCCTTGGTCGATTTCTGTTTCATTTTTGAAACCAAGGTGTATATTGCAGTTCACGGATATTTGGTTCACCCTTTGTGCCTAGTTTTTCCTGAGCAGTCATTTGGTCTTTTCTGACTCCCTAAACTTGAAAAGACCGTCAAGCGCTTGTCCTTTCACGCTTGTGTCAACTCTGAAAGAGATAGAGTCATCTTTTTATCGCTTCTCGACTCTTGAAACATGAAATGGTAGGATTTGTTTATTTTCCAATGTGGTAAAATCAATCTCCCACGATTACACACCCATTTAGATATTGCTTGTGATTGTTTGATCGTGTGTCTTAGCTCGTTTTCAGCCCGTGTGTGTGTGTGCTCTCTTCTTCTAGTCTTTTGTCACGGTGGCGGAACCCTCGGTTTCGTCTACTGGTAGTCCTTACACGGACGATTCTTCAGAGGCTTCTGAGCCTTCTGTTGAACCACAGCAGCCTGTTGTCTCCGAGTTCCCTGACAGGGGATCGGTCCTCGCCGAGCAACCCTTTGGAGAGCCAGTTGAGTTCCACTGGCCCTTTTCGGACCCTGTGTCTGAATTGAGATTAGGAGCTGATTTCCTTTCTCTTACATCGGGTTCACCGTTTATTGCTGCTGTTTTTCCTCCTAGTCCTCGCCGTCTTCTGCGTGATTTAACGGCGGGATCAACCATGAGTGATTCTGGTGAGGAAATTCCCGGGTCTGATGACTATCAGCGCATCCCTCGTAGATTGTTTGAGGGAGGCAGTGGAAATTTGGCTACCACATCGTCGGTGAAGACCTTGCTTTGCCACGGGGATGGGATCTGCAGGTCAGGATTATCTCGATGTGCCTCTATGGGAATATCATCTGCTTCGAGGACGGTATACCACTACACCAGGGTGTCTCCTTCGACGCCGTCACTTACGTTCTGTGCGACCCCTTTGTTTGTGTGTTTGCCTCTTATCTTTCTTGTTTAAAGCATCTGCTACTAGATACGGGCCAACTCACAGGAACATTTATCCATTTCTTTTGCTATACGGAGAATATCTCTCCGAGATATCAGTTGTTTTACGAGAGGCAAGGAGGCTGGACAAATCCCCAAGATCCTTACCGATCTTTCTTTTAGCACTATGCAAGGACGGCACTCCGTGTATGGTTTCCGGGTCAGCTTGGAGCATGCAGAGACATTTGTAGTCTTCTGCTCCCTGAGGCTATGCTGTGTCTCGGGGTTCTACCATTGTGGGCTCGAACACATGAGCTGACCTTTTCAAGGAGACATGCAGCTATCAGTCGACTGCGGAGACGACCCAATCAAGGCTACTCTGCGGGCCAGCAAGGGCCATTCTATAATCCGCAAGGACCGTATTATAACCCTGCTGGTCAACCTGCTCAGCCTCAGCCGGGGTATCAACAGGGACCGGCCTATGGACCTGGGGGGCAAATCCAGCCTTCTTTACCGATGCAACCGCAATATCCTGTTGTCTCTAACGTTGCATATCAGCCGGGACCACTTTATGGTTCTGCTTCAGGTCAAACTGGTTTCCAGCAAGCACCTGGTCCTGTTCCACCACCAGGCCAACCGGGTCATCCGGTACAACACAGTGTCGCCTCGAACTTAATAAGCTTATTCGGTGCAACACCAGGGCTCACCCTGGCCAATTCGGCTGCGCAACCGGCGCCACTTTGTCTGCCTCCGGGCCACCTGTTCATTCGGGGCCGCCCTCTCATTGGCAACTTTGTTCATTCGGGGTCGCCCCTCCCCTCCGAGGTCAGCTTTGTTCAAGGAGCGGCCCTCTCATTAAGATTCCCTCGATCGACCTTTGCTCCATTCAATCACCGCGACCAAATCTTGGCTGCGCCCTACATTATGAAGACTCATGTTCCTGCTCGGCCGATCTACTCATCCTCGGAGTGGTTATTATCCTCATAGTCAGTCTCAACCGAACTATAACCACCCTGGAGGCTCTCAGTATCAACCTCCTCCACCCGGTTCTACCTACGCTCAGCAGCCAAATCCAAACGCTGCTTATACGGGGCAAACGCCTAATCAGGGCACGAACTCTGGTTATCAAGCCCCGCACTATGGTTACCAGAATCCAAATCAGTCTGGCTATACGAATTATGCCCCTCATGGTCAAAATCCTACGGGACAGAACCCATGGGGGCAGGGATATTCACAACCATCGTGGAGCATGGGTACCGGACCTTATTCTGGGACTGGCATGGGAATTAACCCTCCATTGCCGTTCCTGGCTACCTTGGATCTGCCGGACGTTTCAAAGTTGACCAACGATCCGATTTCTCATAATCCATATTGGCCCCCGGTTCCGACCAAGATACCAGGTGATTGTCCCAAGTTTGAGGGCAAATCTGGCGAAGACCCCCAGGCGCATGTGATGACGTATCACCTCTGGTGTTCGTCTAACTCTTGGACTGACGATTCGGTTCGCCTGCGTCTTTTCCAGCGTACTTTAACAGGAGCTGCTGCTAAGTGGTACATAGAGCTATCCCGTGGTATTTTTCAGGATTTCAACTCGTTAGCTATGGCTTTCCTCACGCATTTCCAGTTACCGGTCCGGTATGAGGCCGGGACACACCTCCTGTCTTCCCTGAAGCAGGACTCGGCCACTCACATCTCGGATCACATCCATGAGTGGCGGCGCCGTCGTCGACTGATCAAGTTTCACATACCTGATCAGATTTTGACTCATTGGTTCACAACCTCCTTTGTGAATAAAATCGCTCAGGATATCGCGATGGGAGCGTGTGTGACGGAGGAACAAGCTATCGCGCGTGCCCAGTATCTGGATCTTGTTTATTCGCAATCTGGCACGCTTTATGACATCCTGCCTGATGCTCCACGGCCCGGAGCCAAAAAGACCTCGCCTACCCCTACGGTGGATGGCGTCATTGGTTCCGTCTCTCAAAATTCGAAGAAGTCTTCGAATGGGAAGCAGAAGGCTAATTCTTCCAACGATACCTCTGCTAATCCCGCCTCATCCGATTCTGGTAAAACCGCGGAGGTAAATGCCGTTCAGGCCAATCCTGCGGACAAATCCTCCAAGGGGAAGAAGAAGGGCAAAGGCAAATCAAAATATGATGCCCCAAAACCGGAATCTAAATCTCGGTCTGAGGATGGCTCACAACGTAAGCCGAAATTTCCTTGCCTCATCTGTGAAGGTGACCATTACACTAAAGATTGTCCAAGACGATCCGAAGTCAATCAACTTCTTAAAGGCTCAAAGGGAACTCCGGCTGTTTTAAAAGAGCCATTTCCATCTCAGCAGACCCAGATGGTCGAACAAGGTTCATCATCTGCACCGTTTGGGTCTCAGGTTTTCATGATGAAAACTAATGCACCTATCACTATTGCTACGAGATCGAAGGATTACAATAGTCAGCAGCAGGCACCCGGGAAGGCAGTGGCGGAAGGACCGCCTCCCCCACCTGCTTCTGGTTCATTGGAAATCGAGAAGCCGACTCTCGAACCCGTTGTGAAGCCACCTCCCAAGGGTGTTCTTCGGAGATCCTCTTAGAATCCAAACGCTCGTGCCGCTCAACATTACAGTATTGTTGAGGATCTGGCACAGGCGCCATGTGCCATGTCTGCACTTGAGGTTCTTCAGAGTTGTCCTTCACAACGGAAGGCTTTATTGTCTGCCATCGGTGGTATTGATCCCGCCGATTCGAGCCTTCTCACCTTTGATCTGGAGAATTTTACTCCCTGGCTTCCACATCAAATCGCTTTGGTTATTCAAGTCGGGATTAACGGTCTGAACGTTCACAGAGCCGTCGTAGATGAGGGTGCATCTACTTGTGTTATGTCCTCCGCTTGTTGGAAGGCCATCGGCTCTCCAACTTTGTCGTCATCTCCTAATGCCCTTCAGGCATTTGATGGTCGGGAATCTAAACCCCTGGGAGTTCTCGAGAGTCTTGCGATCACATTACAGGGAAAAACTGTCAACGTGGAAGTAGAAGTGGTTGACGCCAAACTCAACTACAATATACTTCTTGGCCGCAGCTGGACCCATGCCATGCTCTGCGTGCCGTCTACTGTCTTTCGATTCATCAAGTTCCCTCACGAGGGCAAGATTGTCACAGTAGACCAGTTGTCATTTTTTACCTCTAGCTCCGAGAACAACGTGCCGTATGTGGATCAAATTACGAATCCACCAGACAGCATAGGACCTGGTCTTTTCAAAGACCCAGTCCTCATGGGTATTTTCCCTGCGCCGCCACCGAATACCGCTCAAGTCAACATGTTGTCCAGGACTGATGACCCCTGGCTGATTCCTACACCTGAGCAGGTATATGAGTTTGGAGAGTCCATGCCTTTAACGCCGGTAGAGATCGGCTACTGTGAGATTGTTGCTGCATCGGACCCTCCACCTCCTCAGCATGCTCCGATGAGCATGGCTCTTGACGTCTACTCACAATCCCCCTGGCTTGGTCAGGCTGATTCGCCTGATCCTCTTAGAGAGACTTTCCCCTCAGATGAGGAGATCATTGAAACTATGTCTCTTGAGGAACTACCCTGGGGCGATGGGCATCATCGTTCCTCGTTTATGCCTAGCTTGGGGGAAATGACTGACTGTCTCGAGCGCTATGCTACTCAGGTTCCTTCCCCTCCTCTTCAAACACCGATCTTGACGCACGAGGTCTTTTCGGAGGGTAATCTGAGTAACATTACTCAAACGGTTCCTATCAACATCTCTGTTAAACCAGGGATTGTTGAGAACATTCATGTGGGTGTGACTTGTTCTCCCGAGGAGATTCAGGTCTATACGGAACTCTTCAAAGAATTCAGAGATGTGTTTGCGTGGTCCTACGAGGAAATGCCGGGAATTGATCCTAGTATTGTCGTGCACGAGATTCCAACCTATCCAGGTGCGAAGCCTGTGCGCCAACGCTTGCGTCCCATGCATCCTCGGAAAGCCGCCGCTATCAAGGCAGAAGTTGAAAAACTTCTGAACGCGGGGTTTATTTATCCTATCCCCCTTACAGAATGGGTGTCCAACATCGTCCCTGTCGATAAAAAGCAGGGTACCATTCGAGTCTGTGTAGATTATTGCGATATCAATCGCGCCTGTCCTAAGGACAATTATCCCACTCCGTTTATCGATCAGATTATCGACGATTGCGCCGGAAGTGAGATCTATTCTTTAATGGACGGTTTCTCAGGTTACAACCAGATTAACATTGCACCTGAGGATCAACATAAGACCACATTCATCTGTCCGTGGGGCACTTTTGCATATAAAAAACTCCCGTTCGGCTTAAAGAACGCTGGCGCCACGTTTCAGCGTGCGATGTCATATGCTTTTCATGATATCCGCCATATTGTCCAGCCTTATCTGGACGACTTGCCTGCCCATTCGGGTAAGCGAGAGGATCATCCTGAACATCTTCGCCAGATATTTCTTCGCTGCAGACGCTACAACATTAGGCTCAATCCTCATAAGTGCGTCTTCTGCGTCGATTCTGGCCGTCTCTTAGGCTTTATAGTCTCGAAAGACGGAATTCGCCTCGACCCTCTGAAGGTTGAGGCCATTATAAATCTCCCGTCACCCTCCTCCCTTTATCAGTTGCAGAGTCTGCAAGGGAAAGCAAATTTTCTTAGACGCTTCATCCCGAATTACGCCGAGGTGGCCAAAGGATTCACTCGTTTGTTAAAGCAGAATGTTCCCTTTCATTGGGACGAAATCGCTCAAGAATCCTTTGAGAAGCTAAAGACATTGCTCGTCAATGCTCCGTTGCTTCGTCCTCCGGACTACCACCGCGACTTTACTTTGTATCTAGCCGCCGCATTAAGCACCATCGCCATGGTCTTGGTGCAGGATGACGAGAACGGTGATGAACATGTTGTTTATTACCTCTCTCGGAACCTTCTCGACCGGGAAACGCGTTATGCACATGTCGAGAAGTTGGCCTTAGCAGCCGTACACGCCGTACAACGCTTTCGCCATTACATCCTGTTGCGCACGATAACAGTGGTTTCAGACTGCAACCCCATGACATATATTCTTTCTAGACAATTGCTGGGGGGCAAGTACTCCAAATGGATCGTCATCCTGCAGGAGTTTGATTTGGAGTTCACCACTGCCAAATCAACTAAATCACTGGTCTTCGTGGATTTGATATGTTCTCTCCCTACAGACTCTCTTCCTGAACATTCTGAAGATCATATACCGGACGAAACGCTGTTTCTTATTGATACTCGTGATCCTTGGTACGGAGACATCATAGTGTATCTTCAGACCGCGACTTTCCGGTCTGAGTTGGATAAAGCTGCACGCCGTCGGATTCGGCACCAGTCCCAACCCTACCGCATAGTAGGAGATACCCTATATCGTATTGGAGTAGATTCGGTGCTCCGACGATGCCTTACCTTGGACGAGGCTGAGAAAGTCTTGAATGACTGCCACAGTGGCGCCTGTGGTGGACACATGTCCGGATATGCCACTGCCCAAAAGATTCTGAGGGCAGGTTATTTCTGGCCTTCTATATTCGAGGATTGTATCACTGCAGTCCGAAAATGCCATCCGTGCCAGATTTTTCAGCGCAAGATGCGCGCGCCGCCGTTGCCTTTGCATCCCGTTATTACCGTCGGCCCTTTCGCGAAATGGGGCGTAGATTTTATGACGTGTAACCCTCACTCGGCCGGGGGGCATGCGTATATCATTGTCGCCGTCGACTACTTCACTAAGTGGGCAGAGGCGATGCCTACACTTGCTGCTGACGGAAGAACGGCTGCTTCATTTTTATTCAACCATGTTATTGCACGATTCGGGGTTCCTCAAGCTATCGTCACTGATCACGGTACTCATTTCCGTGATTACATGATGGCGGAGCTGACAGCTGCGTTGGGCTTGCGTCACGACAACTCAACGCCATACTACCCTCAAGCGAACGGTCAGGTTGAAGCGGTGAACAAGGTCTTGGTCACTATGCTTCAACGAACAGTTGGGATTCATAAATCCAGTTGGCATCTCCAACTGTTCTCAGCTCTCTGGGCGTACCGAACATCTGCTAAAAGTGCAACCGGATTCACACCATTTCAACTGGTGTACGGTCTGGAAGCTACTTTACCGGTTGAATTTGAAATTCCTTCGCTCAAATTAGCTGTAGAGCTCTTACCGGATACTTCTCCTGAGGAAGAGCGTCTTGGATGAAACCCGTCATCTAGCTGCTTTGATTATCGAAGCACAAAAGAAGAGGGTCAAATCTCATTTTGATCAATCTGTTTCTCCCCGTTCTTTCATTGAAGGAGACCTAGTCCTCTTGTACGATCAGGCACATGATAAGCTTGGTGCCGGTAAACTCCAGCCCATGTGGCACAGTCCCTACATAGTAAAACGTGTTTTGAAAAATGGGGCCTACGAGCTTATAGACTACGAAGGAGTTCCATTGGCGCAGCCCAGAAATGGGCTGTACCTTAAGAAGTACTACGCCTAAAATGATTTTTGGTGTGGTGTGTGTACATAGGTGTGTGATTGTCATTTGTGTGCATGGTGTGGTGTGCTTTGTAAACATCTTTCTGCTGATCGGGTCTTCCTGGTTGTGCAGATGTCTTTTCATCCATTTGTTGGTTTCGCGGACGGTGCCTCCCGCAGTACCAGGAATCTGTCTTCTGCAGCCTGGGTAATCTATGATCCTGTTGGTGAGTTGATCGACCTGCAAGGTGTGTGTTTAGGACGTACCACGAACAATATCGCGGAATATAGCGCCGTGTTGGAATTATTAACCGAGGCAGTAAACCTTGGTATCCGTGAATTTCTCGTGTACCTAGATTCACAGCTTGTAGTGTTGCAACTGAACGGGCACTATTCGGTAAGAAACCCGTCCATTTTACGATTGTATTTGCGTATTCGATTACTGGAAAGGAATTTTGAATACATTACATATCATCATATACCTAGACATTTGAATACATTGACAGATGCAGTAGCAAATTTGGTGTTAGATAGACATTTGCGCAATTTATAAATCATCATCACATGTAAAGAAGACTCATCCAGAAATAGATATGCATATATATAGATATCGAAATGTTTACATAGAAGTGTGTCACATAAAACTCAAAAAATATACATAATTGTCTTAATACATCCGGAGACACTGTGTCTCTCAAAAAATAGGTGTGACTAAATCCTAGAGACTAATCAGCATGGTGCTCATGATAGCACGTCACTGCACGCACTAGCCGCCTCAGGATTCGGTGGAGCCGGTTTGGAACTCCCACCGTATGGCGCTGGTACTCCATCGGTACATCTGACAGTCGGGCATAGTATGGGATCCCATGAACGATCCCCTCGAGGTTCTGAACCAGTGCCTCTCCTCCGGTGCCTTCCCCCTGGATCTCAGGGGCGAGTTGTGCCCTCCGGGAGATAGGAGACATCCCGGCTGGTCTCTCAGGTCCTACATCTGCATGCATATATAATTGTGTTTAGACAAGTGTGTATTAACAAAAAAAAAAACATATAAACATAAAATCAAAAATATGAGGTCTTACCCAGCTCTTCATCCCAGTCGTCTCCTTCTGGTAGCGGGAGATCTGGGTCCCCTGTAAAGTCAGTTCCCGCATAGGGCCAATCTTCCACAACGATAAGTTGGCGCCGTAGCCACCTGAAGAACTCGGGCTTCCAGGACATCTGTTGCCCGCCTCCAGATCTGGGCATCAGTGCTGCCCAGCGAGCCATTCTCGGCTCTCGTGGTACTGGACTCGCCACAGGGGCCTCTTGGCCCTGGAAGGTTGGTATGCGTTCCAGAATAAACGATACCAAGATGGAACCATACCCAAACTGCTTCAGTTTTCCCTTTTTGCACTTTGTGAGCTGCCTTTTCATGTTGATCGTGACAGTTGTTGCCCAATCATACAGTCGGGGACCCATGCATTCTGAGGCCAGTAAGAGTTGAGTCTTTGTAGCCTCGTGCGGTGCCTGCGATCCAGCAGCCCGCGTAATGGTGTGGAGTACAACTCTCAGTGCTAGATCAGGGATGGTTGAGATGTATATCTTCTTACTCCCTGTTCCTGTTTGTGCCCCACGGCACACCCGCGCCATTACCTCTTCCATCTTTTCCCCTGATGGTCTGCTCCCAGTCAGTACAGGGATTGGACCCCTGCGGGATAATCCAGTAACGAAATAAATGTCAGTGACCTCCAATTCCAACACCTGGTCTTGTATTCTGAATACTTGGTCATTTTCATCCCAGAGGTTGATCAGATATTGGAGGAGCTCAGGCTGAGCTCGTAAGCAGGGCGTGAGGAAGAACTTTTTTAAGCCACAGTCTCTCAGAGAATTCATACATGCTTGGCTTTGCATGGCCTCTTCGTCCTCATCTCCGTGTTCTCGTTCCTTCCATTCGATTGCCATTCTGACTGTTTATCTGCATTCACATGGTCCAAAGCCCCTGATTAGATCTTTTGTAAGCTTCAAAATTCAAGAAATTTGGCATAAATAGCGGAATTTTAGGCGAAATTTGGGTTCCGCCGCTGGCGCGACTGTTTTGCTGACAGTCGCGCCATGTGGCGCGGGCCCTTTGGTAAAAAGAGCTCAGTGGCGCGGGTCCGTGCCCGATACCCGCGCCACTTGGCCCGGCCCTAAAAATTCAAAGGTGCCCTTACAGAGCTGATTTCTAAGGGGAAATCATTAAAAAATGCATGAAAAGAAAGAGAAAAGGAGCGCCTCTTACCTGCCACAGACGAGACGCTGAATGGTCGCCTGGATTGGTCGCAATCACCGTCAGAAGATTCTTCTCCAAATAGACCACTGTCGCTCTCCACAAGGTAAATAGTAAAAAGTAATTTTATTTTTTACCATTAGACATATTTATAACTTTTCGACGTTAAATGAGCTTTAAAAGTTATTTTTTGTCAAATATTTGCATGTATTATGTCGAAAATGGATTTTACGCTTGTTGGGTATGTGCAGCGGCAGGTTTTGCGACTTAAAAGGTGGAAACGAGTTGTATTTTATACTTTTTCGGACTCGGTAAATACACGAAAAAGTCACTCTGGAGTCACCTTTCAGCTCTTTTCTGACTCTCTAAATATGAAAAGATCACCGAGGCCCTTGTCATTTCGATCTCGTTAAAATGGACACGAATCGACATTCACCCGGTATAAGTTTAACCCTTTTTCGGGCCGGGATGGATTGATTACGAAAAAGGAATACCCTAGCCTATCGCGACTAGGAGGTTTTCCCGGATATTGTTTTCTACCTTTTCGGATCTGGGGAACTATTTACGAAAAGGGACTTGTGGAGTTTTCTTTTCCGCTGTCTTTTCAAACTCTCTAAACATGAAAAGACGCCGAGTTCTTCCTTTGTCAGACTCGTTAAACCCTGATGACATTGGATTTCGTCGAAATGACGTTCTCCGAGTTTCTACTTCCTAGGACTCGTTAAATGCACTAGGATGGATTCGCCCGAAGGGCGGACTTATATCACAAGCATATGCTATCCCCTTCAAGCTTGTTATCAAAAATAATTGGGGTACTAGCCAGAAATGGTGGGGGAAAAATGGAACCATCGTCGTTGTCGTCGGCAGTATGTCGCTCTTGAACATGGCACTTGTCTGCATTCGTGTCGGGTTGGGGAAATCTCATCTCGCTGCTTCACTTTGCTTCCATGGGTTTGGGTAATCTCTTTTGACCTCTCATCTATTCACTGCCTCGTCGCCATGACCTTTGATCTGTTGATGTCAAATACTTCCAAGTCCATTGTCGTGCCGTTCGTATGTTCAAGAGAAGTTGGCCTCTGCAAATATCAACCTTCCTTTGTTTCTCATATGGTCCTAATTCACAACAAAACATTATGTTCCTCTGTCTCGTGTCGATGATGTGGGAATCATTATGGCCCACCTTCGATCAAGGTCACTTCCTGTCGACTTCAACTCATTATCCGGGAAGTTGGTCTAGAGACTCCTGATGGTACCTTGGAGCCTGCATGCCTCAATGGCAGGTTCGTCGCATTCGACGTGAAGTTTACATCATTGACTTCCGATCGAATGATTCTGCGGGTGTTCGACGTCGACTCATTTATTCACACGCCGTAGATTGTACCTGTAGTACCTTGAGGACCATTGTCATTATTGGTGGTTTCTCTCGCGTCTGTTAACAGCTTTCATCATTGGCTAGTAATCAGACGATGTTCTTGCATGTTCGACATCAGCTCACACATTCACATGCTCGAACTTGTACTTGTTTGGGTCGAGATGGAGCGCAAGACCCTGGATTGTGTCTGTTGTAATCCAGGCTGCGAGTGTGGATTATTATCATTATGTACATGACTCACTGATTGGATGGCTGCGACCATACCTGAGTCTATTTGTTTGATCTTAGTTGGATGGCTGCGCCCATACCCTGGATCCGGATTATAGCATACTCTGTTCGGATGGCTGCGTCCATACCATAGATATACATCATGTACTTGAGATATCGGTTGTATCTTTCTGTGCAGGTTTTCTGACGACGGGCCTTCAGTTGGACATGTTCTCGTAAAGCATTTCACCCCTCTCTCTCTCGGGCCTCATGCTTTAGGGGGCATCATGATAATTTGTCACGGAATCCACTACCATTCCGTCATACAATGGAGGACTCATTAGCATGGCTTTGTGAACCTTTGTCATGCCTTGAAAACATCAATGTCCAGGTATGAGCTTCATTTCCGCTTGAGACATCTCCTTGCAAAATCCATGAAAAACAGCTCTTTTTGCATTGGCGCGGGTAGACAGTTCACTGCTCGCGCCAATCAGGGAAATCCTGTAAAGAGTTCGCGCCACTTGGCGCTCTGTCATAGAGCAGCAATCGCGCCACCCATTTTAGGGACTATTTTTTAAATATGGATGGCGGAAGTTGAGTTCAAACAAACTCACAACCATTGCCTATCTTGAGTTGGGAGGTTTGGCTGCGGGAGTTCTATGGAAGGGAAGTAGTTTTGCCACCTTCTATGGAACCTTCCTTGTTGATAGGGCCAATCCCATAATAATAGGGATCCCAACTCCCTCCTTCCCCATCTATAAAAGCTTGCTCGGATCCATGGCAAGCTAGTCTGGAAGTGCTGAAGCTTTGCATCTCCCTATTCCCAAGTGCCTTTGTGCTGTAAAGAATCCCTTCTTTCCCTTAAGGCCCATTCAAGCGAGGAGACCATTGTTACAAGAATCTGGAGAGGTTTCCCTTTCCTTGGCGAGCTTTGCGAGACGTGGACGACCGGAGACCCGTTCGAAGGAAGCTGCGACGTCAGAACTTAGTTGTAACTTCTATTCGTTTATCATTTTAATAGATGACTATGATTATGGTTCCACTCCTTTTTCCATCATGTTAATGCGAGTAATAATTTTTACGTAGATGTTTGAATACATTATCTTTGGTTCATGCATGTGTCTGTTCGTTTCTTACGCTGTGCGAAGGTGTTCATCCACGGAGATCGTGGAAGGATTGTGATCTGCCAGGGCTGAAGGACGGGGACATCTTCTTCTTCAGATCTAGCGTTGGAATCGAGGTAGGCTCTTAGCTGCGACGTCAGAACTTGGATGTAACTTCTATTCGTTTATCATTTTAATAGATGACTATGATTATCGTTCCACTCCTTTTTCCATCATGTTAATGCGAGTAATATCTTTTCTGACCGATGTTTAGTTACGTATGCTGGTTCCTATGCATGTATCTGTTCGTTTCTTCTGTGTGCAGGTGTTCATCCACGGAGATCGTGGAAGGATTGTGATCTGCCAGGGCTGAAGGACGGCGACATCTCTTCTTCAGATCTAGCGTTGGAATCCAGGTAGGCTCTTATCCCAAGTCTTTCATTCGTAACTAGGAGCTTGCGTCATAGCATTGTTTGTTTGTTGCTAGACCCCTGCTGGGCTAGTAGGGATCGCCTCTGTCCGCAGAGGGGATTTACCTCCTCAACAATTCGTAATACACCCTTTTCACACAATATAATTTTAATCCAGAACTTCAGTTAATTCAGGTACTTACCACTACGGTTTATGAAGAAATTGCACTATGCTTCTGTATAAGACACAAATGTCTCGATCGCGAAATGAGTGATGAACCCTCCAAGAATACTATCTATCCAATAATCAAAATCCCTTGTGATCTCGTTTTCAGTCATTTTCATCTTCTCAATTAGCTCGGAGGTCCACGCAATGGGTCTATTATTGAAATAACCCACCACCACTTCTAGTCCTGATATCCACTCGTAGAGATCGCTAGAAAATGATGCAAAAAATATCTTGTACTGATCTGTATAGATATATTTTTGTATCCAATGTTCAGTAGAGATATACGGACTTCTGTTTTCTTGCACAGCAAATTCATGTTATTTTTGGCCAACCCAATTTTCAATCTCTTGCTTAGATGGATTCCACATCTAGCATTCCCTCAGTTAGATCTCAGTCTTGGAAACGAAACCATTAGTTGGCTTGATGGGGCCTAGACCTAGGTTAAAAGTGACTATGCAGTCCAACAAAACCCAGTATTACCGGCCCTTTCGGCAATGATATTATTGCACAAACCAAAGTCTCACTCAAGGAAATATAGGGGAGATGCTAGAACCAGGTTTCTGCATCCAGAGGGACACTCGACTGTGGATTTAGGGCTTTCCCTTCTTAATAGAGCTTCGTAGGCTAGATTTATCTATAATAACAATGAGGTTCAACACATTTGTTAAACTTCCTCATAAGTTGTGTGATCTTACTTATTTATACATTCAACAAAGTAAATAATCATACATAGGACTATGCTACCTTGTTATAAATCAAATCCTTTTTCATGCATAAATATTCAGAAAAATCAAATCACATCAATATAAATCATATCTTTCTCAATAGTTATTTCATTAACAACAATATCCTTCTCATACATCCACTTTCCACCCTACAGACACAACTGTAGTGGTCTACGCACATAGATGCATATTTCCTAAGGTATTTGTGCATATAGCTACATGAGCCTTTTCCTCTAACCCAAAAACAGACTCTAACTCAAAGCAATCTTACATCTAAATGCATCATTCTACTTGTACCTGAATTCCTATGACTTCTATCTAGACCCCTTATATAGATTTTGCATTTACAATACCATGGTCCAAAAGTATGGGCAGAGTCCAACGTTCACAAAATATCCCATCCCATTACATAATAAGGGGATTTGACCCACCCCAAAGCCCCTATGACCCAAAATAGACTTCAAGCTACACGATTTTCTCCTCGATGTGCAGAGTCTTTCCTCACTTCTTACTTTGCGAGGATCCCAACTCCAACAAAGACCCCTTGTCTCCCTTCCTCTTTTTCATTATGGTTAAAGGCCTAATGAACCCTAAGGTAAGTCATCCTAAACAACACTCTTATGGACCTCAAGCTCCAAAACAATGCCCCCTCCTCAACCCACTAGCACTTTGTGGATGATACTTTCTTAATGAGAATCCCCGCGATTAAAGAAGATGCCAAATTTAAATAAATTCTCAACTTCTTGTTAGAAGTCTCAGGAACTTCGATAAACCTTGAAAAATATAAATTATTCTTCTTCAACACTACCCTGTACATTCAGAGAAACATCACCAGAACCTTAGGCTTCCAAAAGTGCTCTCTCCCGTCTAGATATCTGGGTGTCCCTCTCACGGATGAACCATTCAAGAAATTCAATTGGGAATACCTCCTCAACTAACTCTGCAAAACACTGTCCAATTGGACCTTTAGATCACTCAACTTGGCAGGTAGATTGGTCCTGGTAAAATCTATGCTGCAGGCTATGCCTATGTATATTTTCTCTACTTTAGCAGCCCCCATGTCCGCTATTAATCTCATCAGATGCATTCAAAGGAATTTTATATGGAGGGGCTCATATACTAAGAAAAATTGGGCTTTAGTAGCTTGGGGGAATTTTTCCAAGACAAAATGTAATGGAGGGCTAGGTCTGAGGGACTCGGATATCCTTGGGAAATCCCTAGGAGCCAAAACATGGTGGCGCCTTGACAACCTGCACACACCATGGGGGATCATTTGGAGGTCTAAATATGCACCTAACCACTCAAATGATGACCTCATAAGGCTTATATGAAACATAAAGGGATACGCTATCTGGAATCAAGATTGGGATAATAAATACATCATTCAAAAGCACAAATTTTGGGATATTCGAAATGGTGAAAAGGGCCTGTTATGGGAGGATGCATGGCAGCAACTACCAAACTTAAACATGGACCAGTTTGCATCACTATGTACTACAATGCAAGGAAAAGGTAAGCACAAGGTGGCTCATTATTGGGATCCTAGTACTGATAACGACAGATGGAGAGACTGGTTGGAAGGCCAAAGACTGGGAACCCCTACCTAATGGATTCGATTGGACTAACTTGGAAAGCATCATTCAATAAAGATAATTTCAATTCGACAAAGGGGAGGACAACCTCAGATGGGGTAAAAACTCAGCTGTGAATTTCAATCTCAAGGACACATACAACTGAATAGAAAACGATGACCAACTATCGCCTCAACAAAAGTAGAAAATTCAATGGAACGGACAATTATGGCCTAAAATTTCTCTTTTTATATGGCTAACAGTGCAGGGGAGGATACTCATTTGTGAAAATTTATGGAAACGAGGCTTCAAGGGTCCTTCAAGATGCCCTATGTAAATCTAGGGAGGAAACCATCAACCATATTTTGAACGTTTATGATTACACCAATGATTTATGGGATTGGGCAGATTTGGTTTTCCAGGACTTCGAACAGAAACAAGGCTTCCATCCTCGGCACTCTGGACAACTGGAGAAATTCAATTTCCCCACACCCTATGGTTGACAGAGCATGGAACGTTATCCCTGGCACCATATGCTAGGCGGTTTGGAAAGAAAGAAATGTCAGAATATTCAGAGGGGAAAAAAAGTAGTAGAAGGTATCCTTACCTCAATCAAGTAGGTGATCAGGGAATCGATTGTCATCTCCAATTTACCGAACCTCACTTGAGAACTCTGAAGCTCCTCGAGCTGCACCCAAATTTTGAAGCTCCTCGAACGACACCCTCCCCTCCAAATAACAAGACTTCGTCCATAAAAAGCACAGATGATCCTTGTAATTGTTGTGCCCCCGAAAAAGATATCCTCAAATTAAACTATGATGGAGCTGTGAAAGGCAATCCTGGTGCAGCAGGATTCTGGGGAGATTTTAGAAATTCAAAGGGATATTTCATTTGGATTTACGTAGGAAATATGGGTATAGCCACCAATAAAACCGTAAAGCTTCTCTCCCTAGAACACGACCTTTCAATTGCCAAAGTACAGGTCTTCAAGCCTCTCAATGTCGAAGGGGACTCGACTCTCGCCATGATAGATTGTCGTAAGCTCCAACGAGGCATCGCAGCCACCAAAGTTACAGACAACATGAGAGGCTCAACAATAACTTCCATCGCATCAAGAAACACGTTGAGAAGTTGAGTGGGTTCCACTGCTAGGTAGCCAGATGCAGGTCCAATAGCCTGTTTATCAAGTTGGCCAATGAAGGTACAGTTGGCAGCACCATAATGCGCTCCCTTTCATGGGGGGGCCTCGAGGAAGGACCTCTCCATCGGGACTACATGATATTAAATAGAAAGGGAAATTAAGTATAGGATAGCCTCATCATGCATTAACGTGTCAGGCTTTAGGTCAGGATAAAAAAAAATACATATCTCTCAATCATGAAGTTCTCTATGAGAAACGTTCCCAATTCTTCACATGCGAAAAATAATTTCCAGAATGCTACGATCTATCAGATCCACCACCCAGTTGGACCCTCTACCAATATCCTTTCTTTCTCTCTCACGTTGGCTTTGTACCTCGCCCTTGCTACAATCAATGCCACATTCATTGTTTCATCTCTCTTGTCTCACTCAGCCGCCCACTCATCCTATGAATACCTGGACTTGCTTATTTTTCCTCACAACTATCCTCTATGCCATGCCTGTATTTTAAATTCCTCTGCTCTACAACATCCTCCTTAACCCCTTCCCATTATCCTCATGGCTCCGCGTCGTGGCTCAACCCATGCCCATTGTCGTGGTCGCGGCTACAACAACGAGATATGGGATAATCCCAACATGCATCCCAACACCATATTTGAGGCTTCAGACAAAAGAGCCGCCCTCAATTACAATGCCTTGGTTTCCTTTCAAACTCAGAAGCACATTCGAACCTTGGAATTATAGGTGAGAAATCTCAGAAGACATATCACTACCGAGGAAGTGGACACCCAATTCGAGTGGATAATTGACCCTGGGATTGCGAGGGATAGGGAGAATTTATACAGCCACACCATCGAGCTATCTTAGTAGCTCAAAACCATGCTTGGCCTGGTATACAGGAACAACAGAGAATTCGAAAGCCCTGGAGGAAAAAATAGAGTGCTAAATTCACGATCTAAGTAGAATTGGTTCACCATCGACACTTCATCATTGGATATTTGCCCCATTATGCATTTATCAAGCGTCGCATCACCACCATGCAGGCCAGTGGCAGAGGCTCACCGAGCATTAAAAGGGAAACAACTAGTGCTTCCACAAGTCATCAAGTTGTTGAGGATGCCCTTGTTGGAAGCACTCCAAAGAAGCCTATCAGGCTGGAAGACAACCCCTTGGACGAGTAGTCATATGGTATTTTGCATGCTACTGGTACTCTCGGCCTTATGGATTCTCAGCATGGGTTTTGTTTTTTATGATTCTCAGCTATCGGCCTCTCCTAGTAGTGGCCATCTCGACACTGTCTCGGCCAATTCAAGCTTCAAAACCTTACTGCATTTTGTACTTTTTGGAGCACCTCAGGTTTCATTCAATGCATGTAAATTATGTTGGTATGAAAAGAAAAATTTCAATCTCACCTCTCAGCCCAGGAAAAAGGGAATTCTTGTAATTATTGTAAAAGCTGCAACAAGAATTGTGACATCTAGTGTGAGAGACTTGTGCTCAGGACACCCCACTATGATTGTAGTTATTGTTTTCTAATATAATAGAATCTTCTTATTTACAAAAAAATATATTTACATTTACTCAACGTTACAGCTAAAAGTGAAAAGTGGAGAAGGCTATGTTACCATGTGTTACATCTAAAAGAGAAAAGTGGAGAAGACTATGTTATAGATAAAATAAGGGAGGCATTAGGATACAATTCTTTAGGATACTCTTACATAGAAAGGCCTATGACAGTAATATGACAGTAAAATGCCCAACAAAAGTAGAAAAGTAACATTATTGGGCAGAGGATCTGGACATAGAATGGAGTCAGATGAGAGGAATATTATGTGTCTAGATTGATAAAGAAAGTGTATTCACCAACTATTTACAACAATATCAATGAAAGAAGCCTCAACCTAAATTGCACCTAGGTTAAGTCAACTAGATTCCTCAATTACTAGGGAAACAACTTCAAACATGGTTTTCTTGAACATGGTTGTCTTTTTGTTGTTCATGTTACAAGAAGTGAAAACTAAATACAAGTTAAATATGGCTATAAAAGAGAATCCAATAAGTAACAAATGTAAAATTCCAAAATGATACTAGTTAAAGTAAGATCATGATACTCCATAATAGTAAAAGACTGTGTTCTTTATGAACAATTGATATGAAAGAATATTATGAGACCAACCAATTAACAACAAAATTTAAATGATGCAAGTTCTTAAGGAACGGAAGGAAAATATAGAATCCAATAAGTAACAAATGTAAAATTCCAAAATGATACTAGTTAAAGTAAGTTCATGATACTCCATAATAGTAAAAGACTGTGTTCTTTATGAACAATTGATATGAAAGAATATTATGAGACCAACCAATTAACAACAAAATTTAAATGATGCAGGTTCTTAAGGAACGGAAGGAAAATATATTATTGGAAACTTGGCATAACAAACTATGAAGAAATAAATTAGCATCATTAGATTTACTGCCATAAAATAGATCAATAAGATATATAAATTCAGAGCGTCTATTATTTTACTCAAATACATGTTTGAGAAGGCAAGCGATTGATACAAAATTGCCATAAGCCCAATAACATCCATTTGAAATGGGGAACATGCACATGACCACAAGTAAATAAGAAACCCTTGCTCTTATCCACATTTGCACACAGGTACGATGCTTGAGACTAGATGGCATAGTAGCCCGCATTCTTAGATACAACTTCCTAGTCTATCACAATAAAGAAACATCATCGATAAGGTAAGCTATCAACATGTATCCTTCCCTAAACAATATAGACAAAGATAAGAAATCATAACGAAACACAATTATATGCTGCTACAAAAGCACAATACCTATATTTCCAGAGAAATATTGTGACCCGTGAAGGCAAAAGCAATAATTCCCAATGAATTCAAGATGAGAATATTGTTGTAGTGTTTGTCTTGGACTTTAGGTTTTCATAAGATATGCCCAAGGGTCTAGATTTTCTTATGGAAAAATCCTAGACCATAGTGCAATATGTAATTGTAGTTATAACACCTATAAGGGAGAGTATTTTTATGGATTTAAGATTAGGTAGCTGGGACCGAACAATGCAAAGGGGCACGAAAGCCAAATACCATTCCATTATAGTAAGTGGATCAGATCCACAAGTTGGGCCACAAACAATTTGGAAAAACAGCTTCATTATCTCTCCACCAATCAATATCAAGGAATTTGTTGTCTTGGCTAATATATAAACAATTGGAAATCGATTCAACCATACACCAAGCCTATCACCTGCATTGTTTAAAGAAAAATCAGCATTCATACATTCCTTCCATCTAGGATTATTATATCCAACATTAATATATACTTGAAGCTATTATATCTACAACAAATATATCTAAACTCAAATGTTTAGACCTAAAAATGAAGATTGTATTGACTATTCATTGGAGATAGCAATCCACACTTTGATATCCAACCGAAACAGAAATTTAGCTTAAGCTTAGTATTAAAGCAGCCTAGATTTCAAGATTGTAATTGTAGAATGTATCTATTATTGTTACCAAATTCATCTTGCGCAAGCTCCACATATATGTTGTAGCGTTCCCCCGGAATAACTTCATGAAGCATGATAACAACCCGTCGAGTGTATAGTTTCCACAGTTATGTTATGGTGAGCTAGATTTAAACCCCAACTCTTATTTGTATTCATCGACAAGAAAGTACAAATCACAACAAAGTTGCAGAAGGAATAAACCCACAATAACACACTTCTATATTCATAGCTCTGAGAGGCATATTATACAACCAAGGTAGATGTAGTAATATCATTGATTTTGAATCCCAATAGATTAAAGGACTATGTAACCCATCAAATGGGAGGAATTCAATATTTATTTGAAAAAATATGGAATTCTTGTTTATATTCATGGGAAAGAAACTACAATTCACAACAATGTTGCATAAACTACAAATCACAAAAATGTTGCAGAAGGAATAAACCCACAACAACACACTTATATATTCATAGCTTTGAAAGAAACATTCTAAAGCCAAGGTAGAGGTAGTAATATCAATTATTTTTAATCCCAACAACTTAAATGACTATTTAACTCTATTAAGTGGGTGCAAAAACATTAAAAATTCAAAACATAAAAATTGTTATTTTAAAAAATTCAATATTTATTCGAACATATCTGGAGTCATGGAGTTTAGATCAATCTACTTAAATATAAAAATAATAGAACTTAGTTCTAAGTCATAATACAAATCTCAAAAATTTCACAATACACATATTAAAGAAAAAAACTATAAGTGAAAACAAAGGTTGCAGAAGAAACACACCCACAACATCCCACATTTTCATCCATTGCATTCCATTGGACTGATACACATTCTATAGAGGCAACCCGCCTTTTTATATAATGGACTGACACATTCTACATAGGCACATTCTACAACCTAGGTAGATAGATCAGTATCAATATGATTTAATCACATCGAGTGGGTGTAAAAGCTTTGAGATTTCTAACCTGAGGAATTTGATCATTTTTGAAGTATAACAAATCGGGGTCAAGATGAATCTAAAATCACTTTAAATTATTCTGCAAAATACATCCATGTGATCTCATCAGATCATATTTTGATTAATCTAAAAACCAATTTTGTAAAAAAACCCATGAAAACATGAAAGCAAAAAGACATAGAAATAAATAATGTCTTGCATACCATCCCAAGAAGGTAAAATCCATTGGTAGAATCAAGGCCTGAAACCCAATCCCTGCATTGAGATTATGAAATGCTGCATAGTAAGCATTCCCATTCTAGGACTCTGTTATGGGAGCCACACATATTGAGGATTGAACTTGGTGAGGTGCCAAAGCTCCTCTAGATAGGTCTTCATATTGGTCAAAACCCTTTTCATGGTAGTCCTAATGGGGCTCAGAACCCTAAGAGAGATAAGGGAAGGAGTCCATGGTGTCCTTGGAGTCTTGAGCAAAGGGGACCTGGGCATGGAAGGAGACACCAAAGATGAAGGAGGGAAAGTACTCACAGTTGTCAGAGAAGGTTTAGGGGATATTTGCCGAGGGGTAACAACATGAGAATGAGAATTCGTAGAAATCTGGTGGTGGGGAGAACGAGCACCAGTAGTGAAAGTGGGTGTCACTCCCATGGGCGTGGGTGATATTGAGACCAGTTATAGTTCTCCCCTAATTCCTCTTAGTCCCTAAAGACACTTGCAACCAAAAGCCCCTCACAGAATCCTTGGATAATCCTATTCTTCCTTAGATTTTCTGTGTCATGTTCCCATTTTTATAACAACAAAACCACCCCCAAGTAATCATCATATCCAAGGCAGAAAACTAATTGAGTATACAAACACAGGCTACCCACATTCCTCACCTCACCATACTTCGTTGTTCACAAGATTCTCGTCTTCCTACTTCACCATCATCATGGGCAGCTCCATATTCCACACCTCACCATACTCTGCAAGTCCAACTTTGTTTTCTATGTAGAAGCTGTCTGTGAGGGATATGTGTGCATGCCCATAATCATCTAATGTTTTCCACTCTTTCTGTCCATCCACTCCATTTGCTAAGTCTCCCAATCTATGGTGACCTTCCCCAAAGTGATCAACCACTTCACACCCAATATCACATTGGGTCCAGGTATGTCAACCACAAAAAAGTGATCAGTCAATGTATATGTCCCCATGGTGATAGATAAAGATGGAACATAATGCATGCACTGCATAGTTCTAGCTCCTAGGATCAAAACTGAAAATCCCTCAAAATCATCAGTGGGTATTTCCCTCCTCTGCACTAGATTATCCTCTTCCTACTTCACCATCATCATGCGCAGCTCCACTATTATCAAACACTGCAACACAATACAATGTTATCAACTGTCATGCGCTCAAAACAATGAAAAAGATATACCAATGAACTAAAAATGCATGAACCCATGAGCCCAAAAATCTTATCCCATCTACCGTATCTTATACTGGGAGGTTGTAACCCAGATGGTTGTTGTAACTTGTAAGTATTATGTTGTGGTATAACTTACATATATTTGCTTGAAGTCAAATTGTAATTATAATATGAGCTCTTGTTATGCCTTCCCAGTTATGACAAACGTGCAATTCCAGAGGCCCAAAGTATTATTAATTCTATGTGGTTGCATTTTCTTGGCTAATGTTTTCAAATTAATTTGTGAGGATTTCTAAAATGGTAGGTACGAGTCCAAGATAGAGTTTTGAAATTAACTTGTGAGAGTTTCTGAAATGGCGAGTCACAGTCTAAAATAGAGTAACTAGCCTTGAAATGAAATCATAATTTTTCTTAAAAATAGTCCATGGCACCAAAATTTTCCGAACCTAAAACCAAGACCTAAAGTTTACCCATTTTTCGGAGTAAAATAATGGTGGACTTGACTCGTGAACAAATATAAATAAATAAATATATTTATATATATATGTTTTTCTTTTTCAAATTTCTGATTTGCCTATAAGCCTTTGACACTTTTCACAAAATAAATTGAAAATTACTAATGACGTGTTTATTCTAAAACAATCTATATTTTATGAGTAAAAAACATTAAAACTTGTAAATGACCGTCAAATTTTAATTTTGGTGACCATATTGTCCGCTGAGATTTTAGATTTTTTTAATGGCTTTATAAAAAATTCAATGTGGATGAGGTTCTAGAATGTGTTGATAGAATTCCGACACAATATGATTTTGAAAAGAGTAGTTATACTTAAGCGTAATACAAAAATGACGACCAAACAACGTAAACATCCATTGATGATTAAAACAATAATATGAGAAACATGAGTTATGTGAAAAGCACAAAATGTTAAGTGGTGAGATTTTAGATTGTTTTTAATGGTTTTATAAGAAATTCAATGTGGATGAGGTTCTAGAATGTGTCGATAGAATTCCGACACAACATGATTTTGAAAAGAGTAGTTCTACTTAAACATAATACGAAAATGACCACCAAACAACCTAAACATCCATTGATGATTAAAACAATAATATGAGAAACATGAGTTATGTGAAAAATATAAAATGTTAGGTGGTGTCTTCCCAAAATTCATTAGTGAACCACGTAAACCTCTATTGATGATTAAAAAAAAAATATGAGAAAGATGAGTTATGTGAAAAAGCATAAAATGTTAGGTGGTGTCTTTCCAAAATCCATTAGTGAACATTTAAAAGATAGCACCATGCCAAAGAGGCATCTTCCCATTGATCATTCCACATTTACTCCTCTTTGCACCCATGGTATGCAACTTCGGTAATCAGTTGGGTATGAAATAAAAGGAAGTTTACATATTTTTAAATAAATTTCCTTAAATGTTGAGAAAGAAAATCGAATTGACGTAAATGTGATTCTTATTTAATTTTATAAAGTATTTTTACGTGGAATATACTTCATATTTTGAATTGTGTTATAGCCTCAGTTGACCCCTTGTTACAACAAAGCCCTGTCGTATCTTACCTCAGTTAATAGGATGAGAAATAAATTGAATCTTCACAACTCTAATTAGCTTGAAATAGTGATGAATCATTCTATTACAAAGTGTAAAGAGAGATGAACTTATCATAATTCTAGCATATTTTATCACACTTGTTTAAATGTGCACATGCTGGCCTAATTATATCATTCCTTCGCTATTGCAGAATTTTCCCTTCATAATAATTCTTTTAAAAACAAAATGTGAGTTCACATACACCCACCCTTTTGATCTGGCATAACACATATGCACAAGACTCTTAATAAAGAAAAGTGTGTATATATACTAGTCTCCTTGAAGCAAATTCTATTATATTCCTTTATTTTGCACAAAAAAAAAAAATTAAATGTGGGCATTTATGCGCATAGGTTTTACCTAAATAGGGAAGTGCACCTAAATAGGTATGTAAATATATATGTTAGGTTTATCTATTTACTATATGTAAATATGAAGATTTAATCCTATATTTAAATGAACTCGCACTTTTAACATGAAGCAATGTTATGTTTATCTATTTAATAATATAAATATGAATATTCAACCCTGATTCAAACGAACTCACACTTTTAACATAAATCAATGAAGTTTAAAAATCAAAATTTATGGCCAAATAAATATAAATATCAATATTTGACTATCTAAATATTACCTTTACTAAAATTATAATGAAGGCCTTGGTGCAAACAAAAAATTAAACTTTACCCAAATAAATATAAATGTCAATATTTGATTTCCCCCTATGGGGGTGAGGATCCTGGAACACGTGGAAAATCAAGGCCCATGTTGGTAAAAAAATGGTGAGTCGATGGAGGACCGACCTCCTTGTCCTCTCAAAGGATCTGACATACTAGGAGGTGTAAAGACGTTCCTGTGAAACATCTCCATGTCTCAACGAGTGTGGACGAAAAAGGACTAAGGAGTGGGCTGGATTTATGCTATAGCATTTGTGTTAGTGTTTCGGTTCATATTTGTGCTCCCAGTGGAAACTCTGCATGTAAACAAAAGCACCGGAGTCGGTTTTCTAGGGCAGGATGGCGGTTTTTCAACTTCCCCTCCATCTCTTCTCAATGTAATTTTCTCATTTTTATTCTCCAAGGGAAACACCCCATGTTTTTCTATGCATGGAGGGTGCAGACTGAGGTCTTTTGGGTTAGTTGGCATTTTTGGTTTCGCTATAGTTTAGAAGACGTGGGTCGTTGGTCCTTTGGAGGTTGTTGGAGGTGGTATAGTTGGTGGTGCTGCCATGGGTGGCGATGGTTGTGCGCGAAGTGCTCTGTCTCGGGTATTTGGACCGAGAATTGGTGTAATTTGGGTCTTAGTGGGTGTTTTCTTGTGCGCTACGGGGGTAGGGGATTTACCTTCATGAAGCTTATTATGACAGTGAGTGGGAGTGGCCTACAAGCGGTCCCTTGGGGAGCTTTGGTCATGTGCGAGATTAACTTGTTCACACTATATCTCATTGCCCAAACTTGTGGTGCTCCGAAAAGCTAGAAATTCAGCATGCATAACTAAGGGAGTGACAATAGCTCGATTGTTAAACGTGGTTGTCTCTGGAGTATAAAAATTTATTCTATTCCAAAGTCTTGGTGACGGGAGTTCTAGGCACTGGGATAGGAGATCTTGGTGGTTTGAAGTGGGCCCGACCCTGAAGGTTGTCGACGGCTCCAACATTTTTGAGTCAGGTTAAGGTTTTGGGTTTTTTGGTTTGGTCATAATGCGGCCTTCTCCTCAGCATTGGTGACCCTCCCTCCTTTCTAAACCATTCACAGTGGGACACGGGGAAATACCCAGGGAAATTTAGTCCATGGAGCCGGAATGGTGGAATCGGGGACGCGCCGAGGTGGCAAGATTGTGGGTTGTTCCTAATAGGTGGGTGTTAGTGCGCGAGGTGGGCATGGTGGTAGCGTGCAGGCGGCTTGTCATGGAGGACGATCTCAACAACCCCATCAGTGTGATGACATGTGGTGAGCTCATAAGGTTAGTCGAGGGACTACTAGGCATTTTGCTCGTAGTCTACGAAAAATTCAACATTGTTTCCTGGAGATTTTCCACGAGCTAATTCTGGCTTTGACGGAGAGGGTGGAGTCAGCTAAAAGGATCCACAGGGAGGAGCATGCAAAGTTGATGGGCACCTTGGACATAATGCACTACTTTCAGTGCCAAGTTCGAGAGCGAGTGGTGGTGGCCTGGCATGGCCAAAACCATCTTTCAGAAAAAGTGGAAAAGTTGGAGATATGGATGGCGCACTTTGAAGGGCATGTCCAATGCAAATTCCACCCTCCGCCTCCCCAAGGAGCAAGCCAGGATAGCACTACTTCCATCACTTCGTATGATTAGTAAGATCTCGGGTGTTTTCTATGTGTTATTTGTATTTTGGTGTCTCTTGCCTTCCCGTTTATGGATGTTGTATTTAGCTTCCTTTTTGTATTTTTGTCACCCATTGCAAGCAGTGGTCAACAAACCTAGTCAAGGTGAGACCACTTGTTTTTTGACACATCAGATGTATATCTTTTTTACCAGATGAATAGAATTTCAACTTACAAAAAAAAATGTCAATATTTGATTTGACTATACATGAACATCATTGGTGTAAACAATAAATTCAATATTAAAACAATTAATTTCCTATGGAAAACTCCATGATTAAATTAATATGTTAATTTTGAAAACAATTTTTAATAACTAGAGATGATTTTTTTTTAATCGTATACATGTATAGCTATGGAGATGGGTTATTTTCTTAAAATTTGATTATTTTAGATAGACTTCAAGAAGGTGGAAACATAAACAACTCTCTTTCTTGTTTGTCCTTACAAAGAGAGTATAAAACTATTATATATTGTACACTTATACTCTATATTGTATAAAATTGTTATAATTTCATCATTATAGATGGATTCATGGACCCCTTTAAGGAGGTTTTTAAAGCCATCTACCTAAATTTTAACATTGCAGATGGATTTAGAGACCCTCTTAAAGGGGTCTCTAAATTTTAACACTACATATGGACTCAAAGACCCATTTGTCTCTAAATTTAACACTACAAATGGATTCAAAGAAGGGGTTCTTTGAATCCATCTACAGAGTTAAAATTTTGAGAAAAAAGGGTATTCATACTTTTAACACTGTAGATATATTCAAAGACCACCTTTGTCTCTAAATTTTAACATTGCAGATGGATTCAGAGACCCCTATAGTGATATGTAACACTTCAGTATCAAAATTGCAATTTTTTGTTTCTGGAGTGACATAATTACAAATTACTAACATAAATGAGCAATTAATATACTTGTTTTACTTGTTATTTGGTCATATTTTTATTCTTGGGATATAGTAGTCATTTAAATTTATCATTATTAATTCTATCACTTATTATCTAGTCATATATTTTAGTCCTGGACTAAATTAGTCATTTAAGTTAGTCGTTTTTTGTTTGGTCATTTATTATCTAGTCGTATATTTTATCCCTAAACTAAATTAGTCTTTTAAGTTACTCATTTTTAGTTTGATCACTTTAAATTTCTCAAATTTAGTAGTAATTCACTTGAAATAAGCGATGACTAACGTTTTTAGTCACCCAGTCACTAATTTTATAATTTTCTATTAGTGTATACACACACACACACACACACACACACACACACACACAAATATATATATATATATATATATATATATATATGTGTGTGTGTGTGTGTGTGTGTGTGTGTGTGTGTGTGTGTGTGTGTGTGTATATATATATTTATATTTGTGTGTGTGTGTGTGTGTGTGTAAGCACAAATATATATGTATTAAATGGGTTGGAATGAGCTCTATAAAAAGCTCCTGAGAGGTATATGAAACATGAAAGCTCTGGAAGGATAATGTTTCTTAACATATATGTGAAAGAATAACTATATATATGTTTACAGGTTGGGTTGAGGCCTTGTTATGCATCCATAGGTCTAGTCTGGGATGAAGTAGTACAAGCTCATAAGGTATAGCTCTGAAGGGCTTTCATATAACCTCGTATACCCTTAAAATATGCATTGGAGGTCTGGGTAAAGGCTCTCATGCCCGTGTTAATAGTTAAAGTGTTGAGGGTGGAAAATCCCACACTATATATCTTTATGCTTATGCCATAGGGGGGAAGTTAGGGCATGGAGGAGTAGAATAGACTCAGGCTTACACGTAGTGTGATCAAGTGCCATGCCCAAGCATTGATTGTGGGTATCAAAATTGTTTCTAGGGGTTAAAGGAGTGGCTCTCTGTCATGCCATATGGCCATGATCCATGCCCATGTGCGAAGGTAGGAGAGATACAAGTTGCAAGTGTGAAAAAAAAACTTTATCCACATGTCCCAGAACTTTATCCCTGGAAATTTTGAGGGGAGCCCCAAGGGAAACTCCTCAGATTTTATTCCCAGGGTGACTTGGTAGGTGGGGCAGGTAGTTACACATTGGTGCATTTATGCAACAAAAAACCCAAAACACTTGTAGTGTGTAAATTCAAACTTAGCATGCAATGGAGGTTCGAGCAAGACTTGCGCCCAAAGTGGTGGGTGACATAGTTATAGGACCATGTGGCTTCCCAGCAGGCAAAACACACATCAACCAGTTTCAAGGGTTTTATGGGATGAATTGGAATGAAAATGAGTGAAATGTGGCATGATTGGATTGGAGCCACATGGAGGGTGACATCACCCCAACAGAGAGGACCGATGACGTCACCTCGACTCTTCTTCCCCAGTGAATTTCAATGGAGATGGGTGCAATATCACTAGGAATTGTGTCTGAGGGTGATGTGGAAAGTTAGAGGCCGCATGTACAGGCATGAAGGAATCTGGAAGACGTGATTGGTTGAATCATGTTGAGGTGGCACCGAGATCTGGAAAGCTTCCACATAACCCCGTCAAATATGAATCAAGGTAGAATTAACATGAGTTAGGACGATGTGGCGTGGTGTAGCCCATACAAAACTATGCGTGGAGGAGGTCCATGGGGGTATTCACGTAAGCCCGAAAGGGTTTCCCTCAAGAGTTTCAATAGGGAACTACGAGGAATCCCATCAAGATTCTATCCTAGGGTGATGTGGTCATAGAGGGCCTGCACCTATGTCCATTTGATTAGATATCATATGTGTGTGTGTGTGTTATGGGTTAGTCCATGTGGACCACAGAAAGGGGATTAATACATGACTCCTATATGAACGTGTTGGTAGCTAAAGTAACATTGCCAAGTGGTAGTGTGTACCACGTAGGCGCTACACGGGCACCACATGATAGGTCAAGTTGACGTGGCACTATTTTATTAGCTAAACTTTGATCAGCCATATCTCTTGATCCATGAGTCAATTTGAGACAAATTTTATATCATTGGAAAGGTATTGATGTCATCCGTTTTAGGTTTTTAGGAAGTATAAAAATGTCAAAAAATTTAGACCTTTAGACCTCGTTTCCATAACTGGACTTTGGAGGTTGGTTCAATCTAGTAACTTCCTCCTTTTACCCTTACTTGGAGCTAGGGATAGTAGGGGTATGTTACATGTCATGTAGTTAAAAAAATAGTTAACCAAGTTGACTTCTAGCTGAAAAATAGCATTTGAACTATGTTGTTGATGTAATTTTAAGGGATTTGTTGGACTAGAATTTATTTAAAATGAACAATTATTGATCGAAATGAGGTAATATGTGGTACTTAGGGAAGTATCCAAAGAAAAAATAATAAATAGGTGCCTATGTATTACTATGTATATGAGTAAATAAAACTTATGTAATAGTTTCAAAACAATAAATAAAAGAAAAAGTATTAAAAAGTTATCTTATAAAGAGTTATTTATCTAAAAGGGAGATGGCCAGACTTTTGAAAACCCTTGTGGTGGCTAAGTTTTTTCCCCAGTTGGTCAATCTATGCTTAAATTACATGGTTTTTTTGCAAGTCCCTACAACAATTAGATCAAATTATGGTGAATCTTAGTGATTCAATGACGAAGACAATTTATTTTTTAGGAATGGTTGTCGGTCAAGAAAACTATTCTTCAGTTTCACATAGTTCCATTCTGAAATCTGAATCTGGCCTCCTGGTAGTTTAATAAGTTCCTTCCCTCAATGTTCCTTTGGATAAGGCCACGGGAAGTTTTTTTCAAAGCAAGGTTTGGTTTGCAGGTTTAATGAATTTTGGTTGTGGATGATGGATCGACATAGATGGATGTTTGAGACATGGAAATCTCGTTTAACGGATTATCTGAATATTTATCCCATGGATCATGGTTTTTTCTTTGTTGTTTTCGACAATATTGAGGACAAGAAAGCCATTTGAAAATCCAGACTGTGGTTCAGGGGTAGTATCGGTCTCTTCATGTAGCCCTTTCTTCCCACCTTTGATCCGATAACAACATCAATCTCGACAGCTCCAGTTTGGGTAAGGATTCCAAACCTACCCTTGCATCTTTGGAATTTCCAATCATTATCCTCTATTGGGAATGCTCTTGGAAATTTTTACAGTTGAATCCCAAACATGGGGAATTTTTATAAAACAACTTCTCCTCAAATTTTTGTGGAGATGGACTTCAGTAAGGATTTTCCCACTGAGATCAATTTGACCACCCCAAATTTTGTCTAAGTCCAAAATATTGACTAGGAAAATAGTTCATTTCAGTGTAGAGTGTGCTATGAAATAGCACATTTAATTAAAAACTACCCCAAGCATCAAAGTAACAAAGGTCGGAAAAAATACCAAAGTTTTAAATGGTGGGAAGGAGCTCACTCTGATCATCATACAATATACAAAGAGGAAGAGTCTCGGAATATGAAAGAGCCATAAGATAAACTAGAAGTTAATACTTCCAAAGAAAATGCATCAGAGACAACAAAAATCAATCTGGAAAAAGTGCATGCCAGTTAGGATTCTCTAGACTCGAAAAAAGGGGAAAAGTAGCAAACCCTCGTAGAAAATGGATCCCATTTGGAAACCACAAGGACTAAGGATGAAAATGTAACATCTTGGTTAGATCAGACAAATGAGGAAGGTTTCAAGAACAACAATGAGCATTTGCCAAAGAAGGGCCCATTAGAATTTGTAGAAAACATGAGTTGGACTCAAGTTGGGAATAAAGAAGAAATAAATAGTGAATAATGGAATGTAAATGTGTTTGTATATTGGGGTTTTTTTGGAAAAATTTTTGTTGGAATGAGACTGAAATTTTGTGTTGCTGGGAACTCGCTTGAGGGTTTGGATAGAGCCTCTTTTTTGAATCCCAAACCTGCAAGGAAGATTGGAATATGTAAAGGTATTGGCCTTGTAATCCATATTTTTTTAATAATACAAATCTCTACCTATTTTATTAAAAAAAACAAAAAAATCTTGTCTAAAGTATTATTTTAAATGGTTAGATAATATCGAATAAAGAAAAAATATAGTAAAATATTAATAAATAGCCCCTAAAGATAACTCAATTGGTTAAGTTCCCAATGCTAAAATACCTTGCAACTTATTTTTTTTTTAAAATAAATATTATTATAAAATAATATACTTATAATTCACTAAATTTTACTTATAAGTAGGTTTTTCATTATTAATATTTTGTTTTTTAATTTTACATAATTTTTCTCCTAACATTAAATCAAAAGAATTTTTCTATGAACATTTATTAAAATTTTGCAATTTAATTTTACTTTACTTACTATGTCTAAGAAAGAAGCTCTTATCTAACCAAATGTTAACCCAGGGAAAGGTTAAATCTGAATAATGTTGTTTTTAATGTCCCGCTGGCTTTTTTATTTATAATTCTTCTTACAACTTGCACTTAGAAAATTTTCGAATTTTCAAATATAACGCAATAAAGAAGCTAGAGAGATTTTAATTTTTAATTGCAATACATTATGTAATTGCAGCAGTACGGGTGATTAAGATAAATTAATTTTGATTTTAATTAGTAGTTTGTTTTAGAATAATTGATTGAGAAGTTTAATTATTAGATTGTTTTTGATGAGGTTAGAATTAAAAATAAAAAATAAAATTGTAAATTTTAATTATTTAAAATAGATTTAACTATTAATAACTTAAATAATAATAAAAAATTAAAAAAAAATTAAAAAATGTAATTATTAATACGTTTGTATTCGTGGGCCATATAATTTTCTTCCCATGTAAATGTTAATGCCTTCATTTTAAAATTTCCCAATCCGTTCGGGTAAAATGTATTTATAGATATCTAAAAATTAATAAAAACCATCGGTGAAAATTCACAGACACAAATATAAAATAAATTTAAAACAATGTTGTAATCATAATTTGAATTAATAAAAGGCGATTTCATCTGTTAATGTCGATATCAAACTTAAAATAATAATTTGAAATTGTAGATACAACTTCATTCATTAATTTCAAAATCAAAATTAACACAGATGGTTTTTAAAACCACGTTTCCTTATAAAGGAGATCCAATAAAGCTGCTGCTGCTCTTGATAAAACAATAACAAGTTTGTTACTGCGATGTTAAATGCATTGAACGTGATTCATTATTGCAATGTTAAATGAAAAGGAGTGATAGCATGATGGGCTAACCAATGAAACATTCACAACCTTTGCATTCAATATTTTCATGCATTATTATCTCACATGTGTACGTATTGGTGGCTTTTGTCACTAAGCTTTAATCTCTGGCTAGCCTTATGGACCTTGTTACATAGTAGGCTGTCATATTTGAAATTGCTCCTCACTATTTTAACATGTTTAAATTTTTGTTGCAACGTTTAATATGTTTTCATAGGGCTAGTTAGATCCACTAAAGTTAATATCATTTGACTACAACCATATCATTCTAAATCACTGAGGCCAACATTCAATTCAATTCTATGTGTAAGGGCTAATTAGATTCACTAAAGTTAATATCATTTGACTACAACCATATCATTCTAAATAACTGAGGCCAACATTCAATTCAATTCTATGTGTAACAAGTACATATTGGCTACCCTTAAAAGTAGATATGCACAAAGATATTTGCGAAATGTATCAAACACCCAAACACCCACTGTAAATTTAGATACCAAAAGTGTTTTTAATGAGATTTTTTTGATGGATTTTTTTGTTTAATTTTTTTTAACATATGGTAATCTTTGTACAATCGAATTGCCTTATAAATTTTTCAGGATGCTGAATTTATATATACAGTAAATTAACCAGTTTAAATAACACAAATCAAGATTTCACTTCAAATTTTTCCTAAAAATTTCTCAACAAAAACTCCACAAAATTACATTAAACTATCTTATTCCAATTTCATCACAGAAAAATTCCACTTAAAAAATAAATATCATTTTCTTCTAAAAATACACAAAATAATCAAAACTTGGTATAAAATAATTTCTGATTATAATTAAGAAAAATCTTAAACCTGAGCATCATTTTCTTCATTTTTTTTATTAATTTATATAAAAAAAATAACAATAATATTGCCAAACTCCTCTACTTTTATAAAATGCATTTGAATGCCAACTTTCACTTGCATATTTCCCGTTTTATATATATAAAACGGAATAGTTAAATGGTTAAGTATAACTGCATTTTCACATGCTTTACACAAGTATAGAGGTAGTTTCCTTTAATACCCTTTGAGAATGAGTGAAATATCAAAGGCCACCTGGACAGCTTTGGAGAAGTTGAGCCCATTGCATTAAGTTTTGGCTACAGAGAAACAATATCACATGTCAGGGCAGTCCACTTTTGATGGAGTTAGCGATTTCACAAATTAAGTAATACATCTGAACTTTCTGGGGAGTACTGTTTATTAGGCAAAACATGTACGTTTTTAAATGAAATCGTTATTGCACAGAAAAGTTTAGTAGTTGCATTTAGTGAAACGAGATGACTTCTACATTTGGAAATTGAAAAATGGTATATCTGATATGATATTTTTATGCGTTCTATTATTGAATAATAATAATTATTATTTTTATGTTTTTAATGAGTAAAGTAAATTTTATAATTTATTTTGCGTTAATATTATCATTTACATTAATGATGTTAATATAGTTAATATTTT
This sequence comes from Pinus albicaulis, assembly GCA_034641835.2. Classification (NCBI taxonomy): domain Eukaryota; kingdom Viridiplantae; phylum Streptophyta; class Pinopsida; order Pinales; family Pinaceae; genus Pinus; species Pinus albicaulis. The sequence continues at coordinate 402,179,836 of CM076584.1, forward strand.
ATAAGTATATTTAATTAATTTATTAATTAAATAATTATATAGCTTGTTTAGATTTATCTAATTTTGAATTTATCATGTGTTGAGAGGGATTAAATCTTTCAAGGTGAATCTTTTTCTGGAGTGCGAAGAATTTGAGGAAATGGTTATACCTCGACAGATTTGATCCCTTTCGGCGCATAATAGATCAAGAGTTAGATGGATCTAGGTTGGTTCGAGTTGGGGGCATCAATGTCACATTTTCATATTATCATAATTATGTATGTTTTTGAGATGTAGAGCTGATCCGGATTAATGCAGGAATGCAACATAATACCAATATAACCATAAATACAAAGATGCAGTGGAAATAACGCTTCATTTCATTAATATCAAAGAATTGAAATTTGCTTATAGACAAAATGGAAATAAACTAGCTAGGACGTTGGTAGCTTATCTATGAGAAGAGATGTGGTGGCTACAGGCCTTTAACTGTCTTACAATGAGGCTCGATGGCCTATTTATTATTTAGAAACAATGGAAAACCCTAAACATCCAAAACCCTAACCCTATGACATGAAGCGCCAAAACTATGGGCCCCTTTTGGGTAAATTGGTGTTTCAACTTCCCCAGGACATAACTTTGGCATACGATCTCCATTTGACGCGCACCATACCTTGTTAGAAAGATCTATCCGAGGACTACAACTTTTGATGTGAGCAAGATCAGTCGATAGACCCTTGTTGCTCCTGATTTTCCCAAAAATACATCGTTTAGGGCCTCAAAATGGCTCCGGAAGTTTAGGACCCGAAAAACTGCTAAAAATAGTAAGTTGTGCCGAAACTGAAAGAGACAATGGTGGGGCCCCAAGTGGAATAGGTGGGTGGCCACCAATATCCACCTAGATCAAGATCATACTTTGAAATTTACATAATTAGAAATATAAATAGTAACAAATCATATTAATGTAACAATTTTTAGTGATAAAAAAATGAAATAATTAATATATTGAACAATAAAGACATTGATCATATCATTCAAATTTGATAAGAAACAAATATTGAAAACCATATAAATTACTTAGTATTTAATCTTCTCTTTCTTCTTCAGCTTTTCTCTTAGACACACAACACTTGCTTGTCCCTGGTTGTTTCACCCTGCACCCTTCATCAATCCTTATCCTCCTCTAGTTGATCACACAGTGCATTGTCATTGATAAATGAAGCCCCTCATTGTCTCTTTCAAGTGTTTGTTGCTCCCATAAAGCTTCTCTCTTTCCTCTTGGAGCACTATGGATCTACAGATAGAAAATTTGCATGAAGAATGATAGAGTATGAGATTTTGGGCTAATGTTTTCTTTCCATGAGTGATTTACAACTGTAGGTCTTCAATGAAGCATGGAAAATGTATGTGAGGAGATATGAAAACATTTGTTTCCCAAGGAAGTATCTCAAAAACAAAGGCACCATGTTGCGACGGTGGAAAGAACAATGGATCCCGACAATCAAAGTGACTCATGAAGACTCTAAGAACAAAAATGGATCCCGAATATGTGTATGTCGAAGAGTCATATATGGACAAAAAATCCACAGGGATAAGTCCAAAAGTCTTATATAAGTTCAAAAGTAACGTTGAATTCCAAAGGTCACATTAGAATTCTAAGAGTCATGAGGAAGATCAAAAGTCATGGGGATATGAAAGGTCATTTCTTTTGTTATAAAAGAGGCCTCGTTACTCAAAGAGGGTGATTTTACCCTTGGATTCTCCATCCAGACATTAGAGAGGAAGATAGTTCTTTTGTATAGAAAGTAGTGGCTTAATGCTCCCCCATTGGAGCTAGTGGTGTTCATTGTATTAATGTATCTTGGAACCTTCACCTAATATTCAAAGCTCATTGAGCCAACACATTTTCATTTGTATATCGTGAATGTTTTGATACTATTCTTTGGATGTTTGTGGTATATGTTGGAGTTAAATTGAAATATTTCGGTGGTTTTGGTGCTCATCTCATTGAATACGTGTTGTATTTGTTTTCATGAGCGTTGCATCTATGTGAAATATTTCACTTGATGACTAATGATTCTTTCATATGTATGTCTCTATGTGTGCCTTTATTATATTTGTACTGATACTTCTCTTCTAAAGGCTCACTTGTGTTTCCTCCTAGCGAAATAACCTGGATATAGATTACAATTGAACATTTCACAAGGAATACTTACTTTCTCATTAAAAAGTACACGTGAATTTCTCTCTTATGCTAATAGCTCGAACGAAGGAAAATATTTAAGCAAATGGCAACCGAGACATATTTCCATATGGGGCTCCTATACCAAACTGTGTGAGTTCTAATTGGGACTTCATATCGGGGAGACACCCTGTATGTTGGTGAGATCCAACATCTTCAACACATTCTGAACATAAATACTTATATGAAATCTTGTTATCTCTCTCTCCAACTTTCTCTCTTTTTGTTTCTGCATAAATTTTAAAATCATCAAACAACAAATTAATTCCCAACGCTTTGCATTTTTTTCAGATAAAATGTTTGATAAGCCTTGTCCCTTTATCGATTTTTTTAATTTGATATCCATATGATACTCCTGTATTCTTGTTATACACCTCCCTTGTTTTCTTTCACTATATCCCTGAGTGAGAATTTATTTGACTATAGATGTTGGAACATATGCAATTATTTTGGACTGCAATACATAAGTTTTGAATGCCTTCGGAGCTTTGAATAGTGCATAGGCATGCTTTTATAATATATCATACTTCAACTCTACATCTCTGAGTATTTTTTTGAAAAATTCCACATGAAACTCTTTTCCATCTGCATTCTTCTACAATAAAACAACTCCAATAGTTGTGGGTGATGCAAAAGAAAACATAAGAAACATTTTTTCATATTTAGGACTAATAAACATAGGAGCTTCCCCAAAAGAATTTTTTATACTAGAAAATGAGTCTTTAGCTTCAAAATTCCATTTAACCTCTTTATTTTTCTTCAACATATTTGTAATTTCCTTCACAATTTCAGCATAATTGGGAATAAACCTTCGTAAGAAATTCATCCTCCCCAGAAAAGTTTAAATCTCTTTCTTATTTCTTCATAAAGAAATATTATTGATAGATTCAACTCTTTTTGGATCAATCTTCACCCCTTCTTTTAAAACTATGTGACCCAACAACTTACCTTCTTACAGAGAAAACTGTGACTTCTTTGGATTTAGGGAAAGACAAATTTATTGCACTTATCAAATGTTTGTTGCAAATGATTCAGATGTTCCTCATAAGAATTTCAAAACACATTGATATCATCTAGATAAATTACTACAAATTTATATTTCTCTCTAACAAAGGATATATCTGTAGCTCTTTGAAACGTTGCTCCTGCATTCATTAATCCAGATGGCATTTTTGGAAGCCATAGATGTGCCACAAGGAGTTCTGAAAGTTTTTTTTCTTATGATCTTCATGCTGAACCAGAATCTACTTATACCCATAGGAACCATATATCATGGATAGTATCAATGATCCCACAACCTTTTGTAAAATAATATCCATCTTTGGTAGAGGATAGTTGTCCTTCAAGGATGCTCTATTCAAATTTCTAAAATCTACACATAACCTTATTTGTCCATTCTTCTCTCTCACATGAACAAGGTTATCCAACCACTCTAAGTACCTTAAAGGAACTATAATTTTATCTTCAAAAAGCTTTTAACTTCCTTTTCAATTAAAAGGAGTAGTAGAGAATTTATTTGCCTCAAATTTTGTTTTTATTTTTTGATCCCTAGTTTTAGAGGAATATTATGATGATTATTTATGTATTATAAGTTTTAAGATCCTTGTAAGACCAGAAAAACATCTAAATATTTTGAACAAATAAACATACCTCTGCTTGAAATATTTAGGAATTCCCTTTGCTGATTTGATCAACTTGGGTTGTTGTTCTGTCCCAATGTTACAATGTTCAACATTCTCTTACTAGACTTGTTTTGTTATTTTTATTGGGACATCATTTGCATCAAATATTTTCTCCAATGGAACAAGTTCTCTAGGTATTACATTACCTTTAAATTATAAAATCTTATGGTAAGCAATAGTATCTTTCCATGGTAGATTATCGTCTCTTGTTTCTTCTTGCTCATTTTCACTTTCATCTTCTTGATCAATTTGTTAAGCATACAATTCTCTAATCACCTCCATAAAATGATTAATTTGTTCTTTATCTTCAAATACCTACCAATATTTAACATATTCAGGGACTGATGGTCGGTATCTAATCTCAATCGAGGATTCTGAGTTGGCTTGAAGGTACTAGCTACTACTGCTAAAGAACTATCGAGTCTATTATGCTCCCTTGGAACAAATTGTATATTAAGAGTTGAAAAGAAATTTTCCATGTAGTCCTAAACTTCATTTCTATAAGACCTTAATCTTAGGTTTTTATTGTAGGTTTTAACCCTGTACAGAAATTATCTACAAACGAATCTTAAAAATAAAAAATAAAAAATAGCGAGAGCATAAAACATAAAACAGATATACACAAAGATTTTCCCCTAGATCCCAAATCAGGACGACCAACTTGATTTTTCATTATATTCCTTTTAGTGTTACAACACATATATACATTAGTATATACATAAACCCCAATCCATTAACCCTGATTTAGAAACAATCGTAGTCCCTCGACCGGATCTACAAAATACTGTGGCCAAACCATCATGCCCTAAAACTATGCAAACCCATGCACAAAACCAAGGGTGGGTCCGCCCACCGAAAAATAGGGTCCAATTTTTTTCTGGCGCCCGCCTTAACTCGAATAAGGGGTTGCCTCCCATCGTGACTTCACAGCTCTGCAGATAACGCATGTATGCAGCTATCACCCCCCCTATGACCCCCCCGCGCGTGACTAGTCTATTCTGCTACCTCGGAAGAAATTGTATATTAAAAGTTGAAAATAAATTTTCCATGTAGTCCTAAACTTCGTTTCTATAAGACCTTAATCTTAGTTTTTTATTCTGACATGATCCTTTTACCTATTTAATTATGAGCTATGATCTCCAAAAACTGATAAATTATCAATTTTCAAAATTTTAGTAGCTTGTAGACCTAAAATCAGGGCTTCATACTCTGTCACATTATTAGTAGTATCAAAATATAGATTATATGACAGAGGTATCTTCTCACCTTTTGGAGATAACAACAAAATTACTCCTCAATTACCTTCCTTCAAATAATCTCCATCAAAATACATCTTCCAAATAGGATTTTTCACATCCTTGGATTGCTTCATAACTACTCGTGACTGAATTTCAATATCTTTTTCTACTTTTTCATCCACTTCCAGAAGAAAACAAGAAAAATCCTTATCTTTATTATCTTCCTTAGTGACCATTTTCATAAATATGGACTCTCAATAAAATCTTCTTTCTTTCCATGTAAATATTGGTCTAGTTGCATAAGTTAAGTCTGGTTTTATCGAACCTCCAAGATTAATTCCCCATGACCTAGAAAGTAACATACTAAATTGGGGTGGAATATTATCCATGATTACATTCATCATAATGCTTCTTGTAGGAATTTATGCCAATGAAATCACCACGTCCTATATCAAACCAATTCACTTACTCTTCATTAATCAATTGAATATAAATATTTATATGGCTTAGTTATTTTCATACCTAACTTATTCGTTACAAATAAAGGAATCAAGTTGTGTGACGCACCAGAATCAAGCATGCATTTGTGAAGCATTAAGTCATGTACCAAAAAAGTGATATAAAAAGGAGCAGTAGTAGGATCTTGTTCCTTAACATGTGGCTCAAACATTACCATATGTCTATCTTCTTCTAAATTAAGTTTATCTTGTTTTTATTTTACCTGAGATAAATTCAAGAAATTTGAAAATTGTTTTTGATAAGAAGGTTGCTTTAACAAACATGTTAATGGAACAAGTATTTTCACCTTATATAATTCTTTCTCAATATTAAAAATATACCGTCATTTTTCCACCTTCAATTTTTCTTCTGCTTCCTTTATTTTATGGGATTGATTATTTGCCTTAGTCTACTTTTTTGATTGGTTTTGTTGTTTCTCCTTAGTTTTATTCCCTAAGTGTGATTTTTCTCCTCCAAAAATTGGAACAGTCTGTACAAGTTTCTTTCCCCTGTCATTATTTTGCTTTAAAGGTTGTAGATCTTCATTACATTTTGATCTTGTGATCTTGAGATTTTTCTTGATCTTAAATCATACCTCTTGTGAATCTTATCCTACATTAGATCTGAAATTATATTGCAATAGTTATCCATTTATTCCTCATTTCAAGGGGACTGGGATTCAAAATCGATACCTTCCAATTCTCTTTCTTCATATAATGTTGAGTATTGGTTCTCGTGTAATTTTAAAGCCTCCTTCAAATTCTCATCAGGTTCATCATTGATCATTAAAGGTTTTTGAACCTGATCTTTTGATCCTTTTTCTCCCTTTGTAAAATATAAAGAGGATGATTGTAAGGTCTCCTAAATTGGGGATTGAAATTCCTATTTCCTCCTTGCTGCATATGCCTTGGAGGGTTATTATTCTCAAGTTATATCTTGACCAACTTGTCTGAAAGGTTCTTGATCATTTTGGGCATTTTAGCCAAAGTTTGATCTTGTGAATTTTTTTGCTGTCCTGAAGGCCCAACTTCTTCTTTTCCCTTTCTTTTTTCAAAAAAATCAGATTTTCCTTTCAATTTTCCTGTAGTTTCTAAATTTTCTTCAGTATCTAAGGCATCAGTGTAATAGCCCTGGTGAAAATTCCATGTAATAAAAGTAAAAATAATAACCACGGTTGATGGGACATGTATTCCAAGCTGAATGGTGGGCAAAGCATCCTATCAGGTGTTCATTTAGGTTATTATGGCTAAAGGAAATTTTCAAAGGCAATGGATAAGGATTTGGAAAGGAATTAAAGAGGAAAAAAGTATTTTTGGCACGTTTATTTATGAAAATAATGGAAATTAGGAGAAAAGGGAGACGAAAAGTCACAGGTTTCATGTGAGGAGGAAAATGAAGGAAAATAATGGAAAATGAGGAAAATAGAGGCCTCATTGATAAAAAGGATTTTGAGGATCAATTGGAAAGTTTTTTGCTCACATTTTTGGAGCTCTCTCATTATTCTCTCTCTCACTCACTCAATCTTGGACACTTAGAGTTTTTGGAGCACTTTGGCATTTTTAACAAGAAAGGAAAGAAAGCAGGAAGAAGGAAGAAGCAAGCAAGAAGGAGTAGGAATCAAGAAACTACAAATTGATTCTTGGAAGGTATCGATTAACATGTGTATTTTCCTTGCTATATTTGGCATGCATGGTATTTCATGTGGTTCTTTGATGTCTTGGCTTGGGTTTTTCTAGGTGTGATAGTTTATTCAACCTAGCCTTGACATTTCTAGATAGCCATGATGTTGTGGAGTTCTCATGTTTGTTTTAGGTATATTACCGGATGGATTCAAAGTTGAGTGAGGTGGATCTTCGAATTATTATAGAACTGGTCATGTGTTGCATCAGTTTATGGCCTAGTAATATGGGTTTGGATTGCGATAAAGTCTGAGAGGTTGTTTTCTCTCCATTTCAGGCCTAGGAATCCTGGGGTTGGGATATATGGTAAAGCCTGGAGCGTATGTCTTGGTTTAGGTCCTAGTGACCCCTGATTGAGTGTGTGGGTTGCGGTAAATCCTGAGAGACTAGGAGACAATAAAAATCCTCACAGTTTAGCCAAAGAGAATTCGATGATATCCATGCTTATGTTGGCCTAGTGATCGGGTGTAGATCATGGTAAAGTCGGTTATGACATGTTTATTTTGTTTTCCTAGTGATCCGGGATGGATCACAGTAAAGCCTGATTTATATTGATGAGGGTGAGGTGGTTTAGCCTGAGGATTCCCTGGTTGGTTCTTTCGGTTGAGTCCCACATTCATGTTAGGAATATGGCACAAGGGTGATTGGCTGAAGAGAGATTTGGCTCAGCAAATCTATGATCGGGTGGAATGTGGAAGTCACATCTTTGATTGGTTTTTACACTCATTAATGAGAAGCTCATTCCTTTGGTATTTGATGTATAATTGAACTGGTTATTATGTGGATTCTATTGTTGTTTCATCCATTGTATTTTTTTTTTGTTATTATGCTTGTTATAAGCATGTATTTTAACAGTGATGATGTATAGCTCTACCCATGTTTTTTCTTGTAAATGAATGCACAATGTATCTATGGTAAAATAGATTATATTGCAGCTTATAATGTAAGGTAGCAATGCTTCTTAGAGATTCTCAGATAATTATGAGACCCCTATGTTTAAATAATTTTTTTACACACCTGTAGATGCAATTTTTGTGACATGTTTGAAGAAATTATTGTCATGGCTAGGAGGGGTCTATATGATTTCATGATGATTTGATTGCTTCCATACGCTTTTTTTATTTTTATTTATCATCTCAAGTTCTGGGAAGTGACCTGGGCTCTGGAGGTGAAAAGGTGGCACAACCTCGAAGCTATAGGCACAAAACTGACCATTTGGTGCCCTGACCACTACCTTTCCTTGGCATGCCTGTGGCTATAGGCTCCCAGCCGCTACCTTGCCTTGGCATGTCTGCGGCTATGGTCCATAAGGTTCAAAAAGAGAGTCTCTCTCAGGGGTCAGGGGTCTGGAAGGTTGGGTTACCTCATAGGGATGTTGTTGATGATGTGTAAGGTGTGTTTGTCTTGTTTCTATCAGTTCCACTTCCTTAAGGTCATCTAGGAGGTTGAAGCTTATATTAATATACTCTCATCGCATGTTTACCCTAGTTGGTTGGTTATTTGGGTAAATGTGGGAAGGGGGTGTTACAGAGTGGTATCAGAGTGTGGTTTCGTTCTCCTTGGGTGATGTCTCGTTTCCGGTCTCTTTGTGTGATATATGATACCATAGAGTGGTATCAGAGCATGGTTCAATCCTCGGACTGGATGGGCAGTTTGTTAATCATGCATTTATGTTGGTTGCATATGTGTTTAGTATGGTTGTGGTCTACATGTTCTTGAAGCATCTGTGTTGTGTTGGACATGGTGGCAGCAGTGTCACCATGGAAGTATTGATGGTGTGTTGTCAACATGTTGCCATGAGTGTAAGACTGGTTATGTGTGGTTCTTGCTTATGTATTGCTCATGCACGCTTTCTTAGATGTTGCTACATGTTGTGTATGCATTTATTGTTTAGGATAGGTCACATATTGGTCATGCTTGTGTATTTTCCATGTATGCTTGCTTATGTGATTCTAAATGTGGGAAATGCATTGGTTGCTCATGATTGGTTATACATTTTAGGTGGGTGCATATCGTTAATTTTGCACTGGTATTGTTTTCGACTAATGTTGTCGCTCCTAGAGATAGCCTAGAGTTGTGATAGACCAATGCCTAGGACATCTTATCATAGCAAGGAGCATATAATATAACTTGGGTGTCAACCAAAGGCTCTCATGCTATCTCTTGTAAACAAGGAAATTTAATTTGAATGGGACCAAACTTCTCAGAAAGTTGACACAGCAAAAGAGATACTGTAGAGGCAAAGTGTAAAACTCTAATACAAAAGCATCAGACAATTTAGAGACAGTTTACTGCAAAGAGGGCCAATTCAGGAATACCTCACAAAAATAAGTTATCAGAAGGTGTATGTAGTGAATGAAATGTTGAGGAGATATTAGTTAACATTGAGCTGATATCCAGATACAAAATACCACCATGCATGGGCTTACCAATTTAAGAATCCATACACAATGATAGCGTTTTAAAAACATCCTCCCAAAGAAACTAACATAGCAGAAATATGGTAGAAGTGAAAATGGAACAGTATATCATGCATGAGCCATATTTAAAGCGCTTGACTGATCCAAGCATGGGCATCAACTAGGATGAATCCATACCAAAAATCAGTGAGCCACTCACATTCCAAAACATGATACAGGAAAGATGGATGAAATGAAATGATCTATTTAAATAACACATAAGAGAAAGTTACAGACTGTGAAATACCAAAGATTAGAATCCTCTTTAACAGATGGAACTCCTCCTCACTGAGACCCTATGGGCTCTGAGCCTTCATACCAAAGTTCTACAAAATGTATACAACAAGCCTTTCACTGCATAATTTTCTGATAGAATCTGGAACCCTAAATAATTCGTTCTCCTGGAGTTTTATAGGAGAAATAGAAAACCTAATAGAAGAACTAGGTGATGAACATTTAATTGTCTCATTAAAACAAAATGGCGGAAACACTCGTGCCCATAATGCTGAGTGACTATGTTGTGCTGTGTGTACTCTGCCGCCGGCTTTCTAAAATAAATGTGCTGGGTAAAGATCTCCTCAGGGACACAACGTAGAAGTATAATCACATAAACATTCTGTCCTTCCCTGAAAGAAAACTTTGCTAAGATAAAACCTGGAGGGTATTGTTTTTTGTGCATTGTACCCTTGATGTGATCCTGGATATCTTTGATCTGGTACCTTTTCCATTTAAATATTGTATCTGAGCTCAAAATATTCAATTTGGTTGTTGAAATCCTTGATCTTCCACTAATACCCTTTGTCGCAGCATTTACATTTTTATCTGCGAAATCTGCCTCTTAAATGTCACTGGGAAATTTTCCTAAGTCTAACCCTGTTTCGTTAATGGATGTCGTGTCATAGCAACTACCCAAGGCTTTCTTCATAAATTTTGTCTCTGAAGAATGGTCCTTTCTTGTGCCCTCTGAAGAATGGTCCATTACAGAACCCGCAACTGTATTAAGAAATCCATGCACGGAGGAGGTGGATGGTTACGGAGAATGGGCAGAATGGCAGCGCGGCGGTGGTGAAATGGTGGCTTTACATGAAATGAAGATGGAAAATGCTTTTGATATGGTGTAAACAGCGAACAAATAGGGTTTGACCAAAACATGCATATGGACCGTTCGATCATGGTTTGGGGATGAAAATCAACAACGGAGTATGAGCAGCGGGTGGAATAATTATGAAACAAAGAAATTTAATGTAAAACACAAAACTTTGGTTATGACGGAAATACAAAGGAATGCAATGAAGATGCAATGAAATGGATGTGTAAGGAAGGACCCATATGGAATCGCAATTTGAAACCGGAGTGAGAGGAAATCGCAATCGCGGACAGCAAATGTTGCGATGCGATCAATCGAAGGAGCGGGAGATCGGGGAATCGGAATTGAAGTGCGATGCGATCAATCGCATCGCAGATGCTTGCGATGATCGATCGAAGGGGTTAACATAAATGTTGCGATCGCGATGGGGAAGGAACTTGCGATTAGTGCCTTAAGGGGTCAGCGCTCGGTTTCATGAGGAAAAAGTTAAAGGGGCTGGCGGGAAAGGGGCTTAGGCCTAATATATTTTCAAAAGTGGATTTTCAGCCTTTTACAATGTATTTCAGGGGTGTAAAAAGCAACGATAGGCACAAAAATAGATTCTCCACGCAAAAAGAGGGGATCCGGGGTGTTTTAAGCAGGATTGCTGATCAGAATTTAGTAGGAGGCCGACATGATCAACATTGGCTCCACCTGGGGATGACACGTTCATCCTTGAATGCGTCGAGAGCTTAGCAGACCATCAGATACTCTTTCGTGTGAATTCTTCTCTTCAACAATTCTATTTTCTGCTTCATAATTCACCACGACACCCACATTATTCAAACAAAGATGAAACATAAAATTAATATACAATATAATACAACAGGCTATCTCTTCCTAAATCAAAATTGGAAGAAGGGTTTGAGAAATTGACCATTTACAGGGGCATCAAGCAAATCACCCTGTAAATTCTCCCATCTGAAAGTATTGTTGTCTCCTTTATCCACAATTTTGAAAGGACCGAACCAGAGAGGATCGAATTTACCATGTTTTCCCTTTTCAGCTCTCCGAATATCCCATCTAAGCACCAAATCACAAATCTGCAACTTTCTATCCTTTTCATGCTGATCAAACAGGTATTTCATCTTCTCCTGATACTCAGTTAGCCTTTGACTTACTTGATTTCGTGTTTCTTCGAATTCCACCAGCTAGTTTATTCTCCTGATCATATCATTGGGCTCTTCCTGACTTTCCTGCATGAAACGGGCCACTGGTAAAGCTAACTGTATGGGGAAAACTGCTTCCCTCCCATATACTAATTCGTATGGAGATTTCCCAGTTTCTCTCTTGCTGGTAACTCTATTAGCCCAAAGAGAAAACTTCAACTGGGAATCCCAATTCTTCTGATTTTGATTAATAGCCGTCTTCAGTGCCCTTACCAGAGTTTTATTAGAAGACTCTGCCAAGCCATTCCCTTGCGGATAATAGGCTGTAGAGTGACTTAGTGTAATATTATATTGCTGGCAGAAACTCACAAATTTTGCAGACTTGAAGGCTTGTGCATTATCATTCACTATTCTAGCCGGACAGCCAAACCTGGATATGATATTTTCTTCCATGAATTTTATTATTATTGCATCTGTAGCATTCCTTGCAGGTATGGCTTCCACCCATTTTGTAAAATAATATGTGGCCATTAGTATCCATTTATGCTGTCCACTTGAAGGTGGGTGTATCTCTCCTATAAAATCGATTCCCCATTTCTTGAATGGTTCATCTACATGAACGGGAATCAAGGGCAGAGCTGCTAACTTTTGTCTTTCAGCAAATTTTTGACACTTCTCACAAGCTCTGACCCAGGTAAAAATATCTCTAAATAGTTTAGGTCAGTAGAAACCAGCCTTCAGGATTTTATGAGCTATGGCCCTCCAGCTGTAATTTCCCCCACAGATTCCTTCATGAAATTCAACCATTATACTCTCTACTTCATCTTCTGTGAGACACAGGAGTAGGATGCCTGAAGGATCTCGCCAATATAGCTGCTCATTAGCAACTATGTATTTCTATGATTTTAACCTTAATGATCTGTATTTAGCTTTGTCACAGCTAGGAGGGCAGCTGAGTGTCAGAAGATATTCCACTATTTCTTTATACCATGGACTGGTGAGATATTTTATATGTGCTTTCTGAGAAGCTATCTCCAGTCCTTGCTGCTCTTTTTTCTTCTCAGACTCTTCATTTTCTATCATGGACAGATTTATTCCCAGAGCCTGATAGTTCGATTCTGATAAGATTCTGGCTAGCCCTTATCCTTTGATCAGCTTAGTAGGATGGATGTCTAGATCATATTCCTGTATTTTTGCAATCCACCTCCCTCTTTTTCCTTCACTATCTCTCTGAATAAGGATATCCTTTACCGCTGCTGTAGGCACATATGAAGTAATGTGAGACTGCAAAATATACATGCGGAATGCTTTAAGGGATTTCACTAGGGCATATGCTTGCTTCTCCAATATGTTATTATTCAATTCTGCATCACGAAGCACCTGGCTAAAAAAGGAAATAGGCTGCTCATATCCTTCTTCATTTTTCTGCAACAGAACTCTAGCTACTGTATGGGGTGATGCAAAGGAAAATATCATAAATGGTTTGGTATAATATGGCCCAGCTAGCACAGGAGCTTCAGCAAATGCAGTTTTAATTCTGGAAAATGCCTCTCGTGATTCTTGTAACCACTTTACTTCATTATTCTTCTTGAGCATGTCTATTATATGCCTAACTATCTCAGCATAGTTAGGAATAAACCTTCTTAGAAAATTAATGCGCCCAAGGAAAACCTGCACCTTTTTTTTATTTCTGGGGAAATAAATACCATTTATAACCTCTACTCTTTTGGGATCTATTTTTACCCCATCTTTAGTCACAATATGGCCCAAAAGCTTGCCTTCTTATAATGCAAATAAAGACTTTTGTGGAATGAGAGAAAGACCATACCTTCTGCATTTCTCAAAGGTTCTACGCAGATGTTCAATGTGTTTAGTATCATCCTTTGAAAACACAGTTATATCATCAAGGTAGACTACCAAGAATTTATCCTGCTCCCCAACAAAGTCAATGTCCATGGCCCTCTGAAAAGTGGCCCCTGCATTAATCAACCCAAACGACATCCTGGCATACATGAATGTACCCCAAGGTGTTGTGAAGGCAGTCTTCTTCTGATCTTCTAGAAGTACAGCCACCTGATTATAACCAGAAAATCCATCCATCATTGACATCCTAGAAGCTCCAACCACTTTCTGCAGAATGTGGTCCATCTTGGGCAGTGGATAATTATCTTTTAAGGATGCTCTATTTAAATTTCGTAAATCGACACACAACCTTATTTATCCATTCTTTTTTCGGACAGGGACCAGGTTGGCCACCCACTCAGAATACCTCAAAGGCACAATGATTTTGGCCTTAACAGCTTCTTGATTTCTTTCTCAATGGAGGGGAGTAGCAGCGGATTTATCTGTCTAAGCTTCTGCTTATGAGGTTTTGCATCTTCTTTCAGTGGAATTTTGTGTTGCATTATGCTGATATCAAAAGTTTTTAGGTCCTGATAGGACCATGCAAACACATCCTTGTAAGACTGAAATAATTTCAGGTATAGCTCCTTATATTTTCCTGGGACCTTCTTGGATAATTTGACAATTTTGGGTTCAGCATCAGTACCCAGATTCAGGTCCACTACCTGATTTTATTCTACCACTTTGTTTGGCTGCAATGGGACATTATTCTTGTCAAATAATCTTTCTAGAGGCACCAGCCCTCTAGGTATAATGTTTCCCTTCAATTGTAACACTTTACTACCTGCCATTTTTTCTTCCCAATTGTTCTCTGAAATATCTTCAGCCTCCTCTTATTCACAATAATCAATCTCCATATTTGAGAATTCTCCTACTGTTTCCAGGAATCTCTTCATTTGTTCTTCATCCTCAAATACCTGCCAGTGCTTGATGTTATCTGGGATTGATGGCCGATAACGTACCTCAATTTCATATCTTAAAAGAGGGTTCTGAGGTGGACAGAATGTACTAGCAGTCACAACAAGAGAGTCTACCATTCTATTTTGTTCCCGGGGCATGAACTGGTTATTAAATGCTAAGAAAAAGTTCTCCACCATGTCCCAAAATTCATTCCTATAACCCCTCAACCGAGGATGTTTGGTTTGACACTGATTTCTGACTTGTCTAACCACCAAATCAGAATCTCCCAGTACTTTTAAACTTTGTATACCCATGCTATTGGCTGTTTGTAATCCTAACGGGAGTGCCTCATATTCAGCCACATTATTGGTAGCTTCATATTCTAGTTTGAAAGACAGTGGGATCCATTTACCTGTAGGAGAAATCAATAGAACTCCAGCTCCGTTACCTTCTCTTGAATTCGCTCCATCAAAATGAAGTGTCCAGATTCCTGCTTCATGGTTTTCTAAGGATTGCTCAGTCTTGATCTGGCAGAGGGATGGTTCATGAGCATAACCTTCATCTTCTTCCAGCATCAGGCATGAGAAATCTCCTTCTTTACTGTAGATTGGTGAATTAACAGAGTTATCAGCCTTAGTAACCATCTTGAAAAATCTAGCTTCTCTGTATAACCTCCTCTCCTGGCCACCAAAAACTGGGATAGTGGCATATATTAAGTATAATTTGAGTGACCCACCAATTTTTGTTCCCCAGGACCTTGATAGCAGCATGCCAAAGCGAGCTAGGATGTCAGCTGCCACAATGTCAATCACCACACTTTTTGCTGGAATTTGGGCCAAATTGACGACCAAATCCTTGATCATCCCTAGACATTTAACTCTTTTGGAATCAAAGGAATAGAGGTCTTTATAAGGATGTGTGATTTGTAAATCTAGTTGTTCCATGACTGATAGAGGCATAAGATTGTGGGAAGCTCCAGAATCTAACATACAGTTGTGTAATAGTAGGTCATGAATCACCAGAGACACATAGAAGGGAGGAGTAGAGGGATCTATCTCCTCGACATGTGTGCCAAATACGACCATGGGTCTTTCTTCTTGAAGGTTGAGACTATCTGGGATGATTGGTGCTTCTGGAGGGAGCATGAAAGAGGTGACTTGAGATTGGTATGTTGGTTGTTTCAACAGCTCAGTCAAGGGAACTGGGATTTTAACCTTCTCAAGTTATTTTTGCAAACTAAAAGCAGGAGGAGACTTTTCTATTACAATTTCCTTTGAATATTTATTTTCAGCTGGGGGTTTGACTTCTTTTAACACAGACTTGACATTAGGGGGAATGAATGCTTTTGAAGAGGAAGGAATTTGATCATTAGACTGCAAAGATTTGTTTAGAGGTCCCTTACCTTTGCCTGTGACTTTCTGCACTGTTGATTCCTTATGAGCAGGTAATTCCTTCTGGAGTGTTGCTTCTTCTTCTTGATTTTGAGTACAGGTCCTCTTCCTAGAAGATCGGAGGTCATATCTTCTATTGAATTGTGCTTGCATGAAATCATTAAATTGTTTACAATAATGATCAATTTCCGCATCTTCTGCGTCTCTGGCCCTTTCTTCTTCTAGTAATGGGCATTCATCCACATCATCCCCTTGCAAAGGAAATTCTTCTCCATCACTATTTGAAAAATAAAGATTTTCATCCTCCAGTCCATAGGCAGCATCTTCAGCAGGGTTATCTGATGGGCCCTCCAAGTACAATGGGTGTGGTACCTGATCTTGCTGCTCCTTCCATTCCTTTTGTAATATTTGCAGGGGTGGTTTCCTGTATTGGGGATAATAACCCTTGTTTGGAGTATTCTGTACATTCTTGGAGGTTGAATTATTGGTCCCCAAATCGAGTTTACCCAGCTGACTATAAATATTCTTGATCATTTTGCTCATTTCTTCCATTCGGTCTGAGTCTCTGTCTTGGCTAGAGGTAGATACATCCTCTTTACCCCTTCTTCTAGTATCTTGTTCAGATTTTCCCTTTGATTTACCAGTGGCAGTAAAATTTTCCTCCAACTCTAGAGCATCTGTCTGAGCATCATCCAGGGTGACAGGCATTCTTTCCCATAGAGAGAAACCAAATTTTGAGTCAAAAGCTGCTATGAAAACAACTTTGGCAACATTTTGATGGGGTTTCATATCAGGAGGAAGGCTTATATACAACTTATTAAATCTCTTGGTAAACTCTGACACCCCTTCATTATGTCTTTTCTTCAATTTATTAAACTCTGTAAGGCAGTGTCCATGATCTTTCTTCTCTCCCCATTTTCTAAGAAAAAATTCTTCCATTCTTTCCCAAGTAGTAACAGAACGGTCTGCCAATGTCTTAAACCATTTTCTAGCTTCACCATCAAGGGATTTCATGAAAAATCTTAAGACTACATCCAGATGTTCTACATTAAAATTCTCTGCGAAAGAACAAAAGGTCTCAAGATGTTTTTGAGCATCAATCTCATTTTCTCCATTGAATCTGGGCAAGATCTTCAAATAATCCTATGGCATATCATTCAACACTTGAGGTAATGCCAGGGGAGCATATTTATTCAACAAGAAGGCTATAACGTTAGCCATTGGAGGAGGTGGAGGTAGAACAACAGTCTGATGTGTAAATGGAGGAAGAGGTGGAGGTGGAAGTGAAGTATGAATAACAATAGGAATATATTGTACAACAGCCTGAGGTGTTGATGGGAATAATTCACGATTAACAACAGCTACTTCGGTGACTTCTTTAACCTCTTCGGCCTCAGGAGTAGGATGAAGGTTATCTTTTGTTCTGACACCTCCTCGGGGTGGACTATTTGAGTAGTATTCAGTATCTCCCACAGTGGAGTCGGGATTTTCAACTTGGACTTCTTGAGAAGAAGAGGATGGGTAATCTTCTACAAAAAATTCAGGGATTTCAGCACGGACTGATTGCCTTTCTCTCCAACTTCTTCTATGTATGATCTTCTTTGGGTCAGAAGCAGAAGATATCTTTGGCTTAGACTTATCTGACCTCAGGTGTGGCTTTTGAGGAGCCAGGACTGCAAATAGATTCTTCTAATAACTGAATGTGGAGTCGCCAAGGTGAGGGATCTACAACTCTCAACTCTCCATGCTCACCTACTTGAAGAGTGAATTAGGTTTTTTCGAGGCCCAGGGATTCTAATTTTCTTAACTTCGTTCCCCGAAAACGGCACCAGAAAGATGTTGTCGAATGATGTTGTCGCTCCTAGAGACAACCTAGAGTTGTGATAGACCACTGCCTAGGACATCTTATCATAGCAGGGAGCATATAATATAACTTGGGTGTCAACCAAAGGCTCTCATGCTAACTCTTGTAAACAAGGAATTTAATTTGAATGGGACCAAACTTCTCAGAAAGTTGACACAACAAAAGAGATACTGCAGAGGCAAAGTGTAAAACTCTAATACAAAAGCATGAGACAATTCAGAGACAGTTTACTGCAAAGAGGGCCAATTCAGGAATACCTCACAGAAATAAGTTATCAGAAGGTGTATGTAGTGAATGAAATGTTGAGGAGATATTAGTTAACATTGAGCTGATATCTAGATACACAATACCACCATGCATGGGCTTACCAATTTAAGAATCCATACACAATGATAGCGTTTTAAAAACATCCTCCCAAAGAAACTAACATAGCAGAAATCTGGTAGAAGTGAAAATGGAACAGTATATCATGCATGAGCCATATTTAAAGCACTTGACTGATCCAAGCATGGGCATCAACTAGGATGAATCCATACCAAAAATCAGTGAGCCACTCGCATTCCAAAACATGATACAGGAAAGATGGATGAAATGAAATGATCTATTTAAATAACACATAAGAGAAAGTTACAGACTGTGAAATACTAAAGACCAGAATCCTCTCTAACAGATGGAACTCCTCCTCACTGAGACCCTATGGGCTCTGAGCCTTCATACCAAAGTTCTAAAAAATGTATACAACAAGCCTTTCACTGCATAATTTTATGATAAAATCTGGAACCCTAAATAATTTGTTCTCCTGGAGTTTTATAGGAGAAATATAAAACCTAATAGAAGAAGTAGGTGATGAAAATTTAATTGTCTCATTAAAAAAAAATGGCGGAAACACTCGCGCCCATAATGCTGAGTGACTATGTTGTGCTGTGTGTACTCTTTCGCCGACTTTCTGAAATAAATGTGCCGGGTAAAGATCTCCTCAGGGACACGACGTAGAAGTATAATCACATAAACATTTTGTCCTTCCCTAAAAGAAAACTTTGCTGAGATAAAACTTGGAGGGTATTGTTTTTTGTGCATTGTACCCTTGATGTGATCCTGGATATCTTTGATCTGGTACTTTTTCCATTTAAATATTGCATCTGAGCTCAAAAAATTCAATGTGGTTGTTGAAATCCTTGATCTTCCACTGATACCCTTTGCCGCAGCATTTACATTTTTATCTGTGAAATCTGCCTCTTAAATGTCACTGGAAAATTTGCTGAAGTCTAACCCTGTTTCTTTAATGGATGTCGTGTCGTAGCAACTACCCAGGGCTTTATTCATGAATTTTTCCTCTGAACAATGGTCCTTTCTTGTGCCGTCGGCTTCTGTAATGGAGGATTTGAAGAATGGCAATTTTCCGTCACTGTGAACCTGCAAAACCCGCAACTGTATTAAGAAATCCATGCACAGAGGAGGTGGATGGTTACGGAGGATGGGCAGAATGGCAACGTGGCAGTGGTGAAATGGTGGCTTTACATGAAATGAAGATGGAAAATGCTTTTGATATGGTGTAAATAGCGAACAAATAGGGTTTGACCAAAACATGCTTATGGACCGTTTGATCATGGTTTGGGGATGAAAATCAACGGCGGAGTATGAACATCGGGTGGAATAATTATGAAAAAAAGAACTTTAATGTAAAACACAAAACTTTGGTTATGACGGAAATACAAAGGAATGAAATGAAGATGAAATGAAGTGGATGTGTAAGGCGGGACCCGTATGGAATCGCAATTGGAAACCGGAGCGAGAGGAAATCGCAATCGCGGACAGCAAATGTTGCGATGCGATCAATCGAAGGAGTGGGCGATCGGGGAATCGGAATTGGAGGGAAAATGCGATGCGATCAATCGAATCGCAGATGCTTGCAATGATCGATTGGAGGGGTTAACATAAATGTTGCGATCGCGATGGGGAAGGAACTTGCGATCAGCGCCTTAAGGGGTCAGCGCTCGGTTTCATGAGGAAAAAGTTATAGGGGCTGGCAGGAAAGGGGCTTAGGCCTAGTATATTTTCAAAAGTGGATTTTCAACCTTTTACAATGTATTTTAGGGGTGGAAAAAGCAACGATAGGCAAAAAAATAGATTCTCCACGCAAAAAGAGGGGATCCGGGGTGTTTTAAGCAGGATTGCTGATAAGAATTTAGTAGGAGGCCGACATGATCAACAGGTATGGTCAAAGTTTGTTGTGCATAAGGTCATTATATGTAATTAGGTCATCATGATGATATTGGTATGTTATGATGTTGTTGACGAGGTAAATCCCCTCTGCGGACAAAGGAAATCCCACTAGCCCTAGAGTGGGTCTAGCAACAAACAGAACACGCTACGATATTGATTCCTAGTTACAAAATAAAAAGTTATGATAGATGGCCTACCTCAAGTCCTACGCTACTGTTGTCGACGGAGAAGTGTTGCTTCCTGTTCCTTGCTTGACAGATCACAATCCTTTCACTCACCGCGTCCGAACACCTGTACACATACAGAGAAAAACGACATCAATACAACGTAATAACCCAAGCATGTAACTATGAATCAGTCGGAAAATATTGAATCAAATTGCATTACACAAACAAGAAATACAATGACGAAACAAATAACATAGTTGAGCATATATTAAGATATGAAAGAAAGATTACAACCAAGTTCCGACGTCATGTTCTTCCTTCAGTAGGGCATCCAACGGAGCGTGTCTCACAAAGCTTGTCGGGAATTTTGACATGCCTCTCTCTCTTATGGGGTTCTCCTTGGCTCTGCTCTCAATAGTCACTTAGCTATAGTTTTCTTCCCAAATGTTCAGCTAGCTAGAAAATGGAGAGGGCAGGCTTTTATAGAAGGAGAAGGAGAGGTTAGGATCCCTATAATCATGGGGGAGAGTCCTATCTCTCAGGAAGGTTCCATGAGAGGTGGAAAACCACTTCCTAATCAGGGAGATCTGGAGCCAAACAACCCAACCTATTTTTGATGATTCATTCTAAAGTTGTTAGATTAAAACTTCCGCCTTCTATTGTTAAAAAACATTCCTTAATAGGCTTGGCGTGGGCAATATACAGGGACAGAGCACCAGGTGGCATGGGCTTAGTGTAAATTTCCCAGGTCGGCGTGAGTGATGAACTGGATAAGCACGCCAATGCCCAAACATATGTTTTTAATGATTTTCTGAGGAAATTTTCTCCAAGATAATTCTTTCCCTTATGCAGAAGGATGCCATCAAGGTGTTTTCAGGACATTTGACTGTTCACAGGTCATGGGAATAGCCCTCCAATGTACAGGATGAGGGTTTGTAGGGAAAGTGACAAAATGTTGTGTAACAGATGCCCCCTAAAGCATGAGGTCCGAGAGAGAGGGAGGGGTGAAATGCTTTATGAGAACACGTTCAACTGAAAACACTACCGTCAGAAAACATGTGAGTACAAATACAACTGATTTCTCTGATACATGATATGTGGTATGGGCGCAGCCATCCATAAAAAGTACTGAAACGATGAGATCCAAGGTATGGACGCAACCATCCAGCAAAATAAGGATCAACAAGTAGATTTAGGTATGGTCGCATCCATCCAATCAAAAGAGTCATGTAATAAATCATAATAATCCACTAAGAATCCGTAGCCTGGATGTTATCAGACAAAATCCAAGGTCTTGCGCTCCATCTCGACCCGAACAGAGTACAAGTTCAAGCATGCGAATATGTGAGCTGAAGTTATTCATGCAAGAACATCGTCTGATTACCAGCCAATAATGAAAGTCGTTAATAGACGCGAGAGAAACCACCAATAATGACGATAGCTCTCAAGGTACAAGAGGTACAATCCATGAAATGTGAACAGTGAGCTGGCATCAAACATCCACAAAATCATCCGATCGAAGGCCAATAATGAAAACCTTGTGTTGAATGCGAAGAACCTGCTATTGAGGCATGCAGGCTCCAAGGCACCTGAAGGGAGTCTCTAGATCAGCTTCCCAGATGATGAGCTGAAGTCGACATGAAGTGACCTTGATCGAAGGTGGGCCATAATGTTTCCCACATCATCGACACGAGACAGAGGAACATGATGTTTGTGAATCAAGACCAACAGAGAATCAGAGGGAGGTTGAAAAATGCAGAGGCCAAATTCTCTTGAACATATCGATGACACGACACTGGATTTCACAGTATTTGACGTCAAGGGATCTTAGGTCATGGTGACATGGAAAAGAACAGATGAGTGGTCAAAAGAGATTACCCAAACCCATGAAGGCAAGCAGATAATGAGATGAGATGTCCCCAACCCGACACGAATGCAGACAAGTGTCATGTTCAAGAGCGACATACTGCTGATACGACTAAGATTTTGGTTCCATTTTCCCCCACCATTTCTGGCGAGTACCCCAATTATTTTTGAAAACAAGCTTAAAGGGGATAGCATATTCTTGCGATGTAAGTTTGTCCTTCGGACAAATCCAACCTAGTACATTTTATGAGCCCTAGGAAGTGGGGACTCGGTAACGTCATGATGACGACATCCGATGTCATTTAGTTTTAACGAGTCTAACAAAGGAATAACTCAACGTCTTTTCATGTTTATAGAGTTTGAAAAGAAGTGGAAAAGGAAACTCCAGCAGGTCCCTTTTCGTAAATAGTCCCTCATACCCGAAAAGGTAGAAAACAAAATATGAGAGAACCACTTAGTCGTGATTGGCTAAGGTATTCCTTTTTGTAAATAATATGTCCCAACCCGAAAAAGGGGTAAACGTATATTGGGCAGTTGACGTTTCATAACCTTTAATGAGTTCAAAACAACAAGATTCTCGACAATATTTTCAATTTTTGAGAGTTATAAAAGGGATTAAAGTTGACTCCTCTTGGAGGAATGAGTGGCATTAAGGGTAGCAACTGGTTCCGGTGATGGTGGAACTACTCGAATGAATAGGAATCAAGAGGTAGGATAACAAGACCACTCATCACGGTGGTTCCTCGAAATGGGTAAAACAACCAAGTGAAGGCATATGATGTTAAGCGAGATAGTGATGGAATAGAAAACCAAAGGCTCATTTGGCAAGACGGAGTTAACCAAATACTTAATCGAGAGGTACACAAAACAAAGTTTCATTTTTACACAAGCTTGAAATTATGAAACTCTGCTTGAAGTTGGTTTCATTTTTACACAAGCTTGAAACAAAGATAAACTATGCTTGAAACCGGTTTCATTTTTACACAAGCTTGAAACGAAAACAAACTATGCTTGAAAAAGTAAGCATGCCCCCAGCATGGTGACTCAATTCGAGGTACATGCCCCCCAAGCTTCAGTCCATATGGAAGGAAGATGGAGTGAAGGTTCAAGTTACAAGATCAAAGGAAAAGACTCGACTGGGATTTTACGAGATCTTATCGAAGACTCGAATTGAATAGGAACGTGTTTCATTGTTTTAACGAGGTTGACACATTAAAAGAACTATCCTCAGACACCTTTGTTTCATTTTTTAAGGAGCTTGACACAAGACCAGGAACTGTGCTCCGACAAACCTTGTTTCATTTTTTAAGGAGCTTGACACAAGACAAGGAACTATGCTCCGACGACCTTGTTTCATTTTTTTAAGGAGCTTGACACAAGAAAAATAAATATCTTCTGAACGACCTTTCATCGTGATGAATGAGAAGTCATGGCTTCCAAGAGTTCTGCACCAGATGGGAGAACAACATCTCAAAAATCATGAACCAATGCCCCCAGCACACGATGCACAATGACACCATCCTTTGAATGAGGGGCACAGGAACGGGTAGCCACAATTAATTTGTGGCGGGGAAGATACGCGGTAGATAAAGACCCCAAAGGGACGATGGTGTGGACGAGATGTCATGCTAGGACCAAAGAATGAAAGCTGATCAATGGTCACGATCCATCCTTCATGTGGAAAGCACATTACGCGAAAGAGGGAGGAGACAAGTGCTCCCATGGCATAGGTGTAATCGCGCCCCAGGAGCAGATTGAAATCCAAAGGGCCTGGAACGACCATCACGTCTATATGGACGGTTTTACCTCCCAAAGTAACAGGTAACCTTGGAAGGATCCCCAACGGTTGACTCGTCCTTCTGTTAAAAGTGAGCAGATTCTGCGTAACAGGCGCAAGCGGCGGCGAACCGAAAGCTTGCCAGGTAGTTGAAGATAGAATACTAACAGAGGCACCTTCGTCTATAATGGTGCTGGGTACAACCAGACCAAGAGCCTGTACTGTGATCTCGAAAGGCACATAAGACGGAAGGTGGTATCCGGCAAATCGACTCCAATCAAAGGAAGCGACCAAACTACCATTAGGGTAATTTTGAGGTCTAAAATGGGCCTCCTAAGGAAAATGTACAATCAAAATTCACTTTATGAGAACCAATCACATTTTAGGGGATGACATCATCCATAATGGTTGAGGTGGCATTGTTTGAGTTAAAGGTACCTACTTGTCACATTCTCAATGGTGGTTAAAAACTCATGGTTAACCATGGTAGTGCTCTAAGTACTTTTAAAGTCAAAGCAAAGTACTCTTAATAAATGTCATTTCACACTTTTTGAATAAAAATATATTATTTTCATTTCATATTTCTTGAAAGAAACACTGCATATCCCTATACATTTATTATATTATATTATTTTTATATAATATATTAATTACATGTTATTATACAATTTAAATAATATAAATTTTAATTAATAGCATATAATATAATTAAGAATTTATAAATTTATATTTATATTTTATTTTAAGTTATTTAAGTACAAAGGACAAATGCATTAGTTATTCAATGATAATGACTTTTTCTTGAAAAGCTCATTCTTATTTATGGTCACATCAATACAATTTTTTTATTAATTTTATTTTGGTACAACTTTTGAATTGAATTTAACTATGGTTACATGGATTGTGGTGCAAAAAGTGAATTGAAAATTCATAAATATTATTTTATTCGTTTAGCTATTATTTTATTATTTCCTTAGGAGGCCCATTTTAGACCTCAAAATTCCCTTAATGTTGGGGGGATACCATCGAACTGAGATGGTTGTCCCCCGGTGTCACCGGAGCAAGAGGAGCATCCTCCGAGACGTCCATCATTGGAGTAGGAGGAGCAATTTCTTGGACTACAAGGACAGAAGAATCTTGCTCCAAGTCCGAAGAATTTGAAGAAACAAGAAGAACATGGGGGGGATGAGACCAAAGATGGGGTCATATCGACTGATTCCTTGGTCAATGGTTGGTCAGGAATAGATTCCTGAACTTGAATTTCCGAGGGAGCGGGATCGAGCAAGGATGACGGTTGACCGATCGTGGAATCAACTAGCAAAGGACTCAAGGAAAGCTTCTGGTAACCAGCCGGAAGGCAGGGTGTAGAAACAGTGGAGTTGTCCAACACTCTCTTGGCTTCATCCATATAAGAACAAAGGTGAATGGGATGATTCCCTTCACACAACTTACAGGGATTGATAATCTTGCCCTGTTTTTTATGAGTCTTATCAGAGCTAGTCAAAGATGTGCCAATAATATGACTTCCATAAGCCAAAGGCAACGACGGGTAGCCGTAGAACCATGCTTCAAGTACCTTGGGAATACCAGGGCAGTATCAAAGAAAATGGTTACCTTTGTAGAGCATGCAAGGGAATTTGACTTTCCATGGAAGCGTGGATGGTTTTGCAAGGGAAAGCTTCTTAAGCGCAGTAGCTGTAGTATAAGCCTCTCGCTTATTTGACTTCTTCTTCTTCTTCTTAGCCACCTAGTTACTAGAATCCAGACTTTCACCAGGCGAAGTAGAAGAGGAGGACGAAGAAATAGTCGAAGAAGGGGAGAGGTCCACTTTAGAAGCAACATGATGTTGTTCAGGTGGAGGAGATAGTTGTACGATGGACGGAACACTCGGGACCACCGAGGTTGAAAATAACCATACAGGCAATCCAACAGTTAAACCAGGCAAGGAAAACGTTGCTATATAAGGAGCACCAACATTTCCAAAAGCAGGAAAAGGACCAGGATTCCCTTCGGAAGGGATTCCCGGGTTAGTGAACTCCAGAATTGTTGCCATTGAAACAATTTTCAAAACAACACCCTAAGGAAACTAACATTAACCAAGAATATTTCGTGGGTAGTTATTTTTTTTAAACATTGAAACAAAACTCTACCGTTTCATATTTTAAGTGTCAAGAAACTAACAAAAGGTGACTCTATCACTTTCAGGTTGAAACGAGCGTGAAAGGACAAGTGCTCGATGATCTTTTCAAATTTATGGAGTCAGTAAAGATCGAAAATGACTGCTCAAGTATTCTAGGTAAAAGGGTGTACCAGGTTCTCGTGAACTACCATATACACCTTGGTTATAAAATGAAAGAGAAATCAACCAAGGACTTGATGTACGTGCAGGTAATCTCCCCGAATGCTGTGTTTGGTGTATCACGGTTACAAGGTGGCAGACTCGGCTTCCTACAGATAAAAGGATTACAACCTAGAGGGGTCTCCCTTTATATACTCGACGGTACGGGGAGCACAAGTCCGTACTAGCACTGTCTGATGCCAGATGGCGAGTGACAGCTGCTAGGCTTAAAGATGCCAGAACACGTCTCTAACTTAGACCACTAAATATTGCGTTAAGTTTCAATATTGCCTTAGGTTAATTGAGTAAATTTTAAATTTGATCTTCAATTTATGTTTCAATTCCAAGGTCCTACCGAATGTCAAATCTCACAAATCCCTGAATGCAAGCTACATGCCATGAGACACCATTTCATTCAATGAAGAGCTATCTACGAGAGAGTTAGAGATTTCAAGCGATAGCTACGATAAATCACGAGAAAACATTCACTACAATGCCTGATGAAAGCTAATGAAACTGAAAAACTCTTCCCTAGAATTATATAATGCTAGAAATGCAAAAGATTTTTCAATTTTCACTATGCTAATCAAGAATGCAATTTTTTTTTTTTTGTATTTTTCAATATATCAGAGCAAGTGCACTAAATGATATGAAAAATAAATCAAAACAACGATTTGAGAATAGTGAAGCGATAACTGAAACAAAAAAATTTCACTCAATTCAAAACAAGCACAACAAGACTCAAATCAATGACGAAATCCCTCAAATCAAAGAGAAGATCTCAAAAGGGACCCAAACAAGCCGTGTAATCTAGGCCTGGAGTGACAAGAGTCAAACTGAATGAAATAAAATACAATCACTCAATTAACACAATCACTCAAACGGATCCACAAAGCTGAATGCAAAGAAGAAGAAGTGAAGTTGACTGGGAAACCAAGGACCCGAAACGTCCACGGGAGGCTCAGTAGGCTCAAGCACCTAGAAGACCTAGGGCTGAAATGCAAAACTGACAGAAAATGGAAAACAACCAAAGGACAAGGGCTTATCTCAGTAAAAAATGACTCTAAAACACTCAACAAGTCAGAAAAAAACAACCGAGGATCAAAACTCAGGCTCAAGAACTCCAAAATCAAGCAAACCCCAAACCTAACAGGGTTGGTGCACCTGTCTGGCTGTAATCAGTTCGAAATAGGGAATGGCGCAGGCTATAAACGAGAAAATCACACCAGTTGACACAACTGTCAGCTGAATAACCGCGCCAAGAGGGTTTTACTCAGGAAAAAGGAAAAAATGAACAAACAGAGAGAGGTTTGATCTCTAGGGGGTTGAACAGGGGTTTCAAACCAAGCAAGATAGACCAGAAAGGCAAAATAAACAAGCAAAAGCCAAAATACAACCCAAATGGAAGAAGGACTAACTCACACTGATCCCCAGCGGAGTCGCCACTTTTTTGATGTGGTAAATCCCCTCTGTGGACAGAGGTGATCCCACTAGCCCTAGAGTGGGTCTAGCAACAAACAGAACACGCTACGATATTGATTCCTAGTTACAAAAGACAAAGTTACGATAGATGACCTACCTCAAGTCCTACGCTGATGTTGTCGATGGAGAAGTGCTGCTTCCCGTTCCTCTCTTAACAGATCACAATCCTTTCGCTCACCACGTCCGGACACCTATACACATACAGAGAAAAATGACGGCAACACAACATAATAACGCAAGAATGTAACTATCAATCAGTCGGAAAATATTGAATCAAATTGCATTACGCAAACAAGCAAAACAACAATGGAGCCAATAACATCATCGAGCATATATTAAGATATGAAAGAAAGATTACAACTGAGTTCCAACGTCATGTTCTTCCTTCAGCAAGGCATCCAGCGAAGCGTGTCTCACAAAGATTGTCGGGAATTTGGACAAGGCTCTCTCTCTTATGGGGCTCTCCTTGGCTCTGCTCTCAATAGTCACTCAGATATAGTTTTCTTCCCAAATGTTAAGCTATCTAGCAAATGGAGAGGGTAGGCTTTTATAGAAGGAGAAGGAGAGGTTAGGATCCCTATAATCATGGGGGAGAGTCCTATCTCTTAGGAAGGTTCCATGAGAGGTGGAAAACCACTTCCTAATCAGGGAGATCCAGAGCCAAATATCCCAACCTCTTTTTGATGACTCGTTCTCAAGTTGTTAGAATCAAACTTTCGCCTTCTATTGTTAAAAAACATTCCTTAATAGGCATGGCGCGAGTAATACACAGGGACAGAGCGCCAGGTGGTGTGGGCTTAGTATAAATTTCCTAGGTCGGCACGAGTGATGAACTGGCTAAGCGTGCCAATGCCTAAACATATGTTTTTAATGATTTTCCGAGGAAATGTTCTTCAGGAGAATTCTTTCCCTTATGTAGCAGGGTGCCATCAAGGTGTTTTCAAGACATTTTACTATTCACAGGTCATGATAATAGCCCTCCAGTGTATGGGATGAGGGATTGCAGGGACGGTGACAAAATGTTGTGTAACCGATGCTAATGTGTTAGCGGAGATAGAGCAGGAGATGCAAACCATCAAAGTGAAGTTGCAACATTGGATCTCGAGACAAGAGCATGTTTCCATATAGGTTTGGATGTTTGGCATGCAAGTATGTGATTCATGGTTGTTGTAATAATTAGGGTTAATTATATGTTTGTCATTCTATTATTATGGTTACATATGTGATAATGACTAGTTGAACAGTGTAGTTATATGCATTATTGTTATGATTATTCCTTCAATTATATTGATGTTATGGTTACATACATTATAGATGCTAGTTGATTAGTGTGGTTATATGTACATGTGTCAAATAGTCATGAATTATAGCAACCTATGATTGTATGACTTTCTATTGTTGTTTTATATTAGATAACTTATATGTTGTTGATGAGCATGTTATGGGTTAACTTGTTGTTGTTGTATGATATTTAGCTTGATGATTAGGTTACATGTTGTTGATGAGCATGATATAAAACTTGTTGTTGTTACATGCTAGTGACTTGATTATTAGGGTTATTGCATTAAGATCTTGATGTTACATGTAGCATGCTTGGCCTAGGAAAATATTTAGGGTTATGACATTCAAGTATGAGTCGACATATTTGTGCTATTGTGTTGTACTAATCTAGACTAATTGTGCATATGTGATTGTATGCATGAATGACAATTGATTATGAGCTTATGATGTGAAAATGTTAGCTAGTTACTGGTATGAAGTCATATCATGCTAATCTAGATTGATCTTGTATTATTCATATGTTTATGTTATGGATAGGTAATGTTGAGGGGTATATCAACAAAGTGAAAGTAGTGTTATATGCGACATGCTAGGATAAGCAAGGTTTCTTGTGGGGTGAGTGTGTGGTCTATGGATGTATATTGCTATTTTTGAGTATATGTTGTGCATGTTGTATATTCAGTGATTGTCCCTATGGTGATGTGTAAGTTTCATATATAGTATTGTGTACATATGATGTTGTATTTATATTGTATATATGGTGTTGTGTGTATATTGCATATGCAGTGCTAAGTATGGAAGGTGCTATGTACATATTAGATATGTGGTGTTGTGTACATATCATGTTGTGCACATGTTAGATATGCCATGATTTATACATATTGTACTGTGCGCGTGTTGGATATGCGGTGCTATGTGCATATGGTGTTGTGTGCATGTTGGATATGCATTGATGTGTACATATGGTGTTATGTACATGTTTTATATGTAGTGCTATTTACATATGGTGTTGTGCATGTGTATTATACATATGGTGTTGTGTGCATGATTGTACATGTGGTGATGCGTGCATGTGGTGTTGTGCACATGTTGTACATATGGTGTTGTGTGCATGTGGTGTTGTGTACATGTGGTATTGTTCACACATTGTACAGGTGGTGTGGTGTACATTTGGCATTGTGTACACACATTTTGCAGGTGGCATCATGCACATGTGATGTTGTGCATACGTTGTGTAGGTAGTGTTGTGTACAAGTGGTACTATGTACATGGTACTGTGTACATTATGTTCATAAGGTACTGGTATACATGTGGTTTTGTGTGCATGTCGTACATGCTCTGTTGCGGGCATGTGGTACTATGTATGTGCATGGTGTAGACATGGTATCGTGAGATGTGTATTCATTGTGTTGTACTATGTGTATGTATATGTATTATGTTGTGTTGTACACCATATGTAGGTGTATGTGTGGTGTTGTATTGTACACCAGGTGTAGGTGTATGTGTTGTATGCTAGTGTAGGTGTATGTATTATGTTGTATTGTACACCAAGTGTAGGTGTATGTGTTGTATGAAAGTGTAGGTGTATGTATTATGTTGTATTGTACACCAGGTGTAGGTGTATGTGTTGTATGCTGGTGTAGGTGTATGTGTTGTGTGGTGTTGTACACCTTGTGTGAATGTACGTGTTATACACTATGTGTATGTATACATAGTTGAATAGAAGGAACTCATGTTTGTCAGGTGTGGCATCCAATCTGGTGTGTGTACAAAAAGAAAAAAGGCAGAAGTAAGGACCAATGAAGGATAAGTATGACTGCTTTATTTCAGTTCTATTATGAATGTGATCTACGATTCTGAATTATGATGGTTACATGTGACTTATGATTATTGCATGCGATTCATGATTTTGACCTATAATGGTTGTGTTTTGAGATAACCAGATGTGATATGTTTATACATGATGATTTGGTCGAACAACTGGTTTGACTTGTTTTAACAGGAAGTGAACATAATTGCAAGTGTACCTTATTAACGGGATACCAATGAGGTACGATTTGAAGTTATTTCAATTTATTTTGAATCTAATGGAAATTTTGTGCTTGGTATAGGAGAGCATGTAATGATCGGTTGGGATGGTTGAAACCAACTGCAAGAACTAGCAATGTTATCAAAAGGAATTATAAAAAGTAGCGATAGGCTGGTAAAGCACTTAAGGAGCAGGGCCATTATGGGACACTGGTACCCAATAATGTCCATTGATTTCCATGAGTATGCTATGACTGGTATGATGGTTTTGAGGCAGGTATATGCCTTGGTTTTTGTATCTTTTGATGCAAGGAAGCCTTGCCAAGGGATGGATTTCCCGAGATAGGGGATGTCGGGGAATTTGGAAGGTGAGTGACTGCACGGAAGGGGATTACCAAATTCCCCGAGGGATTGTGTAGCAGAGAAGGGAAGGTAGAAGATGGATTTTATTTGGTCATTAGCATTACCAGATGGAATCAGATGCACATTGGGAGTACACCCTGGAAAAATGAGCCTGTAATTGTTCACAGAAGGTACAATAGCGTAGGATTGTAGCATTGGACATTGGATGTCGCTTTGGCTCTGACAGTGGATTCTATACTTCCTGGGAAAGAAGTGAATCTTGGTATTACTTTGAGGGTGGAGGTGTGAGATTCTAGATTCCCTTGTTGCTAATACGGGCATTGTATCCTTTTATTTTTTGTTTGAGAAAATGTGTATATGTGTATACTATTGTAAATACCGTAATGAGTTGTGTTATAAAGCTCCAGTACACAGTATGATTGTCATGATAGTTTCTTCTTTTGAGCTGGTTATTCATTGTAAATACTAAAACGAGATAAGTTATAGAGCTCCATGGGTATTATGTTTTCTTTTCAGTGATTTCCCTGAGGTAAATGTGTGGTTGAACACCGAGGATGATGTCTCCCAAGGGGGAGGGTTCTCTAACAACCCTGGTGAAAATTACATGTAATAAAAGTAAAAATAATAACCACGGTTGATGGGACATGTATCCAAGCTTAATGGTGGGAAAAACATCCTGGCAGGTGTTCATTTCGGTTATTATGGCTAAAGGAAATTGGTAAAAGCAATGGCTAAGGCTTTGGAAAGGCATTAAATAGGCAAAAAGTATTTTTTGCACATTTATTTATGAAAATAATGGAAATTAGGAGAAAAGGGAGATGAAAGGTTAGAGGTTGCATGTGATGAGGAAAATGAAGAAAATAGAGGCCTCATTGATAAAAAGGCTTCCAAGGATTAGTTGGAAATTTTTTTGCTCACATTTTTGGAGCTCTCTCATTATTCTCTCTCTCACTCACTCATTCTTGGACACTTAGATTTTTTGGAGCACTTTGGCATTTTGAGAAAGAAATGCAAGAAATCAAGAAGAAGGAGGAAGCAATTAAGGAGGAGCAGGAATCAAGAAACTACATTAATATTCTTGGCAGGCATCAATTTAAATGTGTATTTTCCTTTCTATATTTGGCATGCTTGTTATTTCATGCGGTTCTTTGTTATCTTAGCATGGGTTTTTCTAGGTGTGACAGTGTATCCAGCCTAGCCTTGCCATTTCTGGATAGCCATGGTGTTGTGGAGTTCTCAAGTTTGGTTTAGCTAGATTACCGGATGGATTCAAAGCTGAGTGAGGTGGATCTCCAAATGATTATGGAATCGGTTCATGTGTGACCTCAGTTTAGGGCCTAGTAATCCAGGTTTGGATTGCGGTAAATCCTGAGAGGTGGTTTGCTCTCCATTTCAAGCCTAGGAATCTTGGGTTTGGAATATACAGTAAATACTGTAGAGTATGTCTCAGTTTAGGGCTTAGTGATCCTTGATTCAGACTGTGGGTTGCGGTAAATACGAAGAGACTAGGAGACAGGAAAATTCCTCATAGTTTAGGCAGACAAAATCTGGTGATATCCATGCTTGTGTTGGCCTACTGATTGGGTGTAGATCACGGTAAATCTAGTTATGAAATGTTTATTGTGTTGGTCTAGTGATCTATGATGGATCATGGTAAATCTTGATTTCTATTAATGAGGGTGAGGTGGTTTAGCCTCAAGATGCCCTGGTTGGTTCTTTCGATTGATTCCCACATTCATGCTTGGAATATGGCATGGGGGTGATTGGCTGAAGAGAGATTTGACTCAACCAATATATGGTCAGGTGCAATGTGGAAGTGCCATCTCTAGTTGGTTTTTACACTCATTAATGAGAAGCTCATTCCTTTGGAATTTGATTATAATTTCACTCATTATTATGTGGATTCTATTATTGTTTTATCCATGGTATTTTTGTTGTTATTATGCTGGTTATAAGCATGTATTCTATCATTGATGATGTGTGGGTCTAACCATGTTTTTGCTTGTAAATGAATGCATAATGTATCTATGGTCAAATAGATTGTATTGCAGACTTATGATGTAAGGAGAAATGCTTCTTAGCGATTCTCAGATAAGTATGAGACGCCTATGTTTAAATATGTTGTTTACACATGTAGATGCAATGCATGTGATATGTTTGATGAAATTCATGTCATGGCTAGGAGGAGTCCAGATGAGTTCCTGAAGATGTGATTGCTTCAATACCTTTTTTTTAATGTTATTTATCATCTCCTAAAGTTTCATGAAGTTCTAGGTAATGACATGGGATCTGGACCTGAAAAGTTGGCACAAATCTCGGAGTTGCAGGCACTGAACTGACCATTTTTGGCCCTGGCCTCTACCTTGACTTGTCCTGCCTTTATTTATAGGCTCCCAGCCGCTACCTTGCCTTGGAAATCCTGCGCCTATGGTCCAAAGGTGTCAAAAAGTCAGTCTCCCTCATGAATCAGGGGTATCGAAGGTTGGGTTGCCTCCTCGGGATGTTGTTGATGTTGTGTAAGGTTTGTTAGTCTTGTTTCTATCGGTTCCACTTCCTTAATGTAATTTAGGAGGTTGAATCTCATATTAGTATCCCCTTCTCACATGTTTACCCCAGTTGGTCGGTTACTTGGTTAGATATGGGAAGGTGGTGTTACAATCAGTCTAAAGTTTATCAAGTGTGTCTAACTTCCTCTCCTTGAGGGTAGAACCAAAGTCTGCATCAAAAGCACCTACAAAAGATACCCTGGTTGTTTTGGGTAAAGGATTAACTTCTGTTCGTATTCCATTATAAAATTTATTGAATTGTTTAATAAACTTTACCACATCCTCATTATGCTTCTTCTTGTTATGATTAAATACTATCAAATAGTATACATGGTCATTCTTTTTAGCCCACTTCGTTATAAAATAATTTTCCAGTTCTTCCCAAGTATTTATTGATTTTTTTGGAAGAGTCTTGAACCATTTCCTAGATTCTCCATCCAAATACTAAGCAAGAAACCTCATCACTACATCTAAATATTCAAGATTGATATTTACTACAAATGCACAAAAAGTTGAAACATGATTTTCTATTGTGATATCATATTCCCCATTGAACCTAGATAGAAACTTTAGGTAATCTTGGGGCAAATCATTTTATTGTTGAGGCAGATTGAGAGGAATATAATGATTGGCTAAAAATCTAGGTATTTTCATATTGAGAGGTGAGGGTGGAATATTTACTATTTAAATTGAAGGAGGAGGAGGGAGTGTTATATAAATAGGAACAACTTGTGATACAATAGGAATTGATTGAGGCTCAATTGTTTGATAAATTTATTTTATTTCTTTAAATTCAAATATATAAGGAAAATAAAATGAAATTGTTTTGAAAGATATATATTCTCCAACAAAGTCTCTATAAAAGGAATGTTAGGTGGTGGAAACTACCCTTCAGAAAAATATATGATTTTAAGAGAAACTTCAGGAATATTCAACTCATACTTGTATGAATTCGAAGCAAATGTTCCAAGAGTAGATATTGTGGGTTTAGGATTTATTTGGGATTGTTTCTCCCTCCAAACTCTTTTACAAAGAAAATTTCCAGGATCAGACAATTGTGGAGTCTTTTGTTGGGAACTATTTGAATGGGTATGTGGTCTTCTTCGAGCTATATTTGCAAGCAACTAATTTCCTTTGGTGATAAATCTCAGCCCACACTTTCTTCGTGCACCATGAAAAGAAATGTTCAACAAATACCTAGGGAAAATACTCAATTTTTCTCCATGGAAATGGCACCAATTGATATTGTCGCCCTAAAGACAGATCCTATTTAAAATTCAACCGATGCATAATACATTGATTTTAGATTAATAATTTTAATTTTAAAGATTTTTTCAGACACATACACGTTTATGTGTAATGGGGACTTAATCCTAGATGCTTAAAAAACTTCTCAAGCTATCCTAATATTAATAATCACAATTTCTTATGAAGTTGTAGAGTGGTTTGAAGAAGATAAGGAATGAAGTTTTAATATTCTAAGCTTTACAAAATCCAATATATCAAACGTTATAAATAACTTTAATGAAATTAAATATATAATTTAATGATAAATAAGTGGAGTGCTTATTAATGCTTTTACAAATAAACTCATACATATGTTATGCAACTGGAAAGAAACATAGATAAATCTGATTAGTCCCTACCGCTTGCGGCTAAGGCAGGGACTATAGGAATCGAAATGGAGGGCTTAACATTATTTTTAGCTGCTTAAACTTATAACTACCAGTAAATAACCAAAGTTTTAAGTTTTATATTCTGAGTATATTCTTTGCCATCCAATAAAACGTTTTGCCGTCTTATTTGGCCTCATATTGAGGCGATAAGATATATTTCATAAATTATAATCATTAATATCCCTTATATAAGATAGAGTAATGCTATGCTAGATTAATGCTAGTATTAATCATCAAACATTTAATGTTTACAAATATATCACTTCTTAGTGAATTATTTATATAATGTAGCTCGATGAAAGATAGGCATATGGAA
This sequence comes from Pinus albicaulis, assembly GCA_034641835.2. Classification (NCBI taxonomy): domain Eukaryota; kingdom Viridiplantae; phylum Streptophyta; class Pinopsida; order Pinales; family Pinaceae; genus Pinus; species Pinus albicaulis. Next base: position 402,215,968 of record CM076584.1, read on the forward strand.
TAGATTACACGTTGCTCATTGCATGATTGATTACACGCGGCTAGTCAATTTCCTAAAACATGTCCTTAATCTGCCACATTTATTCTTTTATATTAACCTGTTTCATTTTCTCTGCTATGTGCTGAAGACATAATTCTTCATTTTCTCCACTATGTGTTGAAGACATAATTGTACATCTCCTTGCTTAAGACACAATTCTTCAACTCCTTTTATATGCAATGTGAAGAAAAATAATTCCTCTGTTGAAATTCTCCATGTGGAACAAGAAAAATGAAAAATTTGAATTCCTGGGAATTCTTTAATAGTAGCCTGCCAGAGTCTTTGAATTTTGTAATAGCAGCCTACATGTTTCATTTTCTCCGCTATGTTCTACCCCGTCAGTTCAAGAAGCCTTCCCAGGATAACGTTGCGCCCCATTTAGGTACAGTTCGAACACACCAGATTCTCCGTCAGTGCTTTCCAATTGTAGGCTTTGGAAACTGCAGGCTTTAGGTTTTGTTCTCTGTCAGCGCTTATCTTCCAGAGGAACCGGAAGAACCTGAAATAGGCTAACACTTATCTTTTTGTTTTTTATTCCATGTTCTTTGTTTTTTTATTCCATGTTGTTGTTTTTTATTCCATGCTGCCAACTGCAGGATTATCTTTCGGTTTTTTATTCCATGTTGTCAAATGTAGGCTTTATTCTCAGTCGGTGCTTATCGTTGGAGGAAGCGAAGGAACCTGAAATATTTTAGCATTTGTGTTTCTATTTTTTATTCCATGCTGCCAACTACAGGCTTTGTTCTTGGTCAATGTTTATCGTGGAAGGAAGCGATTATCCCCAAAAGGATTATGGTATTCCTGCAAGGCACAAACACTCTCTTACCATTTTTAAATTGTTTTCAGTAACTCTTACATTTATAATTAATAATTTACATAAATAAATGCAACATTTATAGTGAAATGCGGTACTCATCTCGTTGTGTGAAAGAGATTTCCATAACTACCTTTCAACCACATCATGTCACCCAATTTAGGCTTTGCCCCTACTAACCGCTTCAACGACACTGTCTTTTGCAATGTACGACAACAACAATGAAAAACTTACAGTAATCAAATGCAATTTAGCTCCTGCGCTTTTAATGTTAAAAAAATCTCGAATAATACATAGTTGAGGAGAATTTGCGCCAACTGATGAAGGTGCAAACTCAGAATCACTCGGTAATAAGGCATAGGTTCTTACAAAGTTAAAAATACCTTTGTGACTTCTGATAATGATACCATCTATTTTATCGATGTTTGTAATATTTAACTTATTATGCTCAGTCTATTCCAGATGTTTTAAATTTTCTTGCATTTTGGGACTGTAATGTAATTTATGGAATAAGATATTTCTTGTTTTCGCTTATGTATTCCTTCCATTCTTTGCCAGATTTAATATTAAGGTTTGCATTTATTTACTATCAACGAATAATTCACCTATCCCCTTTTGGTTACATTTCTTGATCGATCCTTTTCGCTATTCCACCATTAGGTTGTTGTTTTTTTCTTTCCTTTGCACAACAATACAAGACTCAAATGTTTGTTGGTAATACTTGTATATTTTCCAAAAATTACACGTACTGATTATTTCGAATAAATAATTTTACTACGTTTGGTTTATGGATCTTGATTATTGCCATACCCTGCTAGATATCCTGCTAGATATCTAACAGTAAATATCTATTCAACCAATTTGGACACTATCTTTTTTAATAACTTTTTACTTCACCACTAGCTTAAATTGGGAAATTTTCTCGCACTAGAATTTAATTCTTTCCTATACATTGGAATTTTTTTCCTAGAGGTATGTATTTTGGGTTCTGGAAATCAATTTATTGTTGGCCTACTCATATTTAGCAATTTATACCTATCCTCAAGTAAAGGTCTCGAATGCACAACCCCCTCATCGATTCAAACTCAGAATCTATTGGACATTTGATTTGTTCCGATTACCATTATTTTCAATCTATAACTATTATATTATTTTAGTAGCATGAATTAACATACAGTATTGTCTCGGAAGGAAGTCAGTATATGGTTCAATCATCATGAATCAGATGATTTGACATCTGCAAGTACTCGTCACAGACAAATATAATAAGAATAAGAAACAAGCTCTAGAACTCCATTTGAATCCATAGGCCTCAGATCTGAAAATTTCCCCATAATTAAGTCAGACATATGCTTGTCTTAATTTATTCCTATCATTGGCCAAATGAAATGATATACACTGGCAACCGTTTACAAAAATTAAAGTCCAAAACCAAATACAGAAGAATAACATTGAAGAATCGAAGCAACATAAGGAGAATACGTAGAAATCTTGAAGTGTTGCAACATGAGAGGGGCTCAGATTATGGTGGTGACATATTGAGGTCTCGTTTAACAGAAAACAAGTTCGACCCAACTTTCCTTACCGAGATATTGAACAGTTCCCTGCACAAATTAGCCTCGTTCTAACAACAATGTGGCCAAGTTCTTGAAAATTTTATAAACGTCATCATGTTTGGCAAGAGATTCTGCAAGAACGCCTAGGATCTGAGTTGAAAGAGAGCCTGATCAGGAATCGATCGCCGGACCTCCTGCTCTTCAAATGCACTAAAGCAAAACGAAAGACAATTCCTCTCAAGATCATGTTGTATTACTTACTGCCTGTTGTATTACTTACTCTTGTTGATGTTTGTTTGAAAGGTGGCCCTCAACTGAGAACGTTTCTTGCATCCAAGTCCACATGTCATTCAAGTGTTTACAGGTGTTGTATGTCATTCAAGTGTTTACAAATTACTTTATAAAATCACATCCCAATAATGCAGATGCCCATGTAATTTCATCAGAAGTATAGTTTTAACATGTGTCAATACATGAGTTTGTTGCGTTCTTTTTAATAAATCACCAATACATGGGTTTGTTGTGTTATTTTTAATAAATCACCACAGTATTCATGTTACAATATTTTATTTTGGTTGTGTGTTGAGCAGTTTTCAAATACAATTTTAAATGGGTTGTCCAATCTTATCACAATCTCGATATGTTTCATCCAATTGATTAGTAGTGGTTACAAGGGTAGGTTTTGCTCATTATCACTATTTCAATTTTGTGCATATTAATACAGCATCCCACGTCACAATGATAATATGCGAAAATACATTGCAAAGTTCCTATCGATAAATTATTTTCCATACTTTTCTTAGCAATGAGTCTAATATCTCAGTAATACAACCGCAGTGTTTTATCAACGCATCTTTTGTGGCAACTTTAATATGTGTTGATGTGAAAGGTTTTTAAATGTTTACATCCCCCAGTCCACCATGTGTCCTTGCATCACACGTCCAATGTAACACAAACATGAAATCAAAACCCCTAAGGCTCTTATGCATATAGGATTTTTATATTATTATTTTCAATTGCAAAATTATTCCTTTGGCATTTTGCAGATGAATGCGTATATTTCTTTGGCTTTTCTTGATTCCTACGAAAATCAATTCTAGGTATCAAGCTCAGCAGCATATGCAATGAGGAGGAATCATGTGATCTAGTTAGGCAAGGATTTGTCATTCTCTGAGAAGCTCATTGATACGGAGTGGCTTCACAATGTAATCTGTTGCTCCCAGTTTCAAAAAATTCATAACAAAAGATACTCACTGACACATATGAAAATAATGATACATAAAATCTAGCTGGCTCAAGGTAATATGTTGCTCCAACTCTGACTAGCTCAAGGCAGGGACTAGCTGCCTTGCAACCATCCTGGTCATTTAAAAGAAAATTTGTTGTTATACACGTGCTTCAAACATAAGAGAAAAAAATGAATGTTTCAAAAATAAAGACACATATATTGTGAATAATAAATAACTTGGAATAAAGTTTGATAATATTTATTGACCTGCAAAATGGTTTGCACATTCCACAAATACAACTTACAAAAAGTGTCCGAGGAAAAAAATTTAAACCCTATTCAATGGTTCTCAAATATTTTAAATATTACATCAAAAACATTTATGGAATAACTATAAAACTTCCCTAACTATCTTAACTGTCTTCTAATTAAAAGTTTAAAAAATTACAAAATAAAATTTCTCATGGTTGAGAAGTAATATGACTCGTGGAACTCTGGCTTTGAGAAGGAGCTCTTTGTTCCACAATTCGAACTTGAATAATTGCAAATATCTTTTCACATTTTTTCCAAATCACTAGGGTTGGAAGAGTGCACAAGATCATTTTCTGAAACGAAACTTTAAATTTGTCAACTTAGTGTAGTTGGGATTAGTAAAAAATAGTGTTTTCACCTGCCATAGAAGTTGAAAATATATCTGTAAATGGTTCACTATAGTTATTTGTTTCAACATTACAATATTCTGATGAGTATTATATACTTTTCTCTTGGTTGTTACCAATTCTTTTTCATATAAGTCCCATGAAAGCAGGTTTCCTTTATGATCCTAGCAATTAAGTAAGCCAATTATGGTTCTCTAGTCAAATTTAGAATCAAATAAAGAACTATTTTTTGTATCTCTTTCAACTTCTTCTCAGCATGAATACAAAGAATTGTTGTCTCATTCATCTTACTAATTTCCATAATTACCACATTTATGTCCGTGAGGTTTCATGCCCTTAATTCTATTGCATATTTTTCATTTAGATATATGATCATCTTCTTGGGTTTTGGATTTTCTTTCTAGAAATGTTTTTTGCATGTATAAATGGCCATTTCAGGTCCTTTGATCATAATATTTTGTTGAGAAATTATATTTATACATTCCCATATAGAACAAATTTCGTGAATAATATTATCCCAAATGACGTGCCTGGATTCAATCAAGGGAATTTTACCCTTCAATTTTGCTTTCAACTCTTTAATTTCATCTCGTGCTTCTTTATATTTATTTGTCATTTGAGTATTGCTTTCCTTGGCCACATTGAACTATTTGGATCTTTTCTTTCAATTGTTATCTTATAAAATACAAATCATCCTATTTTTTCTTCAATTCACCTTACGAAATCATGAGCTCTATCATTACTCTTGTTATTTTCTCTGCAGGGCCCTACTATTTAGCTAAAATAACAACAGTGCAAACATGGCTCTCAATAGATTGTTGTAGACTTTTTACCTATTGTTTCCAACTATCAACCTCCTTATTTTTGTCAACTATCTCTCTTGTTAACACTTCTTTTTCTTTCTCCACTTGAGCTAATTGAGTTGTCTGGGCATGTTCTATAGCAGACATCTTCAACTTTTTCCTTAGTGATTTTACTTCAAATTCTGTATTTTGTAAGATGGTTTTGATAGCTTCCATATCCTCAAGATCTATTCCCAATTTTATAACCAAGTTCTCAAATTCTTCATTTTGAGTGTATAAACCTCTAGATTTTTATTTTTCTTTCTTAAGATGATTTGAGACTTTCTCCAATAGTTTCCCTACTTTCCTAGTTCCAGAGAACTTTTTTCCAAGTCGTTATACAAAATTTCTCCTAGTTTCCTATATGTAAATTAATCTTATGAGGCAATGGAATGTCTACAACATTTACAGATAAGTCCAATGTTTTGAAATTAGGCCCAGAGGGAATAGACTGAACAATTGGATAAGTTAGATACATATTTAATTGATTTCTTTCTAGGTCCATAGTAGAAAGTAATCCGGTCTGGTAAGTTTGGATTGTTTGTGTGTCCAACTAAGCTCCTAAATTATTCCTTATTTTATAATTCTTTTCCTCAGCTTGTTGATAATTCTTTTGCAAAATATCTATCGTAGAAGTTTTCTTCAATGGATAATATATTCATATCAGTAGAAATTGACGAAGTGTAACACTTTGAATCTCCCAACTACAATTAGAAACTTCGCTAGTTTGAAGGCCTTTCTACTAATTGGACTAGTTCCTCTACTTTTTTTCCTTCTTCTTGGACCTTTTTTCTCTTTTGTGATTGTAAACTCTCCATTTAAACATTCCTTTGCTCAAGTAAATTTCTCTTCAGGCTTCTCTCCTTTGGAATTGGAGTTTCCACATCCATCTTTTGTTGCTTTAATTCAATTTCTTGATTTTCCATATTTTCAAGTTTTGGCTTGCCTTCATGAATGTAAGGTGCACAAGTTATTTCCACTCTTCTATTAAAACCTATTTTGATGGGGATCATACCTCAAATTTTCACCCCTACTTAAAGCCAAATTCCTTCATAATTATTTTAACCTATGGTAGGGCTTGTCGGTTATTCACAATGAAAGGAACAAAAGCCCTTGGTAATTTGAAAATATAACCTTTACATGTTGGAACAAAGTGAACCTAGTCAACATTCAATTTTTTCCTGATGAATTTGAGTGAAAATATCCTCATAGGTACAAAGGTTGGAAACCGGTATGGTTGCACTTGTGCTCCCCACAATCCTATTTCCATGTAATCTTCAAAGATATACCAATATCAAACTCTGGTGTCTTTGCTGAGCTGCAATAAATATCTTCCTTTAGTAAAATTCTCAGAGGCTATCGATTTTTCATAATTTTATATACACTGGCCATAAATGATGATAGGTAATCAGATAAACCTTAATTATTCTCCTTATTTCTGATAAAATTAGTCCACTAAACCACAAAACTCCTTTGCTTCTTTGAATCCCATATACTCAAACCCAAATGACTAAATTTATCAGCATGTCCATAAAAAAGAAATAGACTAGGATAGAAGGGTATATGAAACAACTAGCAATATGAAAATTTTGAAATTGAGAGATGATAGGGTTGGCCAGATAGGAGGTAATGTCCAAAAAAATGGTTGTTGCAACATTAGACTTAGAATCCCTAAAGCTGGCTCATTGAAAATTCATGTATCATCCTCTCCCAATATTGACAAAATTATAGCAAGAATACGTTGAGCATTTTCAGATAATAGGACCATAGGATATTTTTTCATTGTCGAAGGGATTTGTGAATTGGGTAATAGAATGAGATCAAGCATAATTTTTTACTTTTCCTTGGAGAGTTTCCTATAAGCGAAAATCATGGACTCCTCTATGAAAATCTTGGGATTTTCGACCACAGGAAACTTGAAAGTAGTACGGATTAATTCTGGGGTGACTTCAAAGATATTCTCTCCCAATGAAGACATAATAAAATTTCGTAGTGGAAAAAGAGAGGATATTAACTATCTGGAAAATTCAGGAAAATGGTAAGCATGTAGGACAATTGCGTAATAAAGTCCATATTGAACTGCTCGAAAGAGATCATCAAACTCATAGGAATGGTCAAAGATATTATGTTAAACTTCAATAATGTCGAAAAGGAAATTGGGGTCATATATTTCAGACTCTCTGTCCATAAGAAGAATATAACGAAAGGTTGGAAAAGAAAGTGTAGGTATCTTGGTTGATTTTGGGGTTTCCACCATATTCAGAGTTCGAAGGGAAAAGAAAGAGATACGAGACTATGAATTTACTGGTAAATGGAGACGATAAGGACTGGCTTCTCACATGGAGCTGAAATTTATCTTTGGATGTTGGTCATTGTACTTCACAATGGAGGATAAGGTCAATAATAGGCAGGACGACTAATTTAATTCTTATACATAGGCGGAAAAAAAAAAAAAAAAAAAGCGTGATTGCATAGAACTGTACAGGAAGATGACATGGATGCATAGGGTATGACATGGAATGATAGGAATGACATGGAAGAACGAGACCCGCTCAATTAAATTCCTCACTTGACTTCTTCCCTTGACTATATCGTGCTCAATAGGAAATTTCCGTAGAAACTACTTCCTGCCTCGATGGTTTTCACAATTTTTTTTGAAAAATGGGTGAGATTTGTTGGGATGCATCCTAGTCATTGAGCGCATAATGTGCTATTTGGGGAAACCACTTCCTAATGGTTCTTCTCTACATAACTTATGCGCATTTGAATTCTTCAAGATTCGATTGCAATCTCGACATGATTTGAATGTACAACGATCCGCTTTAAACTTCCACGTCCCTTAACCTTTAATCTTTATAAAGTGTGGTCCAAATTCACCACAAACATACATTTTTTTAGCTTTAATCAATTAAATCCCTGAGAACCACTTTCTATAATTTGAAACAACAACTTTTAGCCTGAAAAGTTAGGCTCATATGCATATATATATATATATACAAAAATTTTAAATAAAAAACGTTACAAGAATTTTCAACAGGTTCCTAAGTGAAATCTTTTTTATATATATATATTTTTTGAAATATGAAAATTAAAATTGGGCTACAACATGTCCCATATATTCATTTTTTTTTAGGATAACCATCAAAGTAATATTTAATGGACAAACACCAAAACCTTTATACATAACATCACCTAATCATCCTATGCACTTCTCATCACTTTGATCAACCTTTGCACATAAGAAAATTAACCTTGAGCAATAAAAAAAACCAACAAAATCAACCCTGAGAAATAAACACAATCAACCTTGTAACATTAAGCAACCTCATCACTATGACAAACTCATCAACATGAATATGATCAATCAATGACAAGATTTCCAAAGGTGAGTCCACGCATTGGACCTAGCTTAGATCCTTGTAGCTAGGGTGGAATTGTAGCTCTAAGTGTTGTGGTTGAATGTGGATATGATTGCATGATAATTATACAATTTGATTGTGATTTGTATGATGGTTTCAAAGCTTTTTGGTGTGATTGATTTTATTGAAAAATGCATAGTATTTCATGTGTTTTCTATTAAGCATACAGAAGGTTTGGACAATCTATTGTTGTGACCATGGGTGCTTGTTATTTTTTAGCTTTTATAGAACAACCTACATGGTTTTTTGCATGATTATTTAAGTGGTGTTTTCTTACGCATTTGGGATGAATGTGCATGTGAATGATCATATGATATGAGGCATTTGGGGAAATCCATGTGCTGCTTGTGTTTTATAGCACAATTGTTTTTGTTGATTATATATATATAATCAACAAAAACAATTGTGCTATAAAACACAAGCAGCACATGGATTTCCCCAAATGCATCATATCATATAAGTTGATTGGATTGAAAAATCCAATGGCCTGTATGTTAAATGAAAAAGAGCCTTGATGGATTGAAAGCATAAAGTTGTAACTTTATTAGAGAGTGGGGTGTTTTCATAAAAGGCTTGTTTTAGGTGTTGGTTATAGCATTGTAATCATGGATTGTGTGTTGATTGCTTGCTTGTGCCGATTGTAGCACTACGAGTGTTGATGGTGTGTTGTTTGCTTGCTTATGCAAGTCGATGTTGGATGTAGCACTATGATTAAATGTCTATGTATTGATTGTAATATTTCTTGCATTTACATGATATGTTTCATAAATGTGAAATAATAATGGCATATGCTTATATGTTAAATGATTTTTAACTAAAATTTTGAGACTACAAACACCATTGATTGTAGCCTTAGTGAAGAGGTTGAAATTGATGGTTATTACTGTCCTTGGAAATATGAATAATATTTTATGAATTTATAATGTTGGTTGAAAAAAATTTGATATTAAAATTTGAAGGCTGATTTTTAAATTGATAATAATAGTCTCAGTTAAGAATTTGATATTAAGTTAATGTTGAGACTTTGGTAAATGAATGATATTTTAAATTAGGGAAATCATGATTGTAATTTAGTCGGTATATGCACAAACATGTAGAATTTTTATTTTTGAAAAATGCCTATTCATGCTTTGGATCTTGAGACATGTGGCTAATGAGAATTTTGGATATGCGTGAACAGCTATAGGGTTTGTGTTGGGTTTAGCATGGATTAATGGCAATTGGTACACATATGTATTATTTCCTTAGTGAAATAATAACGAATTACGGTGTGTCAGCACATAGCAAGACTCGGTGGCAGTAAAAGGAAGCATGTATCGCGTCATGGTACAACGAGATATGGACTAAGTCCACCAAGAACAAGAAAGAGGTAAATCCATCCAAATGAAAATAACCTTCACGAATTTGGAGGATGAGCTAAAGGAATCGAGAGTTTCTCTCAGGGATGTGAAGGTTCAACTTAAAAGTTGTAGGAAAAGAATCAAAGGCTTGTTAAGAGCCAAATGAATCAAATGGTGTTGAATTCCATATTGAAGCAGAACTTGGCCTTTCATCAGGGGCTACTATATTACACTCCCATTCTCTAATATGTGGATTCAAGTCCTATTGGTAAGGCAAAAAGTGGTCAAGAGGATCTAAAAAGAAAAAGAATTAGATCTCATGTTGGTCCTCTAGGGAGGAACACTTGAGAAGGGTTTGTCCCCACACAAAGGAAAAGAATGAGGAGAAGTACCCCTACAAGGCTCAAGGACATGAATTTGTGATGCAAGATTCAGAAAAGGAGGAGGAAAAATCCACTCAATCTCTGTAATATATGGGTACATATATTGAAAAAGATTCCTCTATGAGTTAATTTATTGCAATTGAGACTTCAAGGTTGTTGAGGACCTTGAGAAAATTTCCAGACTAAAAAATATATTTATATATATGTGTGTGTATGTAAAAATGAAGGATGTATTGAACGTTGATACACATGTGAATCAAGTCAAATTTTTATGAATTCTTTATTTTAATGATTACATTTTTTGTTTTTAATTTGTTGGTGTTATGAATTGTGTATTTCCTTGATTTCTAATTTGTGCATGGCCATGCTTCTTTGTTTGGAATTTTTATGATTTCTATTGTTAATTCCATTCTTATATTATTTCCCTTCCTTTCTTTGTGAATCTTCCTTCCAACCCTCATGCTTGGGATCTCAAGACAAATTCGTTGTGTATGGTAGAGAAGCTACAGATCTGTTATAAGAGATCAGAGGAGTCCTGATGCATAAATAAATAGCATGAAAAAAAAATGGGAAAGGTTGGGCTTGGGTGATGGGTCAGGAAATACTATTGCTGGTGTATGCTGGAGCATCACTCCCAAATATGACAACAAGCATAAATGAAATTACATACAAGTTGAAAAATGTTTTTGTCAACAACAATGACACTACAAGGAATTCTATAAACCTATGGTTTATTTAACTTATCTTAATGATTGATAGGTCCATGATCAAGCAAACAGTCATATGAAAACCAAGAAGGATGGTTAAGTCCATGGGGAATAATGGGTAGTGAAATGGAAGTTGTGAAAATGGCACGAAGGAGGCTGTCTTGACCTTGACTTAATTTACATATGTAAATCTATGATATGTTCATGATCCTGCCACTTCTTATATACATATATGAATGCCATTGTGACTTCCAGGTTTTGATAGGAGTCATTCTTGTGGAAGAATTATGGGTTCTATTTATTTAATGAAATTTGGATGGCATATAATATTTATAATTGTGTGATGAAAGAATTCGGAAAAACATCCTTGGATAATATCACGTGAATATGAATCTTATGTTTTTCCCATGTTGCATTATGAACATGGAATGTTGAAGGATATATCATCAGAATGAAAACATTGTGATTTGTGTCTTGTTGTGTTGAGCCATGTGTACATGTAGTGTTGTATATGTGTATATGTTGAATTTTTCCATGTGTACATCGTATTTTTTCCCATGAATGTTTATATGTGTCATGTAATGTGTTGGGAAAGACATGTATATGATTTTCTGAATTCCATTTTTGTTGATTAAGAGTGAAGGTATAAGCCTCTGGATTCCCTTGTTGCTAATTGAGGGTGGAGTCATAAGCTTACAGAATCCCTTGAGGGTGGAGGCATCAACCTCCAGATTCCCTTGTTGATATGAGGGTGGAGGCATAAGCCTTTCGATTCCCTTGAGGGTGGAGGTATCAACCTTTGGATTCCATTTTTTATTTGAGGGTGTAGGCATAAGCCTCTATATTCCCTTAAGGGTGGAGGTATCAACCTTTTGATTCCCTTGCAAATTTGAGGGTGGAGGCATAAGCCTCTAGATTCCCTTAAGAGTGGAGGTATCAACCTCTATATTTCATTGTTGATTTTAGGGTGGAGGCATAAACATTTGGATTCCCTTGATGGTGGAGGTATCAACCTCCATATTCCCTTGTTTCCAGTTGAGGGTGGAGGCATAAGCCACTGGATTCCCTTGAGGGTGGAGGCATCAACCTCTGGATTACCTTGTTGGTTTGAGGGTGAAGGCATAAGCCTCTATATTCTATTGAGGGCAAAGGTATCAACCTTTGGTTCCCCTTGTTGTTGATTGAGGGTGGAGGTATAAGCCTTTGAATTCCCTTGTTGTTGATTGATGGTGGAGGTATATGCCTCTTTGTTATATGGAAAATTCACTTTTGCAGAAAAAAATGAACTCCCTAGATCTAGTGGTTTGATATAAAAAAATAAAGGGAGAAAAGATCTATGTTTTTGTTAGAGAGATTAGAATACAGAAAAGAAACCTACCTGGGATATGTAGTGAGCCCTCCTCTTCTCTTCGCTTGTAAGATCCAACTCTAGCTTCGCAAACTATACATGGAACCTGCAACAATGACTAAAACAAGCAAGAGAACTACAATATCCACATAACATAATCTAATGTCTCTAATCAGTGAGTGAAAAATGGAATTTAAATACATAAGCATCAACATGACATAAGTATAGGAAAAAAAGTGCTTTTTGTATTAATGAATGAAGGAGAGAGTTAAAACCATTTATAAATGTTAACTTTGTAGATGTATCCCCAGTTGTCTTGTCCTTCCTTGCAACAAAGAAAACCTTCACACTCAACCCTAATGCATAAATCAATGATGATTCCTTAATCTCAAATAATCAACATGAGCGCACTAGTAATATCCAAAATCCAATTGAGACTCTATGGGAGGCAGTAGATTTATAGGGTAAAAGTGGTAGTTTAGGATTTACCAATCTAGGCTTCAGATCCACATAATAAGGATGATAAGCTCTAAGGATAAGAGATCAGACCTCTACAGTAGGAATTCCATATCTCTATACATGGAAAATGGTTAAAACCACGTTAGAAGCTTCTATACAGAGAAGTTTCATAAATAATTTTTATTTTTCCTGAAATTATAGAGCCATTGTACCTGCAAATTAGATAAACATACATTGGTCAATGTAGGTGCTCAGTTATGCAACTTTCGACCATTGCAAGTGGAAAAATGTGCAGGGTACGTTGGGGATAAAAAACATGGTTTTTGAGTTAATTGACCTAGAAACACGGAATTTTTGGAGAGTTGATTCTTATGGGTTTGCAAAGGGATGATAACGAAATGTTAAGGATGTTGATTGATTTAGGTTTTCAGACCTTTTGATTGAATGCAACAAAATGAACTGTAACACTCTTGATTCACTTGTTTCTGATTGAGAGTGGATATATAAGCCTCTCGATTCTTTTGTTGTTGATTGAGGGTGGAGTTATAAGCCTCTAGATTTCCTTGTTGTTGATTGGAGGTGCAGGTGAAAGCCTCTAGATTCCCTTATTTTGGAAAAGTGTGGAGGTTGGACACCTCTGGACTCCCTTAATAGAATGATGGATAAGATAAGAGGTATAATTTAAATAATTACAATTTCTTTATGATGAATTTCATGAGAGATTGTATGCCATGTTACAACAAACCATTAAAATCTACCACTCTAGGTGAATCGAGATGCTTATAGGATAAACAAGAAACAACTTGAAGATATCAGGGTGTGTAGAAAAAAACACCAAGAAGAATGTAAAGAGCCATAGAAAGTAGTTGATCCAAGAAGAAAAATCATGTTTCTTTAGTGTTTGAGCAAGAAAATTGTATGAATACATAGAATGTGATTGTAAGTGAGTTTCATTATAAAGTTCACAATGATTATATTGGGACTAAGCATGTTTTGAATTATGTTCAGGATTAGAGCATTGAGGAAAGTGTTCCTCCAAGGGGGAGGGGTTTGTGACAACTCTTCTGGGAAATTATCCCTCTTACATACATTATAAAAATTTCATGTATTTTGATTATAAATTAAAAGGCCTAAGAATTGGAACACATATTCCATAATTTGAGGAAGCATATTGCTTGGGATTTGAAGGAAGCTTGACTTGTTTAATGCAACCATGAATGAATGGTAGGTATGCTTTAAATTGGGTTGGTCATATCAGTTAATGAAGTTTGGTAAAGGAAAAAAGAGGCATGCTTTCCTTGCATAAATCCAGAATGAAGAGAGGAAAATATTTGAGGATGGGTTGTGCTAGAAGTTGGGATAGTTGAATTCAACCAAAAAAAGTGCGAGGCAAAGAGCTAACACAACAAAATTCCCTCAACCACTCAGAAAAGAAAGAACCATTGTGATTGAGAGGAGAAGTCAGGGGTGAAAACTATGTGTGCCCACACAACAAAAAATGGTTGCAACGACCTAGTGGAGGACAATAATTCTCGTGGAAGAGGAAATCCCACAAATGAAAAGGAAGATAGCATACATGCAGATGGCACTCTGACACATTAAGAAGAAACACGACTGATACATAGAATGACACAGAGAACATGAGAGAATGTTGGAGAGTAGAGAAATAAGCTTGGTGGAACATGACAAAGGAAAGAAAGCCTTAGGGAGCGATCACAAAATCATTGGTTGCGTTGCAAAGGAGGAAAGAAAGCATAGTATATGAGGAAAAGAGAAAATGGTTGTGTTGCTACCAGAAGGCAAGGAGCATACAAAAACATTTGGTTGAGCACTGGGAGGTGGAAGATATCTTCCAAAGGGAGGAAAACAATCTCTGGATTCCTTGTAAGATGGTTTTTTTTGGATTCCCTTGAAAACTTGGGTAGAGGGTTATTCCCTAAATTCCAATCAGGAGAGTTATTTATCCCCCTTAGATTGTTTTCTAGATCTTACAGTGGATTATGGATTCCTAAGATTGGGTGTAACCATTTTTTGAAGGAATTGTTGATGGTGGAGGTGTTAAGCCTCTGGAGTCCCTTATTTAATTTAGGATGGAGGTGGTGAGCCTCAGGATTCCATGTTCTATCCTGTATTGATAGATCCACAACTATTATTGGAGTATCTGTAAGGTGGAGGTGGTGGACATCTATATTCCTTATGAGATATTGACAACATGAAGTAGATGGTGGGGGAAGTTGGGTAGTTCTCTAGATTCCCTATTTAAGTTGGTAGAACTAGTTTAATCCCTTGAGCACTCATCTTCAACCTCTGGAATCTGGCTCGACGGTGACTACTGCAAGAAAGGCTTAGCTGCAGTGTGTCTAAAATTGGGTGGAGAGTTGAAGTCCAAAACTAAATTTCCCATTTCTAATTGAGATAATTAACCTCCAAGATTGACTTGTATAATGAATTTCATGTTTATGCTATTTAAGCTAAAATTGTGCTATTGGGGTATGAGGTATGACCCGTGACTTGGTTTTCTATGTGTTTGATTGGTATGGTACTCCATATTGTCTTAGCAGTACTTGAATAATGTAATGAGTAAACATGTGAGAAGTTTTCTACATGTATGGAACCCATCCTTGAATCATTATGATGAATCCTTACATATAACCTAGAATGCTGTACTGGGTAGAGCTTGCCAATGAATTGAATGCTACTACTACACACACACAGATATATATACCCCTACATAGTTGAAGAACACAATATAAAATGGTGGATTGAAACCATGAACCTCATGTGTGTATGGACTAATGAGTCTAAATAATCCAACCAAATAAGATGACACTATTCATGATGGGAATGTTTATAGTAATATATCTTTGTGTGTGATGCAAGAGAATTAGCTCTCGAGTTAAATTTTAATTTGTTTGATTAGACCTAAGGTTTTGACATTTGCCCAAGGAGGGGTCAAGTTGTAAATATTGTAAAATTCTCTTCAAAAATGTTTAATTCTTAGAAAAGCATAGGTAGGGAATATTCTAGTTGACTTTTGTAAACATATCCATAGAAAATGGGATATTTATAGAAGATATTTGCTATTTATTCTCAAAGATTAGATAATTCATAAATTAGAGATAGGAAGAATTTTATTTTAATAGAGGTTGTTGCAAGTCTATAGGAGTCGATTGTGAGAGCGGATAAGCTCTGGATTGTAATATATATTCATTGTAAGTTTCAAGAGAAATATAGAGTAGGAAGTATAAAGTAATCAAAGACCAATTTAAATGAAGAAATCAGGTCAGAGAGAGAGGCCAAAAGTAGAGTAGAGAGGAGAAGCCCGAGAACAGAGAGGGTTCTGTGTAGAGGAGAGAAGGCCATGTAACAACGTATCAGGCAAAGCCAGATTGTAAAAT
Source organism: Pinus albicaulis (assembly GCA_034641835.2). NCBI lineage: Eukaryota > Viridiplantae > Streptophyta > Pinopsida > Pinales > Pinaceae > Pinus > Pinus albicaulis. Next base: position 402,232,160 of record CM076584.1, read on the forward strand.
TTTTTTTCTATTTTGTATCTGTACATTTATTTAATTAATGAGGAAATCTATTTGGAAAAAAATGAATATTCCATGTCTGTGCGTTGATACCATTTAATCCTTTGTTCATAAATAGAGCTTGAGAAGTAAATTAATTTGTTGGAGAATGCCATTATCAATATATTGAATGTATGAGTGATTGTTGTTTGTATTGGGTGATTAGAATGGTAGAAATTGATCTCTCCAAGATAATGGCTTCGTTGTGGAGGTAGCTCACGTGTCTGGGGGCTGTACTGCGATTTGAATCTACCCTCAGAATGTAAGGAGAGACCGAGTATAGAATGTAATGCGCCACGGTTTGACTGTTGAAATCATTAAAGGGGAAAAAATGAAATGGAATCGCTCCACTATGAGCAATGTTCTGGTAAGTTAAAGGAATATTGCGCTAATTATTAGTGTGAGTCAATTCAACAAGGGATTTTGTGCTGGAGACCATTCGATCAAGATCGGTCAAGGTTTTTCGATGGTGTTCTCACAAATGGACATTAAGGGTTGTCTTGTAAGGCCAGAGGGCAGAACCCAAATCCATGATCTATCAGACAATGAAAATCATTGACAGTGATGGTGAATTAATTGATGGAAGAGACGACCAGTTTTATTTCCATTCAGAAATTTTTTGCGGAGTATCATTCAGATGAGTGGCCCATCTGCCAATTTCTGAATTCCAGATATGAAAACGATATATAGTCAAGATTGTTGTTTGAAGTTAGTAGCCTAATTTTAATTCGTGATTGTCTGCACGCTGATTGCAGAATTGGCCTGATGTGTTCTCCACGTATTAAGGAAATGTGAATGCGTAGTGACATTGGAAGCAGTGATCCTAGCTTTGTGTTGGAGTAGAAGATGAAGGGTGTTCAGTCATGGTTGGAGTAGTTTGGTTCTATTCCTGAACCAGAAATTGATTTCCTATTCTCAAAGTTGTTTCCTGTTCCTACTAAAGGGATTTGACATTGAAACCTGAGGGCATTAAAATGCATTTCACAGGTTTCCCTTGAATTAGCATGGATGATTTCATCCAAATATGGTCCTATAATCCATAGGTTTTCGAAATGGAAACCTTCAGTAAATGAAATTTGACGGACTAGGGTCAGCTCCGTCATCAGTGTGGTAGAGAGGAAACTACAGTTCATTTCTCAAATATCTAATTAATCAACATGTACTTGTGTGACCTCTTATCTGTTGAGTTATATTGCTAAAAGTATGGAATCAATACCATGAAATAACTCTAGTTGTTTCGATTCATCTGATATGTTGTGAATTGTGATTCTTTTCCCACTAGAGGATTGAATACACACAAAATATATGTATTAAATGGGTTGGACTAAGCTCTATAGAAATCTCATGAGAGGTATATGAAACATGAAATCTCGGGAAGGATAATTTTTCTTGGCATATATGTGAAGGAATAAATTCGATGCATCTGATATGTTGTGAATTGTGATTCTTTTCTCGCTAGAGGATTGAATAAGCACAAATATATATGTATTAAATGGGTTGGACTAAGTTCTATAGAAAGCTCATGAGAGGTATATGAAACATGAAATCTCGAGAAGTATAATGTTTCTTGGCATATATATATATATATATATATATATATATATATATATATATATATATATATATATATATATATATATTTTTTTTTTTTTTTTTTTGCAGGTTGGGTTGAGGCCTTGCTATGCATCCATAGGTCAAGTTTGGGATGAAGGAGTGAAAGATGAGAAGGTATAGCTTTGAAGGGCTTGTGTATAACCTCGTATACCCTTAAACTATGCATTGGAGGCTTGGGTAAAGGCTCTCATGCCTGTGTTAATAGTTAAAGTGTTGAGGGTGGAAAACCCCACACTATATATATTTCCGTGTATACCACATGGGGGGCGAAGTTTGGGCATGGAGGAGTAGAATAGACTCAGACTTAAGCGTAGTGTGATCAAGCACCATGCCCAAGCATTGATCGTGGGTATCAAATTTTTTTCTAGGGGTTAAAGGAGTGGCTCTTTGTTGTGTCATATGGTGAGGAGCCATGCCCAAGCGTGAAGGTAGGAGAGATATAATCTGCAAGTGCGAGAAACAAGAAAACGTTAACCACATGTCCCAGAACTTTATCCCCGGAAAATTTGAGGGGAGACCTAAGGGAAACTCCTCAGATTTTATTCTCGGGGTGACTTGGCAAGTGGGAAGGTTAGTTACACATTTGTAGTGTGTAAATTCAAACTTAGCATGCAATGGAGGTTCTAGAAAGACTTGCGCCCAACGTCGCGGGTGACATGGTTCTAGGGCCATGTGGCTTCCCAGCAGGCGGAACACGCGTGAGCTAGTTTCAAAGGTTTTATGGGATGAAGTGGAATGAAAATGAGTGAAACGTGGCATGCTTGGATTGGAGCAACATTGAGGGTGACATCACCCCTATAGAGAGGATTTATGACATCATCCCAACTCTTTGTCCTTGGTGAATTTCAACGAAGATGGGTGCAATCTCTCTAGGAATTATTTCTCGGGGTGATGTGGCAAGTTAGAGCCCACATGTACAGGCATGAATGAATGTGTAAGACATGATTGGTTGAATCATATTGAGATGGCACTAGGACCTGGAAAGCTTCCACATAACCCTATCAAATATGAATCAAGGTAGAATTAACATGCATTAGGAAAATTTTGAGGTCTAAATGAGCCTCCTAAAGAAAATGTACAATCAAAATTTACTTTATGAGAACCAATCACATTTTAGGGGATGACATCATCCCTAATGGTTGAGGTGGCATTGTTGGAGTTAAAGGTACTTATTTGTCACATTCTCAATGGTGGATAAAAACTCATGGTTAACCAATGTAGTGCTCTAAGTACTTTTAAAGTCAAAGTAATGTACTCATAATAAATGTCATTTCACACTTTTTGAATAAAAATATATTATTGTCATTTCATATTTCTTGAAAGAAACAATGCATATCCCTATACATTTATTATATTATATTATTTTTATATAGTATATTAATTACATGTTATTATAGAATTTAAATAATATAAATTTTAATTAATAGCATATAATATAATCAAAATTTATAAATTTATATTTATATTTTATTTTAAGTTATTTAAGTACAAAGGACAAATGCATTAGTTGTTCAATGATTATGACTTTTTCTTGAAAAATCATTCTTATTTATAGTCACATCATTACAATTTTTATTAATTTTAGTTTGGTACAACTTTTGAATTGAATTTAACTATGGTTACATGGATTGTGGTGAAAAAAGTGAATTTAAAATTCATAAATATTATTTTATTGGTTTAGCTATTATTTTATTATTTCCTTAGGAGGCCCATTTTAGATCTCAAAATTCCATTAATGATTTGGGATGATGTGGCATGGTGTATCCCATATTCGAGGCCATGACTAATAACAAAACTATGTGTGGAGGAGGTCCATGGGGGTATCCACGTAAACCTCGAAGGGTTTTCCTTGAGAGTTGCAATAGGGAACCACGGCGAATCCCATTGGGATTCTCTCATAGGGTGATGTGGTCGTAGAGGGCCTGCACCCATGTCCATTTGATTATATATCATCTATCACTGTGTGTGTGTGTGTGTGTGTGTGTGTGTGTTATGGGTTAGCCCATGTGGACCATAGAAAGGGGATTAATACATGAATCTTGTATGAACGTGTTGGTAGCTAAAGTAACATTTCAAAGTGGCAGTGTGTTCCACATAGGGGTTACATGGGCACCACATGATAGGCCAAGCTGGTGTGGCACTATTTAATTAGTTGAACTTTGACCGGCCATATCTCTTGATCGAGGAGTCAATTTGAGACAAATTTTATATCATTGGAAATGTATCGATGAGACAAACACATCGATGTCATATGTTTTAGGTTTTTAGGAAGTTGAAAAATGTTGAAAATTTTAGACCCCATTTCCATAACTGGAATTTGGAGGTTGGTTCAATTTAGTCACTGCCTCCTTTTAGCCTTACTTGGAGCTAGGGATAGTACAGAGTATGTTACATAAAAAATGTCATGTAGTTAAAAAATAGTTAACCAAGTTGACTTGTAGCTGAAAATAGCATTTGAACTATATTGTTGATGTAATCTTAAAGGATTTGTTGGACTAAAATTTATTGAAAATGAGAAATCATTGACCGACACAGGGTAATATGAGGTACTTAGGGAGGCATCCAAAGAAAAAATAATAAATAAGTGCCTATGTATTATTATGTATAGGAGTAAATACAACTTATGTAATAGTTTGAAAACAAAAAAGAAAAGAAAAATTATTAAAAATTTCTCATATAAAGAGTTCTTTATCTAAAAGGGAGATGAGCAAACTTCTGAAAACCCTTGTGGCTGCTAAGGTTTTTCCCCAGTTAGTCGATCTATGCTTAAATCACGTGGTTTTTTTGCAGATCTCTGCTGCAATTAGATCAATGGTGAACCTTAGTGATTTAACGACGAAGACAATATATTTTGTAGGAATGGTTGTCGGTCAAGAAAACTCTTCTTCAGTTTCACGTAGTTCCATTCTGAAATCCAAATATGGCCTCCTAGTAGTTCAAGAAGTTACTTTCCTCAATGTTCCTTTGGATGAGGAAGATCTCAACCATACGAAGTTCTTTTCGAAGAAAGGTTTGGTTTACAAGTTTAATGAATTTTGGTTGTGGATGATGGTTCTACACAGATGGATCTTTAAGACATTGAAACCTTGTTTACCAGATCATCTGAATATTTATCCCATGGATCATGGTTTTTTCGTTGTTTTCGATAATATTGAGGACAAGAAGGCCCATTTGCAAAACCAAACTGTGGTTCAGGGGTAGTGTCAATCTCTTCATGTAGCCTTGGCTTCCCACCTTTGATCTGATAACAACTCCAATCTCCACAACTCTAGTTTGGGTAAGGATTCCAAACCTACCCTTTCATATTTGGAATCTCCAATCGTTATCCTCTATTGGGAATGCTCTTGGGAATTTTTACTGTTGAATCCCAAACACTGGGATTTTTTATAAAACAAATTGTGCTGATAGACTTCAATAAGTGTTTTCCCACTACGATCAATTTGATGACCCCAAATTGTGTCTAGGTCCAAACTATTGACTAGGAAAATAATTCATTTCAATGTAGAGTGTGTTATGAAAGAGGGCATGTAATTAAAAACTACCCCAAGCATCAAAGCAACAAATCTCAGGAAAAATACCAAAGGTCTAAATAGTGGGAAGGAGCTCATTGTGATCATTATACAATATACAAAGAAGAAGAGTCTCATAATAAGAAAGAGCTAGAAGATAAACTAGAAGTTGATACATCCAAAGAAAATACATTAGAGACAACAAAAATCAAATTGGAAAAAGTGCATGCTAGTTAGGATTCTCTAGACTTGGAAAAATTGGAAAGTAGAAAACCCTCGTAGAAAATGGATCCCATTTGGAAACCACGAGGACTAAGGATGAAAATGAAACTTCTTGGTTAGATTGGACAAATGAGGAAGATTTCAAGAACAACAATGAGCATATGCCAAAGAAGGGCCCATCAGAATTCGCAGAAAACACGAGTTGGACTCAAAATGGGAAGAAAGAAGAAAATATTTCATTGAAGGAAAACAAGAAGTGAGAAATAATGAATAATGGAATGTATGTGTGTTTGTATATTGGGTTTTTTTTGGAAAAAAATTAGTTGGAATGAGACTAAAATTTCTGTGTCGTGAGGAAATTGCTTGAGAGATTGGATTGAGCCTCTTTGCCGAATCTCAAACCTGCAAGGAAGATTGGAATATGTAAAGATATTGGTCTTGTAATCCATATTTTTTTAATAATACAAATCTCTACCCATTTCATTAAAAAAATAAAAAACCTTGTCTAAAATCTTCTTTTAAATGGATAGATAATACTAAATAAAAAAATAATGTAATAAGATATTATGAATAGCCCCTAAGATTAGCTTAATTAATTGAGTTCCCAATGCTAAAACACTTCACAACTTAATTTTTTTTAATTTAATATTATTATAAAATGATATATTTAAAATTCACTTAATTTTCTTTATAAATATGGTTTTCATTATTAATAATTTGTTTTTTATTTTAAATAATTCTTCTCCTAACATTAAACCAAAGAATTTTTCGCTAAACATGTATTAAAATTTTGCAATTTAATTTTACTTTACATTTACTGTGTCTAAGAAAAAAAAAGCAAACCCTTATCTAACCCAATGTTAACTGTGTCTAAGCAATATGCAGCTCTTATCTAACCCAATGTTAACCCAGGGAAAGGTTAAATTTGAATAATGTTGTTTTTAATGTCCGGCTGGCTTTCTTATCTATAATTCTTCTTAGAACTGCACTTAGAAAATTGAAAGTTTTCGAATTTTCAAATATAATGCAGTTAAGAAGCTAGAGAGATTTACTGGTGATTAAGATAAATTAATTTTGATTTTAATCAGTATTTTGTTTTAGAATAATTGATTGAGAAGTTTAATTATTAGATTGTTTTTAGTGACGATATATATTGAAATTGTAAATTTTAATATATAGACATTGTAAATTTTAATTATTAAAAATAGGTTATTAATAGCTTAAATAAAAAAAAATATTTAATAATTAAAATATGTAATTATTAATAGGATTGTATTCGTGGGCCTATAGAATTTTCTTCCCATCTAAATGGTAATGCTTTCATTTTGGAAACTCGGTTAAAATTTCCCAATCCGTTCGGATAAAATGTATTTATAGATATATAAAAATTAATAGAAACCATCGGTGAAAATTCACAGACACATATATAAAATAAATTTAAAACAATGTTGTAATCATAATTTGAATTAATAAAAGGCGATTTCATCAGTTAATGTCGATATCAAATTTAAAATAATAATTTGAAATTGTAGATACAACTTCATTCATTAATTTCAAAATCAAATTTAAAGCAGATGGTTTTTAAAACCACGTTGCCTTAATAAAGGAGATCCAATAAAGCTGCTCTTGATAAAACAATAACAAGTTTGTTACTTCGATGTAAAATGCAGTGAACGTGATTCATTATTGCAATGTTAAATGAAAAAGGAGTGAGAGCATGATGGGCTAACCAATGAAACATAAATGACAGAAGCTGCCTGCTTAATTGCTGTCACAACCTTTGCATTCAATATTTCATGCATTATTCTCTCACATGTGTACGTATTGGTGGCTTTTGTCACTAAGCTTTAATCTCTGGCTAGCCTTATGGACCTTCTTACATTGTATGCTGTCATATTTGAAATTACTCCTCACTATTTTAACATGTTTAAAGACGGATTAAATCGTTCAATTGAGGAAGCTGAGAGTTGTCATTGTTCTGTTGCTAGTAGTAGTAGCTATATGTCAAATGATATTTTATGTTCAAATCAAAAGCGTTCATCACGACCTGTAGTCTATAGCTCTTTCGATGATGCTATGTCTTCATGTGAATGTCCAAACCGGAGGCAAGATAAATCTTTGACTGAAGAGAAAGGAGCAGCAAAAGTACATAAATTAGAACTTCGTGCATATCACTCTGCAATGAGAGATTTGTATGCATCTGGACATATAACTTGGGAGAGAGAAACCTTGGTTGCTCCTACGATTGTGAATTCTCCTGAAAAATATTGTTGTGCTTGTGGGCATTGACTACAGAGGGTGGGAGTTGAAAAAGTTGAGTGTTTTTCACTTGTGTAGTTTTATGTGACCATTCATCTCCTCTTCGATGGTTCCTTTTTCTCTTTGTATATGTATATTTTTTAATAGCTACCTTTTTCTGGTGGCAAGTAGTTTCCTTAGTGCGGACTTCATATTTTTTCTTTAAGATAGCAAAATTATACTTTTAATAGTATACAGTATGAATTAAAAGCAGTTCAAACTGTTATCTGCTTCCATGGGAAACATACTAGCAGTGAATTCAAAATATATCAGATCTGGTTGTACACCATCAATTAAATCACTTGTATCAATATGGGCATAAATATCATATAGATAGCTACAACCTTCATTGTCATACCTGAATAGTAGTAATTTAGAACAAACAAGAAAAGCAGTGGCAGTAAGCAATAGGTGCATTCAATTATAGAACCATTTATGATGAAGAAATAGGAAAACAGAATTTAATACAAGATAAAAATTTACCTTTCTCCTCTTTTATTTGTTTCTTGATCATTTAAGACCTCTCCAAGGTATTCACAAATGAATGTCCCACGTGAAATTTCTTGTGCAGCTCTAACTGCACAGCCCTAAAATCAAACAGAAAGACAGACCAAAACATTGAAACAGAATTGGGGTCTTGTTGCACCTTGGTTTATTGATAATTTTGAAACCAAGCTTTTTCTTTTTGAAAAAATGCATCTGACATTAACAAGTGAAGTTATTTACATTCTAGACCATGATTACATTTCAATAATTCTCCTAATGCACTACCAATACTAGAACTTCAATAAAATCAAAATAACACCTTATGCTTTGTTTTATATACTTCAATTCTAACTTGCACTCCCTTCTGCAGCACCCAGTTTGGGCATTCTTTATTACAGCTGCACATAGAGTTGCATTCATATACCAAGAACCCTTCCTGGAGAAAAATAGACATTAAAGTCAGAAAAGATAGGCTAACCACTAGAACTACGATGCTAAACCTTAGCAGTGAAGTCATTACATTACTGAAGTTCACTACACATACTGAAAAGAACTAAAACACAGTGAGAAACAGGAAATTTTCGTGGCTTTTTCATGTTTCGGGCACTCTGATGTCAATGCCCAGTACAACACAATTGAACAACAGCTACAGTGGCCAAATTATGGTAAAAAAATGACAACAGTATGCACAATTATTTGCATATCATCAGAGAGGCCCTCAAATAACCCATAAAGTTGTATGCAAGAGGAACAGTACAGGACAACTCATAATGAAGTTTGTAACTTTGTTGTTAAGAACGCCCACGGATAGATAAACGTACAGTTTAACATAAAATAATATTAGATTGACAGAATTTTCACTTTAAAAATATGTTCTGTAAACATAGCCTCATGGGGCGAATCCGTAGAAAGAGGAGCTGTTGATGGAGAAGTAGGAGTGATAAGTTGGAGGGGAAGGGTAGGTATAAACTGAAGTTGAGAATTGATTTCAGAAATTTATGGGAATGCTGATGGATTAAGGGTAGCAGATGCTGATTCTAATGATTCTAAATATTCCATAGATAGTGGAGGGCACTTCAGGTAAGCATACCCCACAGGATTCTTACCTTATATGTGTGTGCGTTTGAACTTTGAACTTTGAAACAATTTTCTTTTATATTATACTAAAAACATAAAGATCCAAAAATAAAAGGGAACCTCAACCTTGTCATGAGGCAAAAGTATGCCCTAGGAGATATATTCTTCACATCATTAAGCAACCAAAAATTGCTTAGCTCTAATTTCATAAAATACCTTGTCAAAATCTAAGTTTTATAAGCTATCAATAGTACCAAGCAATGCATCAAAAACTTACTTATAATGAATCATCCAAAGTGAATACAATACTAAGGAGTGTATATAATGCCAAAGGCTTACAAATGGCTCAAAACTAAATATCTGCAATCACTAAGCAATGATCTGTGACAAACAGGAAGGCCATGCTGGCTCCCATTTTGAGTGTATATTTTGTGTAAACTTGTAAAATCCACCATCGATTCACCATTAAATTCACCAATCCTTGAGATTCAAAAAAATTAAAATTCTTTCGAAATAAATGACGTCGAATGCAGTGACTAAACCTATAGATAGTCCAAGCCTTCCCAAACAGGACACAACTGCCCCTCAAATTCTCAATCTAACCTAACTCCAAAAAGATACTTATATAATCCTAGCAGACTCTTCATCACAAATACCCCTTTATGCCCACATTCCTCATCAAATGGGAGGTAGATTCATGAACGAAATGTTTGTCCTAAAACTAAGGATTTTCAAAAAATAATAATAAACAGTGAAACAAGATTTTAATAAGTCACACTTAATCCAAAATATCGTTAATCCAACTACTAAAAACACTGAGAAAATCTACACACACACAAATTGACTTGCAGCTACAAATGCATAAAATAAAGACTAAAATACCAGTTGCTTAGCAATAGCCTGAACTTGTGCTTCAGGAAGGCATTTGTCATCTTCAAGAATCTCAAATAGTTCACCCTATCATCCAAATCATTTACAAGTCTATGATCTATATCAAATGCTTTGGGAGCAGAATTTTAATGCTGATATACTTCAAACTGGAAAGATAAAAGAGTACGCACATGCTATAATACAATCATAAATACCTGTGCAAATTATGTCACAACACAAAACTCCTGTGGAATTTCAAATGCATCTAGCATCTCTATGATATTCTCATGCTTCAGCTGTCGTAATATCTGACAAAATTGTAAACATGAATCATTTCATGCACAATCCAAGTAATATAATCATCGCATAAAAATGGTTTTCCACCAAATGAGGTTTTCAAACCAAATTTGTGTAATATATAGAAAGATATTTCCCTGCAGATAGTAATTCAATAACTATTCAATGCATAGATTCATCAAGTTTTCTTCATAAGGGAAAAAGTCATATTCTAGCCATTGCATCTTCCTCGTTAGACTGCTGAAGGCAGGTGGTATTAACTACAAAATGAAACAACCAGTTAGCTACTCACATTCATTGTACTACTCTTACCACAACACATTATTCAAATATACATATATGCATATATTTATATCTATATGAATGATTTGGTAATGTAATAGGAAAAGCTGACAACATAACTTTACATCTATACAAAATAAAATCAATAATCGAGATGACAAATAAAAATGTTCTTGTTTCCCCTGCCTTGAAACAAGCTGCTAAACAACATGAATGTTTTTATTTAAAATCATAAATACATAGTCTCAATTATAATCCATACAATCTCAGCTACAGTCAATAAGAATATGGAATCTCTGGAAATGTGGGTCTGTTACACACCGTTGGAATGTTACAACACAAAATAAAGTAATACAAAAATCAGGCACAACAAGCTTCTGTTATGAAATAATATTATTGCATATGTAATGCATTTAGTACAACTGAAAAGATAGTTACTGACACATATTGAAAGACCTAAGTTACCTAGCATGTTCTTACCCCGCCGATGGCTGGACCTAATATGAATGTTTAATTGAGTACTAATATCTTACCTGTAAACAATGCTTCCCGAAGGGCCTGTTCTAAGAGTCACTACCTGCAATTTGTATTTTATTAGCATTACCATTTCAATTCCAGAGAGTTAGCAGCAGCTCAAAAAAACTAATAGATGACAACACAATTTTAATATATACTAGAAGCAAAACCTCAGCTCCAAGTTCTGCAATACACTCGATCATCTCCAATGGTGATCCAGGTCCAACAAGTGAAGCAACTTCCTTTTCGTTTGTGGAAAATATGTTCCCAGCAGAACCCAGTGCCCTATAAGATGAAAATCCATATTACTAAATTACAACATTACTAAGATAATTTAACTCAGTCAAGTTAATATTTCTAGTGATTCAATTTGCAGAGAGGCTGACTACAGCCTCCTCTTCCTATAAAATTCCCTGCAAGAATAAGGATGTTGCATAACTGAATTGAGTTCACAAGGTTAACAAACATTTCAAGGGAAATTTCCCATTCAAAACAAAAGCGTAGAAATGAAAAACTCCAGGAGGAAATCTAGAAATGCAACCTGTTGAAAAACCAGAAGTAGCAGATTGTAACTCCTGATATGTAAAATGCTTGCATGTTTTACTTTGACAAAGGCACTCTAATCTCCTTGCCAAACAATATACAACAACCAAATGAAATCAATATACAACAACCTTAGCTAATGGTTCTCTTGTCTTTGACTCTTCACTCCATGGTTCCTCTGAGGAGTGTAGCTTTATAGATTGTTATTGCTTTTAATTATGCCCAGCACAGGGCTCTCCTTTATGTGCTTTTGTGAACTCTTCTATTGATCCATCCTCAAATTCTTCATCTAATGTGTCTGTAGTTGCTGGACATCAGCATATAGAGCACCTGCTGGTAGGTTATAAGGGCGGACTTTGGGTTAGTTTTAGACACCAAAAGGGTGCACTTCATGGGATAGCCTTATCCTTTTTCTAAGTGAAATGGATGAAGCAGCAAATGAGTATCAAATCAGAGGTGTTCGTGGTAAATAAAGCATGCATGACTGGTGAAGGAGATAAGACACATTTATCCACGTAGATTGTTTTATAAGTTGCCTTGTTATCCATACCTGGACTCTGTTTTGTGGGAAAAAAATTCAACACTGGAAGATACCAGAAAGAACCCTAGATCTGTTGTAATATACTCTAGATCTAAAATTCATTGAAAATTTTTGTAGATCTATGAAATATTTGTTGTAAATTCTACAGATGTTTGTAGATCTTAAACAAAATGAGTTTTCAATTTTGGATTTAAAAGGGCTCTTCAATGTAAAATTTCCCAGATAACCATATAAATTTTGAGTTTTCTTTGAGCCATACAAGTGCGCATATAGTTTCTTTCAACCATTATGGATCTAGTTTTGAATCTTTGTTCTTTGCTGGTAGTGATCGAGCCATCTAATCGACTAGTTGTTGATTCTATTTTAAAATTGCCCAAATCTTTGTAGATCTGGCAATTCTCGAGTTATAAAATTGCAATTTTTTTGGATCTACACCTGTAATACGAATTATAAAGTTGTATATTTTTTTGGATCTGCATCTGTAGTACATTTCACAGTGTAAAATAGTTGATCTATCCCATCTTCAATTGGATGAAATCATATCAATGTGTTTCTTATTTTACTCAGTACCTCAGCCTCAAATTTCTTGATACTCCAAACTTGTGCACTTGCATGAGTTTGTCCTCACCCGCTGCTTGGTGACAGTAGATGAATGGACAGTCCCTAGTAGCTGTAGAGAGAATCTAACCCGACTTAAGAGCTCCCTCATCATATCATGGGTACCACGAGCTCCATTGACGAATTGCTTTGCCCAATGTTTATAGGAAGAAGAAATTGAGGTTACAGTCAAGACATGATCAGTTCTTTCAAGTTGTTTATAAGGCACGCATCCATGATGCTACCAAGTTTTCCATTACCTCGACTGTTTATTACACAAACCATACCCTTTTCTATGGTAACTCTGTTTCCACCGAGCAGGGACAATCATCAGGTACATTGCAAAACACAACCCATGTCATTGAGGATATCCTTCTGACTCCTCTAGTCCCGGACAATGAAGTGACCTAGTGTTTGATTTCTACCTCAGACCTGTGCTTATTTCACCCCTTAGCTGAGCGAGACCAGGCCTTAGCTTTCGATGCTGATTCCTCGACTTGCCTTCATAGCAAGCCGTTTCATTCCTCAGTTAATTTTTTTTTTTGCATTTCAAATGACCGCGCATTTCAAATGACTGCACATTTGATTTTTACATTTTATTTTTTCATTTCAAATGAGTGCGCATTTCAAATGACCGTGCATTTGATTTTTGCAAGCCGTCGCAATAGTGACGCTTTGGGGCATAGTGTCACAATTACGATGCTTGGAGGAATCCGTCGCAATACCGACACTATGCCCCAAAGCATCGCTATTGCGACGACTTCCTCCAAACGTCGCAATTGTGACACTTAGTCTAAGTGTCACAATTGCGACGTTTGGAGGAAGTCGTCGCAATAGCGATTCTTTGGGGCATAGTGTCGGTATTGCGACGGATTCCTCCAAACGTCGTAATTGCGACACCTTGTCTAAGTGTCGGTATTACGGCACTTGTCTCTAAACGTCGGTATAGCGACGGTTTCAGGCGGGATTTGAAAAAGTTGAAAACATTTGGGGAAATTTTTGACATTTGGTCAAAAGTGTCGGAACCAAGTGTCAGAATTTCCGCCAAATGTACTAGTGCCAAGAAGAATGCAAGGAGCCATAGAAAGTAGTTGATCCAAGAATAAAAATCATGTTCCTTTAGTTGTTGAGCAAGAAAATTGTATAATTACATAGAATGTGATTGTAAGTGAGATGCATTATAAAGTTCACAATGATTATGTTGGGACTAAGCAAGTTTTGCATTATGTTCAGGATTAGAACATTAGGAACGGTGCTCCTCCAAGGGGGAGGGGTTTGTGAAACCCTTTCGGGAAATTACCCCTCTTACATACATTATAAATATTTCATGTATTTTTATTATAAATTAAAAGGCCTAAGAATTGGAACACATATTCCATAATTTGAGGAAGCATGTTGCTTGGGATTTGAAGAAAGCTTTAATAGTTTAATGAAACCATGAATGGATGGTAGGTATGCTTTAAATTGGGTTGGTCATATAATTTAATGAAGTTTGGTAAAGGACAAAAGAGGCCTGCTTTCCTTGGATAAATCCACAAGGCAGAGAGGAAAAAATCTGAGGATGGGTTGTGCTAGAAGTTAGGATAGTTGAATTCAACCAACAAAAATGTGGGGCAAAGAGTTAACACAACAACATCCCCACCACCACTCGGAAAATAAACAACCATTGTGGCTGAGAGGAGAAGTTAGGGATGAAAACTATGTCTGCCCACACAACCAAAAATGGTTGCAATGACCTAGTGGAGGACAAGCCTTCCCAGGGAGGAGGAAATCCCTCACATGAAAAGGAAGAGAGCATAGGTGCAGAGGGACTCTAACACATTCAGAAGAAATAATACTGATACAGAGAAAGGCATAGAGAACATGAGAGAATGCATGAGAGTAGAGAAATAATCTTCATGGAACAGGAAAAATTAAAGAAAGACTTATGGAGAGGATGAAAAAATCATTGGTTGTGTTGCAAAGGAGGAAAGAAATCATAGTATAGGCGGGAAAGAGAAAATGGCTATGTGTTTCTACAAGAAGGCAAATGGTTATGTGTTTCTACGAGAAGGAAAGGAGCATAGAAAAAATTTGGTTGAGAATTGGGAGGTGGAAGAATATCTTCCAAGGAGGACAACAATCTATGGATTCCCTATAAGATGTTTTTCTTTGGATTCCGTTGACAACTTGGGTAGAGGCTTGTTCGTTGGAGGAGATTTATTTATCCCCCTTATCTTGTTTTTTAGCTCTTACAGTGGATTATGGATTCCTAAGATTGGGTGTAACCAATTTGTGAAGTAATTGTTGAGGGTGGAGTTGTTATGCCTCTGGATTCCCTCATTCAATTTAGGATGAAGGTGGTGAGCCTTAGGATTCCCTATTTTATCCTGTATTGATAGATCCACAACTCTTATTGGGGTATCTTTAGGGTGGAGGTGGTGGACATCTAGATTCCTTATGATATATTAACAACATGAAGTAGATGGTGGGGGGATTTGGGTAGTTATCTAGAGTCCCTATTTAAGTTGGTAGAACTTGTTTAATCCCTTAAGCACACATCTTCAATCTATGGAATCTGGCTCGGGGGTGACTACTGCAAGAAAGACTTAGCTTCAATGTGTCTAAAATTGGGTGGAGAGTTGAAGTCCAAAACTAAATTTCTCATTTCTAACTGAGATAAGTAACCTGCAAGCTTGAATTGTATAATGAATTTCATGTTTATGCTATTTAAGCTAAAATTGTGCTATTGAGGTATGAGGTATGACCCATGACTTGGTTTTCTATGTTTTTGATTGGTATGGTACTCCATATTGTCTTAGCAGTGCTTGAATAGTGTAATGATTTAACGTGTGAGAATTTTTCTACATGTATGGAACCCATCCTTGAATCATTATGATGAATCCTTACACATAGCCTAGAATGTTGGACTGGGTAGAGCTTGCAATGAATTGAATACTACTACACACACAAATATATATACCCCTACATAGTTGAAGAACACAATATAAAACAGTGGATTGAAACCATGAACCTCATGTGTGTATGGAATAATGAGTCTAAATAATCCAACCAAATAAGTGTGTATATGACACTATTCAAGATGGGAATGTTTCTAGTAATATATCTTTGTGTGGTAGAGAGGAAACTGCAGTTCATGGTTAAAATATCTAATTAATCAACATGTACATGTGTGACCTCTTATCTGTTGAGTTACAATGCTAAAAGTAGGGAATCAAGACCATGAAATAATTGTAGTTGTTTCGATGCATCTCATATGTTGTGAACAGTGATTGTTTTCCTGGTAGATGAATATTGATTTCATCTGTATCTCTTGAGTGAATGGAAAAGATTCCTGCATGTATTCATGCAATGGTTTTCTACTCATCATTAGCGTAAGAGGCATGTAGCTTTCTCAACAGTGTGAGACTGGCATTGGTATAATGGACTACAATGAAATTGATTGGGTGAATCTTTGTGTATAAGTTACAAAAATGTGTAGAGTTGGTTATTAAGCCTGGTTTAAATATTTCTAAGCTCAAGAGGGACAAATATCTCTCTCTCTCTCTCTCTCTCTCTCTCTCTATATATATATATATATATATATATATATATATATATATTGAATGGGTTGGACTAAGCTCTATAGAAATGTCGTGAGAGGTATATGAAACATGAAACCTCGAGAAGGATAATGTTTCTCGGCATATATGTAAAGGAATAACTATATATATAAAAATGTTTATAGGTTGGGTTGAGGCCTTGTTATGCATCCATAGGTCAATTTTGGGATAATGTAGTACAAGATCAGAAGCTATGGCTCTACAGGGCTTACATATAACTTCGTACACCCTTAAACTATGCATTAGAGGCTTGGGTAAAGGCTCACATGCCTGTGTTAATAGTTAAAGTGTTGAGGGTGGAAAATCATACACTATATATCTTTACGCTTTGCCACACGGAAGGGGAAGTTAGGGCATGGAGGAGTAGAATATACTCAGGCTTAAGCATAGTGTGATTAAGAACCACGACCAAGCATTGATCGTGGGTATCAAATTTTTTTCTATGGGTTAAAGGAGTGGCTCTCTGTCGTGCCATATGGCCAAGAGCCATGCCCAAGTGCAAAGATAGGAGAGATACAAGCTACAAGTGCGAGAAAAAAACAAATGTTAACCACATGTCCCGAAACTTTATCCCTAGAAATTTTAAGGGGAGCCCCAAGGGAAACTCCTAGGATTTTATTCTCGGGGTTACTTGGTAGGTGGGGAGGGTAGTTACGCGTTGATGCATTTATGAGGCATAAAATCAAAAACATTTTTAGTGTGTAAATTCAAACTTAGCATGCAATGGAGGTTCTAGCAATACTTGTGTCGAACGTGGCAGGTGATATGGTTATAGGGCCACGTGTCTTCCCAACAAGAAAAACACGTGTCAACCAGTTTCAAGAGATTTATGGGATGAATTGGAATTAAAATGAGTGAAATGTGGCATACTTGGATTGGAGCCACATGGAGGGTGGCATCACCTCGATAGAGAGGATTGATGATGTCACCCCGAATCTTTGTCCATGGTGAATTTCAATGGAGATGGGTGCAATCTCTCTAGGAATTATTTCCCGTGGTGATGTGGCAAGTTAGAGCCCACATGTACAAGCATGAATGAATGTGGGATACTTGATTGGTTGAATTATGTTGAGGTGGCACTAGGACTTGGAAAGTTTCCACATAACCCCATAAAATATGAATCAAGGTAGAATTAACATGAGTTGGGATGATGTGGCGTGGTGTAGCCCATATAAGAGGCCACAACTAATAACAAAACTATGAGTGGAGGAAGTCCATGGGGATATCCACGTAAACCCGGAAGGGTTGTCCTTGAGAGTTTCAATAGGGAACCACGAGGAATCCCATTGGGATTCTATCTGAGGGTGATGTGGTCATAGAGGGCCTGCACCCATGTCCATTTGATTATATATCATCTATCATTGTGTGTGTGTGTTATGGGTTATCCCATGTGGACA
Organism: Pinus albicaulis; assembly: GCA_034641835.2. Taxonomy (NCBI): domain Eukaryota; kingdom Viridiplantae; phylum Streptophyta; class Pinopsida; order Pinales; family Pinaceae; genus Pinus; species Pinus albicaulis. Next base: position 402,250,047 of record CM076584.1, read on the forward strand.
TAGAAAGGGGATTAATACACGACTATTGCATGAACATGTTGGTATCTAAAGTAACATTGTCAAGTGGCAGTGTGTGCCACATGGGGGCTACATGGGCACCACATGATAGGTCATGTTGGTGTGACAGTATTTAATCAACTGAACTTTGACCGACCATATCTCTTGATTGAGGAGTCAATTTGAGACAAATTTTATATCATTGGAAATGTATTGATGAGACAAATGCATCGATGTCATCTGTTTTACGTTTTTAGGAAGTCAAAAAAGGCTGAAAAATTTAGACCCCATTTCCATAACTGGACTTTAGAGGTTGATTCAATCTAGTAACTGTTTCCTTTTACCCTTACTTGGAGCTAGGGATATTAGGGAGTATGTTACATAACAAATGTCATGCAGTTAAAAAATAGTTAACCAAGTTGACTTGTAGCTGAAAATAAAATTTGAACTATATTGTTGATGTAATTTTAAAGGATTTGTTGGACTAAAATTTATTGAAAATAAGAAATATTTGACCGAAACAGGGTAATATGGGGTACTTAGGGAGGTATCGAAAGAAAAAACTATGTATTATTATGTATAAGAGTAAATAAATCTTATGTAATAGTTTGAAAATAATAAAGAAAAGAACAATTATTAAAAAATTCTCTTATAAAGAGTTCTAAATATCTAAAAGGGAGATGGGCAGTTCTAAAAACCCTTATGGTGGCTAAGGTTTTTCCCGAGTTGGTCGATATATGCTTAAATCACATGGTTTTTTTTGCAGATCTCTGCTGCTATTAGATCAATGGTGAATCTTAGTGATTTAACGATGAAGAGAGTTTATTTTGTAGGAATGGTTGTCATTCAAGAAAACTCTTCTTCAGTTGCACATAGTTCCATTCTGAAATTCAAACCTAGCCTCCCGATAGTTCAATAAGTTCCTTCTCTCAATGTTCCTTTGGATGAGGAATATTTCAACTGTGGAAAGTTGTTTTCGAAGCAAGGTTTGGTTTGCAGGTTTCATGAATTTTGGTTGTGGATGATGGATCTACACAGATGGATCTTTGAGACATCGAAACCTCGTTTAATGGATCATCTGAATATTTATCCCATTGATCATGGTTTTTTCGTTGTTTTTTTCGAAAATATTGAGGACAAGAAGGCCATTTTCTAATCTAGACCGTGGTTCAGGCGTAGTGTCTGTCTCTTGGTGTATGCCAGTTAGAATTTTCTAGACTCGGAAAAAGTGGAAAAGTAGCAAACCCTCGTAGAAAATGGATCCCATTTGGAAACCACGAGGACTAAGGATGAAAATGCGACTTCTTGGTTAGATCAAATGCATGAGGAAAAATTCAAGAACAACAATGAACATTTGCCAAAGAAGGGTCCATTTGCAGAAAACACGAGTTGGACTCAAGTTGGGAAGAAAGAAGAAAATATTTCACCGAAGGAAAACAAGAAGTGAGAAATAGTGAATAATGGAATGTACATGTGTGTGTATATTTGGTTTTTTTTTGGAAAAAGTTTAGTTGGAATGAGACTAAATATTTTGTATCATGGAGGACTCGCTTGAGAGTTTCGATTGAGCCTCTTTGCTGAATCTCAAACCTGCAAGAAAGATTGAAATATGTAAAAGTACTGGCCTTGCAATCCATATTTTTTTAATAATACAAATCTCTACCCATTTCATTTTAAAAAAAACCATAAAATCTTTTTTTAAATAGATAAATTATATTGAATAAAAAAACAATATAATAAGAAATTATAAATAGCCCCTAAAGTTAGTTTAATTGATTGTATTCTCAATACTAAAACACCTTGCAACTTATTTTTTTTTAATTTAATATTATTATAAAATGATATATTTAAAATTCACTAAATTTTCTTTATAAATATGGGTTTCATTAGAAAGAAGCTCTTATCTAATCCACTGTTAACCCAGAGAAACTTTAAATCTGAATAATGTTGTTTTTAATGTCCGGCTGGCTTTTTTATTTATAATTCTTCTTAGAACTTGCACTTAGAAAATTTTAGAATTTTCAAATATATTGCAGTTAAGAAGCTAGAGAGATTTTAACTGCAATGCATTATGTAATTGCAGAAGTACTTAAGATAAATTAGTTTTGATTTCAATCAGTACTTTGTTTTAGAATAATTGATTGAGAAGTTTAATTATTAGATTGTTTTTAGCGAGGTTAGAATTAAAAATAAAAATAAGGGTGAAATTGTAAATTTTAATTATTTAAAATATGTTAACTATTAATAGTTTAAATAAAAAAAATTAATAATTAAAATATGTAATTATTAATAGGATTGTATTCGTGGGCCCATAGAATTTTCTTCACATGTAAATGGTAATGCTTTCATTTTGGAAACTCAGTTAAAATTTCCCAATTCGTTTGGATAAAATGGTGCCGAAATTTGGTGAAAATTTTTGAGGTAAAATTTTGGTTTGTGAAAATTTTTGAGGTAAAATTTTGGTTTTTGTTATTCAAACTGGTTTTTTGACTCTATATATGGTTTTAGCACCCTCAAAAACCTCTAAGGCACTTCGATTGTGCGAAGTTAGCAATCAAACTTCTCTTTTCAATAAATTCCTGCTGGAATTTAGAGAAATTACACCGTAAAAAGTCACTGTAAAAGCCTTCAAAAAGTCACACTAAAAACTACTTGTTTATAAACATATAAAAATTAATAGAAACCATCACGAAAATTCACAGACACAAATATAAAATAAATTTAAAACACTGTTGTAATCATAATTTGAATTAATAAAAGGCGATTTCATCTGTTAATGTCGATATCAAACTAAAAATATTAATTTGAAATTGTAGATACAACTTTATTCATTAATCCCAAAATCAAATTTAAAGCAGATGATTTTTAAACCCACGTTGCCTTAATAAAGGAGATCCAATAAAGCTGCTCTTGATAAAACAATAACAAGCTTGTTACTTCGATGTAAAATGCAGTGAACGTGATTCATTATTGCAATGTTAAATGAAAAAGGAGTGAGAGCATGATGGGCTAACCAATGAAACATAAATGACAGAAGCTGCCTGCTTAATTGCTGTCACAACCTTTGCATTCAATATTTCATGCATTATTCTCTCACATGTGTACGTATTGGTGGCTTTTGTCACTAAGCTTTAATCTCTGGCTAGCCTTATGGACCTTCTTACATTGTATGCTGTCATATTTGAAATTACTCCTCACTATTTTAACATGTTTAAATTTTTTATACAAAGTTTAATATGTTTTCCACTAAAGTTAATATCATTTGACTACAACCATATCATTCTAAATCACCGAGGCCAACATTCAATTCTATGTATAACAAGTACATATTGGCTACCCTAATCAGATATGCACACACATATTTGCGAAATGTATCAGGGCAGTCCACTTTTGATGGAGTTCGCGAATTCACAAATTAAGTAATACATGTGAACTTTGCCTGACCAAAACCTGCGGAGTAAATTAAGTAATACATGTGAACTTTCACTGACCAAAACATGGGGAGTCCTGTGTATTAGGTACACGATGTACGTTTTTAAATGAAATCGTTATTGGACAGAAAACTTTAGTTGTTGCATTTAGTGAAACAAGGTGACTTTTACATTTGTCAATTGAAATATGGTAAATTGAAAAATGGTATATCTGATATGATATTGTTATGTGTTCTATTATTAATAATTATAATTATTATTTTTTATTTAATGAATAAAGTGAATTTTATAATTTAAATTGTATTAATGTTATTATTTATATTAATGATGTTAATATTTTATAAATATATTAAATTAATTGATTAATTAAATAATTATATAATCAGTTTAGAATTATTTAACTTCAAATTTATCATGTGTTGAGAGGGATTAAATATTTCAAGGTGTAATTATTTTTTTTTGGAGTGCGAAGAATTTGAGGAAAGGTTTCTACTTCGAAGGATTTGATCCTTCTTGGTACATGATAAATCCGAAGTTAGATGAATTTGATCCTTCCAGTTGGGGCCAACAATGTCATACTTTCATATTATCATAATTTTGTATGTTTTTGAGATGTAGATCATACTTTGAAATTTAAATAATTAGAAATACAAATAGTAACAATTGATATCAATGTAACAAAGTTTAGTGTTCAACAAAATGAAATAATTAATATATTGAATAATAAATACACTAATCATATCATTCAAATTTGATAACAAGAAAATATTGAAAATCACATAAATTACTTAGTATTTAATCTTACTCTTTTTTCTTCATCTTTTCACTTAGACACACGACACACTTTACCATCTTTTTGTATCGATCGTATAGAAAAGGAGGTTGTAATCGAAGTTCATCCAAATATTTAACTCGAGATATTGTTGTAAAAGTGAGACCTTGTCGCTCTATCCTTCCAGTATCAATAGTTGTCTTCTCCAATGTCAGTTAATCCCCAAACAAGTCTAAAGGGAATTTTTCTATTATGACCTCTTTCAATAGGTATAATAGGAATAGTATGAGGGAATAGTTCATCCCATGGAACTTTGACATAGTTATCAAATTTTACTAAAACATATGTTGTAGGATCAGGAGGGAATGTTCCAGTATTATACACAATATTTTGAACTACTCCAAGGGCACCATTGACAAGTCCCGCATTAGTCCATAAATTTGTAGTAAGCATAACCCTAGCTCCAACAACAAGAAGGAGCTCATTATCCAAATTTTCATCATTTGCTTCAATGGTGTGGTTGCTATCTGATCTTGTACCAACACTACTTGCAACAAAATGATTTAGGGATATCAAGCAAGGCTTATTGTGATTGTGCACATCATCATTTGTTGCAAACAAATATATACCCTTATTAAATGACTCTTTTATTGAAGCATCCAAATTTGAATTTGTATATGTCATTAGTAATTTCCAATATTCTATTGTTGGAATCACATCTCTAATGCCCATTAATAAATGACGAAAACATCTTTGATCATTGATTTTTCCATCTTTTCTTAATATTGTATCAAGAGTTACAACAGTTGTGAATGAATTCCATAATTTGTTTGCATGACCTTCACATGCATATGCAGGACTATCCATAACAGGAGGTAGTTTCCCCAAATATTGAGCTAATATAACTGATATACCTCTAAAAGAAACTTCTTTATTATGATGAAAAGCTTGAAAAAGTTGATCATCAATATGTGTCAACAAATTTATCCCTATAAAACTCATCTCATCAACAAGGATGTATTTAAAATGTTTCATCTCCTCTTGTAAGGTAAGAAAAGGCGACCCTTGTATATTAATGAAATTCCTTACCAGTATATAAAGAGAAAGTGTATTGTTGATACATATATATTGAATGCTACAAGACTAGTAGGGGCCAAAATAAAAAATGGGCTCTTATGAGGAAGAAAGGAAATTTCAAGGGTTTGTTTAATAGCACCAATCAATTAAGAATTTCTAGTACATGTTGTCCTTTGGATATTCATATGAAAGGGTTTTGTGTTGCCATCTCCTTTGTAATGTTCAAGAATTATTTTACATGTTATTTTTTTCTTTTCTTTTAAACTTTCAAATGAATATTTTTTTAAAGATTCAATCGTAAAAATTGCATTCACATAATTCTTATTGGATATGAATTTCACAACACGTCTTGATGTCTCTTCATCAAAAAAGATAGTGGTCCAATTTTTCATAACATCACAATCCCTAAATCTAATTATGTCAAATTCACTGGCATGTCAATTTTTCAGTGGGCCAAAAGCCCATGAACTTTCCAACCAATGCATGATCCTTCATGAATGGTATTCTTTTGTTGATGTGGTGTGCATAGAGCTCGATCATGGTTCGTTTGGTATCCTTCAGAATGCATGTGGCTGATGTGATATTTGTTGCTTCTGCTTCGGGTGTAAATTTCTATTGCGTTGTGGGAGTCACCCTTGTCGTGTCATGAGGCTGGATAGAGTTTTGTTGGCTGTTAATGTTAGCCCCTGTCGTTGCCCCTGTGGGAGGCTCACCTGTGATGGGGGGAGCAGTAGTCCCCCAACTGGTTTTTGTCATAGGTGAGCCTCAAGGCTTACCAGGATTATGATCGCAACCTAGAGAGCTAGGAGGGAGGTCTACCTAGGGAAGCCTACGCTGAAACCTCCAAACCCTAGGTGATGGTGGTCGACCTAGTGTAGAGCATTTTTTCTCACAAAAGACTAATTTTTTTTTAATCATTACTGTCTATGTAAACTAATATTATCAAGAAATGGAATGTCTAAAACATTTATAGATACGTCCAATGTTTTGAAATTAGGCCCTAAGGGAATAGACTGAACAGTTGGATAAGTTAGAGACAAATTTAACTGATTTCTTTCTAGGTCCATAGTAGAAAGTAGTCTTCTCACTAGAAAATTTGGAGGAATTTCCGACGGTTAATTCGTCGCTATTCCGACACATAGTCGTCGCAAGAGCGACAGTTCGAGGGCGGGAAAAACGTGGTTTTCCATACTGTCGCAGTTCTAACGCACTTAAAAAGTGTCGCACTATCGACACTTTTTTCGTCGCTTCCAAACAAGCGTCGCTCTTTTGACGTTTCCCAAACCGTCGCGCTTCTGACGTTTGTAAACTGTCACACTTCCGATGAAATGTGGTCCGACGTTTTGAACGTCGCTCTTCCAACGTTTGTAAACTTTCGCAATTCCAACGAAATGTGGTCCGACGTTTTGAACGTCGCTCTTCCGACGTTGGTAAACTGTCACAATTCCGACGCAATGTGGTCTGAAGTTTTGGACGTCGCTCTTCCGACATTTGTAAACTATCACAATTCCGATGAAATGTGGTCCGAAGTTTTGAACGTCGCTCTTTCAACGTTTATAAACTGTCGCAATTCCGATGAAATGTGGTTCGACGTTTTGAACGTCGCTCGTCTGACGTTTTTATATTGTCGCTCTTCCGACGTTTTTAAGCTGTCGCAATTCCGACGCTTACAAGGCGCCAGTATACCGATGGCGGGTTCAATTTAAAAACAAAAAAATGAAACTTTAAAAGAGGAAAAACGTTGTTTTGAATATATTATATGAAGTAAAACAGTCCATGAAGTCATTACATTTTCACATTTGAAGATTGGAACCCAAATATCCATCCAGAAAAGTGGAAGTCCCACCCCAGACAATGATAGAAAAATACCCCATGTCACATACAGCGACTTGATATAAAACCCAGTAACAGTCCACATGGAGATTATCGACAATCTGAGAAAGCATCCAAATATGCCCAAGGCATCTATAAGAAAGTGAAATAGCAGTATGTAGAATAGTAAAGCAACAGATAGAGTACGTACCGACGTCCATTGTTCCAAATACAAATTAAAGTACCCAAAATCCTTGAACAAAGAAAAATGCTAATCATGTGAGGAGTGTGATATGTCCAAAATATAAAAAGACCATCAGACCATATCAATAAACCAGCAACATAGACCAACATCGCTAGTTTTGAAGGCAGAGTGATAAACATTAATCATTTTTTTTTTCACAAGAGAAAAAACGTTGTTTGAATATATTATATGAAGTAAAACAGTCCATGAAATCATTACATTTTCACATCTGAAGATTGGAACCCAAATATACATCCAGAAAAGTGGAAGTCCCACCCCAGACAGTGATAGAAAAATACCCCATGTCACATACAGGGACTTGATATAAAACCTAGTAACAGTCCACATGGAGATTATCGACAATCTGAGAAAGCATCCAAATATGCCCGAGGCATCTATAAGAAAGTGAAATAGCAGTATGTAGAATAGTAAAGCAACAGATAGAGTACGTACCGACGTCCATTGTTCAAAATACAAATTAAAGTACCCAAAATCCTTGAACAGAGAAAAACGCTAATCATGTGAGGAGTGTGATATGTCCAAAATATAAAAAGACCATCAGACCATATCAATAAACCAACAACATAGACCAGCATCGCTAGTTTTGAAGGCAAAGTGATAAACATTAATAATTTTTTTTTCACAAGAGAAAAAAACGTTGTTTTGAATATATTATATGAAGTAAAACAGTCCATGAAGTCATTACATTTTCACATCTGAAGATTGGAACCCAAATATCCATCCAGAAAAGTGGAAGTCCCACCCCAGACAGTGATAGAAAAATACCCCATGTCACATACAGGGACTTGATATAAAACCCGGTAATGGTCCACATGGAGATTATCGACAATATGAGAAAGCATCCAAATATGCCCGAGGCATCTATAAGAAAGTGAAATAGCAGTATGTAGAATAGTAAAGCAACAGATAGAGTACCGACGTCCATTGTTCCAAATACAAATTAAAGTACCCAAAATCCTTGAGCAGAGAAAAACGCTAATCATGTGAGGAGTGTGATATGTCCAAAATATAAAAAGACCATCAGACCATATCAATAAACCAGCAACATAGACCAGCATCGCTAGTTTTGAAGGCAGAGTGATAAACATTAATCATTTTTTTTTCACGAGAGAAAAAACATTGTTTTGAATATATTATATGAAGTAAAACAGTCCATGAAGTCATTACATTTTCACATCTGAAGATTGGAACCCAAATATCCATCCAGAAAAGTGGAAGTCCCACCCCGGACAATGATAGAAAAATACCCCATGTCACATACAGGGACATGATATAAAACCCAGTAACGGTCCACATGGAGATTATCGACAATCTGAGAAAGCATCCAAATATGCCCAAGGCATCTATAAGAAAGTGAAATAGCAGTATGTAGAATAGTAAAGCAACAGATAGAGTACCGACATCCATTGTTCCAAGTACAAATTAAAGTACCCAAAATCCTTGAATAGAGAAAAATGCTAATCATGTGAGGAGTGTGATATGTCCAAAATATAAAAAGACCATCAGACCATATCAATAAACCAGCATCGCTAGTTTTGAAGGCAGAGTGATAAACATTAATCATTTTTTTTTCACAAGAGAAAAAACGTTGTTTTGAATATATTATATGAAGTAAAACCGTCCATGAAAATAGTATCATAAAGTGGATACAGGAAATGTGCAGAGACATGTACTGTTGATATACGCCTCACACAAAAACATTGCCCAGACTCATGGCAAATTTGTCATCAAAAAATCAAAAAATTAAGAAGACTGCCCTCATACGGGGAAACCAGTCTTGAACGTTTACATAATTCAAAAATATTACAGAGGTCCAGCACAGTAATATAATCTAAAAGCAGCCCAATTAAGTGGGTCGCGAAGCAAGAAAAACAAATTAACCAAACTACTCCTCCGGTGGTTCGTCCACGATTTAGCACCATCCTTCGGAAGGTCCAAGATCGCTAGGTGCTACCTCCACATTCATGCCACGGCTCCCCTCCTGAAGGCCCGAATGCTGGCCGGATTTTTCCGAGCTTAGACCCGCCGGATGGGTGCATTCTTCCTCTGTTTGGGCATCCTCGCAGAAAACCACAGTGACTGAAGCTGTGATTCGTGGGCGGTTGAGAGAGAAATTAAATGAAAATTGCGCAGTGTGCGTCATGGGAGAAGGTGAACTAGCGGTGGGGAAACAAGGAGCAGGGGAATCCATACAGTGGCCAAATCCTACAACCCGACCCCGCCCACTCCTAGAATTTGGATAGCGACTTGCGTAATAATCACTGGACTGGCCGGAAGATGACTCGGTTGAGGGGCTGGAGGGAGCACGCAGGGGTTGACCTCTAGTGCTCCCCCTGCGGCAATGTATCCTTTGACACAGGCGAGGCATGGGTGCAGTCTCAGCAGTGGGCACAAGAGGAGACGGAGAAGCAGAATTCCAAGAAACAGAGGAAGATAGACACAGACGAGACCGAGAGAAATGCAGATATGCAGCAAGGTCTAAGAAGCAGCTCAGCTGGCCACTTCTCCTTCTCGTCACAGTGAGCAGGCAGTGTAACCCAGCAACCGGCTCGTTTGAAAAACCATAGAGAAACGCCATTTTATCGACTCGACTGCAATGCAATAGAAGGATGCCCATCATAATTAATCTCTGATCATTAATGAGAGTCGAAGGCCGGATCATATTGGAGCATGCGGAATCGCTAACAGGAGTGGAGGTCCGATCTTGAACAGTGTTAAAACTTAATTCATGCTGATTTGATGTGAAAACCTTGGAACTTAATTGAACAACGTTAAAAATTAATGCGATTGATATGAAATCGCCACATCCATGTCCCATCGCCTTAAACGCCATCGAATGCACCCGTAGTCAGGAGCAGGGCAAGTTTTGATTGAGGACACGTGGCAGAAATTGATTGGAGCGGATCTTTGTTTGGGCCACTCGTGCAGTGGAAATCCGGACCTGAAAAAGATTAGGGCAAATTTGATAAGAAATTCGCGTCACAACTCTCCCTTCGTACGCCAGCCCAACTTCGGACACGAAAAATATTAGGGCGGAATTCAATTGGTTTTCGCGTCACAAAATTGGCCGACGTTAGCCGGCTATTTTGGAACGCAAATTTGGTTTGAATTATGGTTTATCGCCGTTTGAAGTCCGGAGGGCTCGACTTAAGAACAATTTTGTTTGATCTCATTTTATAAAATTTGTGTTGGTTTTCTTTGATAATACACATATTTATAATAAATCATGGGAATACCACACTAAACATATGGAAAAGTTATATAAATTATTGAGAACAATCATTTTTATGTAAAAATATCCAAATGTGCTTTTGGGAAATAAGAATTCGAGTATTTGGTTCATATTGTTTTAAAGGAAGTAGTGAAGTTGGAGCCTCAAAAGATGCAAGCTATTACAAAATGACCTATTCCTAAGAAAATCAAGGTTCTTAGAAGATTTTTTAGACTTACGTGATATTATTGATCATTTGTTAAGAATTATGCATGCATTTCAAGTCCACTCACATATCTCTTGAAGAAAATATCATTTATATGGAATGATGAGGCTACTTTGGCATTCTCTCTTTTAATGGATACCATGTCTTCTACACCAACATCGGTTGCACCTACTTTTGGTAAGAAATTCATAGTAGAGTGTGAGGCACTAGGACAAGGAATTTACGTAACATTAACACAATAAGGGATATCATTGGCTTTTAAAAGCAAGGAATTAAAAGAAAATATTTGGTGAAATCTACGTATGAAAAATAAATGGAAGCAATATTACATGCAATAAAAAATGGGGATAGTATATCATTGGGAGGTACTTTAAAGTCAAGATATACCATGAGAGCATAAAGTATTTTTTGAAGCTATGGATTTCATTGGAAGATTAACAAAAATGAGAAGGAAAAATGCAAAGTTTTAATTTTGAGATAGTCTGCAAAAAGGGTAAGGAAAATTTAGTACATGATGCTCTTTCTAAAATAGAAGAGGCCTCAAATTTATATCCAATTACATTTTCTATTCCTAGGTGGCTAGAAGAAGCTTGCCATAATGGAAAAATAACAATAGTACTAAACAAAAACTAAAATTTATAAAGGATGGGATGAACTCTATGGAGCATTGGGAGTGAAAGAGAGATATACTTTGGTGCAAATGTAGAATATTTTTATGCACGCAAGCATATTTAAATAAAAAAATATTAAGGGAGTCCCATGTGTCTATGATGGTAGGACGCAGGGTTCCTTAAAACATCTCAAAGGATCAAAAAATATATTTTTGGAAGGAATGAAGAAAGATATTCAAAATTTTGTAAGAGAAGGTCAGGTTTGCATAATAAATAAAAGAGAGATAGTAAAATCTCTAGGGTTACTTCAACCATTCCACATACATATTCCAAGACTACAATATATATCAATAGACTTTATTACAGGGTTACTGAAACATAAAGGTAACTATTACATTTTTGTGGTCATTTATGTAGACAAATTTTGTAGATTTTTTTGGTAGAGCTCAAAGTACATAAAGAACAAGCCAAGTGGCAGAAGTTTCCGTGAAAGAAATTCATAGTCTTCATGGTTTTCCTAAAGTAATAGTAACAAGAAACTTTTGGAAATAATTATTTAATATGAGTGGAGAAACACTAGCTGCCATGAGTTCTACATCTCAAACACAATCAAATGGTCAAACAAAAATAGTTAACAAATGTTTTTAAGGTTATCTACAATGTTACTCTTTAGAAAAGAAATCTTAATGGATGAAGTGGGTTCATCAAGGAAGAATGGTAATATGATACTACCTATCACACATCTACTAAAATTTCCCCATTTAAGGCCCTTTATGGATATCCAACTCCTAGTATCTCATACTTTTTGCAAGATAAGTCCAAAGTATTGGAAACAGAGTCACATATGGAAAATACTAAAGAAGCTTTGAAAATTATTATGGAAAACCTTAAAATGACATGAAACATGATAAAAAAACAAGGGGAACAACATTGAAGTGAAAGATAATTTGAGGAGGGTAATTGGGTATTTTTTAGATTATAGCATTATAAGCAATCTTAATTCAAGAAAAAGAAGAATAAAGAATTAGCTCAAAAATGTTATGGCCCTAAATAATTATTCATAGGATTGCACAAGTGGTATAGAAGTTATATTTTCCTTCTTCTTGCATTCATAAGGTTTTTCATGTATCTTGCCTAAAAAAGGTTTTGGAAAAAAATATGCCAATGTAAATAGAACTTCCAAAATTAGATGAAGAATGAAAGTTGATTCTTGAACCACAAAAAGTTATAGATAAACATTATGTATCTCTTTGACATATAACCATTATGAAGTACCTAATCAAGTGGAAGAATATTCCTCTAGAAGAAGGTACATGGTAAAATGATCAATTCGTGATGAAATACCCACGGCTAAAGGGTTCGTTTGAAGTTTTGACAAAGGTTTTGTTATATGTTTTATATAACGCGCGCCGGAATATTTTTATTGTTTTTTAAGGTCCCACACAGTGATCAAATTTGAAGGGCAGGTTCGAATTTCAATTAGAAGGGCAAATATCTATGTCGCCCTTCCATAATGAAAAGCTTTAAAAAAAGAACTTTTCAATTGACCACAATAAATTATTTTTACATTTCATTTTCAGAAAGACAAAACCATCAATCTTTATATTAATAAAATACTGTTACATATACAACAATGAAGAAGGGTCCATCTTTCATTGCTTAAATATATCATTGGTAATGTCAACATAAGTCTTGAAGACACTATTATAAGAATTTTGATACATACCACTGGGATATAGTAGATTCTTATCTGTCAGATTGTGTAATGCAATTTTGACTTTGTCTCACAAGGAGCAGCAACATGGAGGTCTATATTTTTCTTATAGAACTTTTTTATTATTATTTGAAACATTTTTTATAGATATGAAGACAACAATGAAATTATGAGCATGGTGGACAATTAGTCAAGCTCATGATGCCAAACCATGATGATGTAAGTTTGGAATTTAACATTTTTGCATGTTAAAGACAAATAGTCAAAATCACTGACAACTTAGTATGCCATAATTAATAATCATTCCCTGTTCACTTTTGTTAATAGGTTTATGTCACACGATGATCTCTCTTCTCTGGCATTTACTTGTATTGAAGATCACTATTCTAGGAATAAGGAGTTATTTTCTCCAAAAATAACCCTAGCCAAACATTGATAATGCATCAAGGATATATTTCTATGCTTCATAAGTACATATCTTCTACTTCTAAATCATGTCTTGGAAGTGGTTGTTTTACTGGAAATTATTCACCAATTGGTTTCATACCAAAGTCTTTTTCTCATTTTCATCATCCAATGCATGAAAAAGATGATGGTTTAAAACAACATAAATATTTGAAATTTTGCAAGAATTGACTGGCACACTTTGAATATGAATTTTGAAGTCAAGTGCATGATGTTGTATAGGATCAAGTGTCATTTTGAATACCAAATGTTTCACAAGAAACTTCTCAACATGCTACTCTGCAGTAAGGATTAAATGACAATATTGCATCAACTATTTCCATAATAAAAGTGCACCTCAGCCATAAGACTAAACAACTACAAATGTTGTAGATCTAACAAGACCACACAATCAAATGTATTCGACAAGGCCAATACTGTATGAAAAATGAAAAGGAGTTTGCAACCAAAAATACCTTAGGCAACTAATTCAATTAGATACACCAAACCATCAGCAAAAAGGAAAACCAACCTACTCAAAAGGCAAGCATTTACCTCATTTGACAAAATTTTGAGTTTTGAAACAAGGGCCTTTATTGTCTTGTCAATGCCCCTAGTAATTTGAACGGGGTTTGCACCTGCTGCAACAACCTAAACAAAAAGGTTTCATTTCAAATTATTTTCCACAAATTTAAGATACAACCATTGTCAGTTTTGTATTTCCTAACAAGCTCATAAATTTTGACAAAAGAACCAAAATTTTTGAATACCTGATAGCAATTTTTTCACTCAAAAACTACCTTAGACTCAATAAGCCCAACCCAAAACTAAAAAACCAAACACCATAAGACCCTACAAAAATGAATAGATGATCTTAATCCAGTACTATCGACAAAAATTTACCTTTACACCCTCACTTATAAAACCCTGTGCTATTGAATTTTAACTTCAACTGCTGCAGCAGAAGGACAGATGCAGCAGCAACATTTTTTTTTGGAGGTTGCTTGCACGCCATCCAGAAATTTAATTCAGCATTTAAAATTCCTGCAAGTTTTTTTTGTAGACGGCCACAACCATATTTCTGTACAGGATTTTATTTAAACACAACAACCAACATTAACGAAATTCACCAACCAGAAATTAAACAAACAGAAATTTACCCCCCAGTTTTGTAAATTCAAAAGGAGGACACGTGGAGCATTAATATTGGATCGCATGAAATTGAAGGGAATCTGAAAACCTGAAAACCGGACCCAAATTTTTTATAAGGCACATTGGATTGAGAATTCGCATTACAAATTAGGCATACGTCAGCATCCCATTTTGGAATGTGAATTTGGTTTGAAATTCAATCTATTCCGACTTTTGAAGTCCGACGGAAAGGGTTCTTTAATGTTTTGATAGTTTAATTTTATGTATGCTTTAATATATACATATGTTTTAAACATATGTTATATGTATCATATGCGAAATGAAAGGTGGGCCATATAATTTAGTTTTAATTTTATTATTTTAAAAAGAGGGTTTATTATAATATGTTTTATATGCTACGGCATGTTAGGTCTCTGTGATTTATTAGCAAGATTGGGAGAGTCCAATCACAGAGTTAACATCATTTCAACCAGCTTTGGGATTCTAGGATCTAGCCCTCCTCAATCCGGAGAGGGATCTCTCCAATATGTACAAAGATGGATATTGTCTTTGAAGTTTAGGGAAATGATATTAGGCTAGTTATGAAGGCCACGGGTTTTGTTTTGTTTTGGATGGTTGAGCATGGAATGTTACTTGAGGGGAAAGTCCTAAGTGCAAAAGTTTCAAAAGTGAGAAGTTGCAAGCAAATAGAACAAATTTGGCAGACAGATAGATATAACGCTGGTTTTTAGTCCATTGGGCTATGGAGTCATATCTGGGCTTTAATTGAACAACAACATCAAGTGTGATCCAAGGGGAGAGTCATCTATGTCTAAGGATTTCTTTAAATTTTGATTTATGGAATGGAGTGATACACTTAGAAGGGGGATTAAACATATGCAGAACGAAGAGCAGCCTAGGATCTGATAAGTACTTTTAAACCAGTCAGCCTTTGGCAAACACTTAAGGAGGACACGAAAGCAGACTAGGATCTGGTAAGTGCTTTTAAACCAACCAGCCTTTGACACACTTCCAATAGAAAACATACAAAACAAGGGGAAACACAAAGATAACACAAAATGGTCTAAGATCTAGCAAGTGCTTCTAAACTAGCCAGCTTTTAACACATTCCAAGGGAAAAAATCTATTAGTTATGCAGACAAGTCTGGGACCAGGGCTAACCATATCTTCCTTCAGTTCATCATCACATAACACATACTGAAAGTAACATTCAGAAATAATATTCAGCTAGAACGATAAAATAAGGGAACACCAGCATTCTCATGCCTAAAACTGAATTAAGTCATTCCTAAATAACACAGATTGGAAGAAAACATTCAAATAAATATTTCTCAGCCAGAGAAGGTTACTGATATACAACAGGTCCTAACCCTGTTTAAACTGTTCTTTACAGTGGAAAATGAAACAAAATGAAAACAGAAATAAAACAACAAGTTACAAATGAGAATAACATCACCGTCAATATAGATCAGGATCCCATGAAACAGCTTTTATATTGATGTCAAACCAGCTACAAACTTCAAGTCCAATGTTTCAGTTCAGAAATCATCTTCACTATTCAACCTAACTACTCTAGCACAAACAGAGCTTCAAGGACCAGTGAATACTATGTACAAATAGAAGTCTCAAGCTCAAGTGTATTTCAAAGTTCTGCAACCAAAAATTTCTCCTCTTCTGTAGAAGTATTTATAGGAAGATGAGGAGGTGAGATTTTAACAAAATATCTCAAGGACAGTTAATGCAGAGTGAAGACTTCTCGGCCCTTTGAGAGGCTCGAGGGAAAAATTTACAATTGGATCACTACATTAACCGTTTCACAATAAATATCAAAGCTCGGTGGAAGCTTTGTTTGACTTTGAGGCTCTGTGTATGTTTTGGAATAACTCTGCAGATATTTATTTATTGGTTTCCTTGCAGAAATAACCTCTTGGCAATGCTGGAGGTAGATATTTCTTCTAGCAATAACTTCGGCCTCTGTTCTGAATGGTTCGAGGCAACAGGTGGCTCGGTGGTAGCTGAGGAATCAATTTGCCTCAGATGTGGCGGTGGAGGCTTTTTGTCTGATAAAACACTTTAGGTTTTTTCCTTTAAACTGTGTTTTAGATTGGGGATTAGGCTTTTGATAACTGTCTTAGCCGTAATCCCCATAAAAACTTTCTTCAATCTTCATCTGCTGTGCTTTATTCTCAAAACTGATACTCTTTAACTGTGTTTGATTAAAAACAGTGTCTTGTCGATGTGCAGACCCGCACTGGGATTTACGGCATCAATACCCATAGAGTACTGACGAGACATGGAATAGAGCCCCGTGAATGGCCTCTTTAAGATAGCCAGAAGGCACAGGAAACGTCTTTCCCATCCCTCGGCTTTCCTTCATTCTATAATGGAAAACCATTAAAACACCTGCAAAACACAACAACAGTTAAGAAATTCTACGGGAATAGGTTAAAACTGCTTCGGATGGCGGGGGAGGAGCGTAGCCGTCGGATGAGGGCAACCAACGGTGGAGATCTGCATAGAAAGGCAAAAAGGATAGCGGGAGAAGAATAAGGAGGAGCAGTTTTGGACCGTCCGATCTGGACACGTGGATGGTCCAGATCTAATCGGAGGGTCTCAATCGAGGGTGGCACAAAAGGGGATGCGATTGAACTTTGCGATTGAGCGCTGGCCGTTGATTTGAGGACCAGATCGACGGCGGGGAAAGAATCGGAGGTATGGACTGCGATTGATCGGAGGGCACATTTGAAGCATTGCGATTGCGATTGGGCGGGGGCTGCGATTAGCGCTCCACCGTCAGATCTCCGCGGAAGATCAACAGTGCGGAACGCATCGCCAGACTTATTGTTATAAATAAATCGCATCGGAGTTTTGAATTTTTACAGAGGATTTGTGCACCCGCCCGACTTCCGATTGCGATTAGCGCTTGGGACTTAAGTGCTTGGTCCCAGCGCCGGGGCATGTGCGGGGAAGTGGTTTGAAAGGGGCTAGAGGGAGGGGGCTTATGCCTATATTAAGGTCGGAAGGTGGGTTTTGGCCTTTTTAAATGGAATTTGAAGGCCGAGGAAAGGAACGATAGAGGGGTAAGGGAGGAAAATGGCCAACAAAGGTTAGGGGAAAGATTTTAAAGGGGATTTTGGGGGTTCGACACAGCTCAACCAGAAGTTTTAAACCATGTCAGGAGGATTTTCACGAATGGAGGGAGAAACTTATGAAAAGTAGGGAAATAATATGGAGAAAAGGGGGAGTAAATGAAGGTTAGTTATGAGTGGGAGAAAGGGGAAAAATTATGGTTTCTTCAGCAGTTTCTTACAGGAAATCAGCAGAATTAATAGGAAAAGTAATGAAGATTTTGGACAGAGGCATGAGGCCTACAAGGAGTCTTCAAGATCCAACAAATTTTAGTAATGAAAAATTGTTCCTTGAAGGCTCAAAACAGATTTAGCCACCTTTTGGTATAACAAAATATTATAGGTGGCTAACAGTGGCTCCACTTGGGGATGGTGCCTTCTTGAAGGCATCAAGAATTTAGACTTGATTTCTCTGGGACGCTGACTTGTGCCTAATCCATTGGGCTGTCCCTCTTTTGCTAGATGATCTGGTTCTGAAAACATATTCAGCAGCCATGAAAATAATGGATTTTCATCTACAAGCTTTCTACCTACCCAATCCTACTGATCTAACATTTTTTCTTCTTAGAGTGCACTTGGATTGGCAAACTCTCTTACAACATTTTATTCTTTTGAAAGCATAAAAACTAATCTAATTCTACTCCTTATTTTTCCCTGAACTCAGATTAAACAGTTGAGCTCAGATATTTCTCTACCTAATCTACTGTCTGTTGGGGTTAAATAGTCCAACAAACTTTCATTCTCTAAATTCTAAAGAAGAAATTTAAAAACAGCTAAGTCAAGATTAAACTGTTTGACTTGCTGTGATCTATGGCATAAAAACAAACTGCACACAGATTATTATTTGCAAAATTTTAACATTAAAAATTGAAGGCTTAAGATCTGAAAGCTTCTTATTATGGCCTTCTCTCTTCTTTTCATAGCTCTGATTTTTATTTTTTCTGTGAGCTATCTCTTCCTTGATATCTAATTCAGATTTTGGGCAAATTAGAACCAGTTTTTCTCTTTTATGACTCAGAAAATAAAACAGTTTTGAGTCATCTCTCTTTGGAAACTTTGGTTCAGATTTTGAGTTTGTTTGAACCTTAATTCCTATCCTAATCTATCCACTGATGAGCCAAGATTAAATAGTTTGGCAAATCAAATTCGCTACCCTATCAGCAGAAAATTGAAAGCTAATTAGTCAAGATTAGGCTATTTGACTAACTAGATGTGTGTTTTGTAGGAGTGGCATTTAAGCTTGCACATTTTCAGATTTATTTCTCTTTTTCGCATGGGGCTTTGCCTTTCTTGTTTTCATTTCTGCCCTCTTTTTATTTTTCTTTGTTTTTGTATTTTTTGATTTTTCATAACTTTGAATGCAATGATGGATGAAATGTTTACAATGGAAAAAAGAAAAAAGAAGGCTTAAAAAAATATCATGAATCAAGAGAAGTAATGCTTGAGCATCCTGCCATTGACAGGACCCCCAAACAAATATGTTCCATCCAGCTCCTGTAAGAAGAATGCATTGTTTCCAGCAACTGAATGAATAGAGTAAGGGCCAAGCCATAGATTGTCAAATTTACCATGCTTTCCCTTATCTTCTCTCTTTGAATCCCACTTTAAAACTTTTTCCTCAATCTTGAAATTGTTGGCATTTGTTCTTCTGTCAAAAAGCTTCTTAATGCTGTCCTGTTTCTGCAATGTTTTGGTGTACACTTCCTCTCTGATTTGCTGAAGATGAATGGTCTGATTTATTCTTCTGATCATGTCATTATCCTCAGTCTGCAACTCTTGAATTAACTTCATAACTGGTACACCCAGGCTGTTAGGAAAAATTGCATATGTACCATATACAAGCTGGGAAGGTGACATACCAATGGATTTCTTCAAAGTTAATCTGTCAGCCCAAAGTGCATGGATCAGCTTTGTGTGCCAAGACTTCTTGTTGTCTTCCAACAGTTTCTTTATTATGTTCACTAAGCTTTTGTTGGAAGACTCTGCGAGTCCATTACCCTGAGGATAATAGGCTGTGGAGTGTCCCAATGTTATCTGGTACTTGTGACAGAATTCCACCATTTTCTTGCTTCTAAATGCTGTTGCATTATCCGTGATGATCTTGGTAGGGCAGCCAAATCTGGAAAGGATATTGGTTTCTATGAACTTGATAATAACTGAATCATTGGCTTGCCTACAAGGAATGGCTTCTATCCATTTAGTGAAATAGTCTGTGGCAGTAAGGATCCATCTATGCTGGGCAGAAGATGAGGGATGGATTTCACCTATGAAGTCAAGTCCCCACTGTTGAAAAGGAGCTTCAACGGTGATTGGGTGCAGAGGAAGGGGTAATAATTTTCTCTTTCCCTCAAACAATTGGCATTTGTGGCAAGTAGTTGTCATTTTGTGAACATCAGGAAAAAGGGTGGGCCAATAGAAACCATCCCTCAAAATTTTGTTGGCTGTTGACTTCCAGTACAAATGGCCTCCACACTCTCCTTCATGAAATTCCTGCTTAACCTTCTCTGCATCAAACTCAGGCAAACATTTAAGAAATATACCACTAGCATTTTTCCAATAAAGACACCTATCTACAATGCAATAGTTTACTGCTTTCAGCTTTAAGAACCTTGCCTTCGTTTTCGATAAACCAGGAGGCGTGTTTAAATTAAGCAAAACATAAACGATATCAGCATACCAAGGAGAATTCAGAAAATGGTTTTCAATAATGGGAGTTGAGAATTCTTCTTGGTTGTCCAAAGCATTAATCACATTAATATCAAGAACTTCAAAATTGGATTCAGCCATTAATCTAGCTAGACCTTGGCCTTTGATGAGTTTAGTGGGTTTTATCTCTAAATCATATTCGAGAATAACAGCAATCCACTTACCTCTCTTACCATCTGGGTCCTGTGTTAGAATATCTTTTACAACTGAAATTGGGACAAAGGCAATGATGTGTGAGTGAAGGATGTATACTCTGAAGTCTTTTAATGCTTTAACCAAAGCAAAAGCTTGCTTTTCCATAATATTATACTTCAAAGGGGCATCCCTCAATGCCTTGCTAAAGAATGCAATAGGCTGCTCTTGTCCTTGTGGATTTTTCTGTAAAAGGACAACAGCAATGGTATGTTCCGATGCAAATGAGAAGATATAAAAATCTTTTGAAAAATCAGGGCTTATGAGAACTGGTGTTTTGGTTAATGCTTGTTTCACCAGCTCAAAGGATGTCTTTTCTTCCAAGGTCCATTTTATCCCTTGTTCCTTCTTCAACATGTTTGTGATATTTCTAAGGAGCTCTGCCAAATTAGGGATGAACCTTCTTAAAAAGTTAATCTTTCCAACGAAAGACTGCAACTCTTTGATATTTCAAGGATGAGAGATTTGCAATATAGCCTCAATCCTCTTTGGATCTATCTTTATACCCTCCTCTGAAATAATGTGTCCAAGAAGCTTACCTTCTTGGAGACCAAATAGTGTCTTCTTAGGGTTTAAAGATATTCCAAACCTTTTGCACTTCTCGAAAATTTTTCTCAAATGTTCTAAATGTTCTTCATCTGTTTTTGAAAACACAGTGACATCATCCAGATAGATAATGATGAAGAAACCCAATTCTTCCGAGAATGGTATGTCCATGGCTCTCTGAAAGGTTGCTCCAGCGTTCATTAGACCAAAAGGCATCTTCACATACATGAAAGTTCCCCATGGAGTAGTGAAAGATGTCTTTAATTGATTAGCAGGGTGAACTAAAATCTGATTATACCCTGAATAGCCATCAAGCAACGAAATCCTTTTAGACCCCACCACCCTTTGTAAAATGTGATCCATTTTTGGTAAAGGGTAGTTGTCTTTTAACGAAGCTTTGTTTAAGTCTCTAAAGTCTATACAAAGCCTGATTTCTCCAGTCTTCTTCCTAACGGACACCAGATTAGATACCCACTTAGAATATCTAATAGGGACAATAATGCCAGCATCGTGCATCTTCATGATTTCCTTCTTAACCAATGGCAACTGGACAGGGTTTATTCTGCACAGTTTCTGTTTGAATGGTTTTTGGTTTTCTTTAAGAGGGATTTTGTGCTGTATTATTTCAGTGTCATAGGATTTGAGATCTTCGTAACTCCAAGCAAAAACATCGGAAAATTCTTTGAACAGCTCTAAGTATTTGAGTTTAATGTGAGCTGGCAAAGTTTTGGACAGCTTGATCATTTTCGGTTTTTCCTCACTGCCTATATTGCACTCCTCTACTTCAGTCTCTACAGGTTCCAGTTTTGGTTTATTGGCCACATCGTTAAAATCGAACAACTCCTCTAAAGGAGTTAGACCACTTGGCAGATTTTCATCTTTAGAATGCAGAGTTTGTAATTCTTCCGTTTCTAACTCTGCACTTAATTCTGTTTTGCTCCTAAGTTCGCTAGACAATAGGTTAATATTGGTAGGTTGAGGAGACGATTCTTCTTCACCAAGAAAGTTTTCTTCACTGCAGTCTGTATCATAATCTGAATCTGAACTGTGCAGTTCGAACTCATTTCTGAATTGCATTAAGTCTTCTATTTGTTTGTCATTGTCAAACACTTGCCAATATTTTTCGTTATCAGGCACTGCCGGTCTAAATTTTATCGGAGTTGTGTTGTCTCCAGTCTCATATGGCGTTAGACATGTTCTGGCCGCAAAAGCTAAATTGTGGGCGGTAATGTTGTTTTTCCTTGGGATGAAACTCAGGTTTGACTCCTCAAATGTTGTCAACAGATCCATGACATCATTCCGATAGGCTCTAAGTCTGTGATGATTCGCATTATACTCCCCATTGACTTGCCTAATGATTAACTTAGAATCCCCGTACACATTAATTCTTCTGGCTCCTAATTTCTTCAAGAGATGCAAGCCTAAGAGAAGGGATTCATATTCTGCTATGTTGTTGGAACACTGAAAGTTTAATTTGCATGAGATGCATTATGTGTGGTTGTTTTCAGTGTTAATGATCCAAACCCCTGCACCAGCATTATTTCTAGTGCATGACCCATCAAAATACATACTCCATAAAGGACTGTCTTTGGTTTCGTCTGTTTGGCGATTGTCCTTTTTAACTATGGTGCCTTCCGACTGTTCATGGTTAGCAGCACCCAATTGAATTTGTTTTGACTCCTCAAATTCTTCAATAGATTGAGGGATGATGCCAGAAATGTTAGTGGTATTTTCTGGGTTGTTAAGTCCTAAAAACAATGGACTCATAACCGGTAAATCAAGACCTATGCGTTGTTTACTAATGTTTTCACATGTGGCAAACTGTTTGGACACTTCTGCGTTATTATACTCTTCTTCCCTGTCGGCCTTTAATTCTATTAAAGTGACTTGCTCACTAGGAGTTTCATTGTTAAACATGATAAAAGAATCAAGGCCTGTATTGATAGAATATATAGGAGAGTTTCGTGGTCTGTCTTGACTTGTAACCGTGTATTACATATGAGACTCGCTGTAAAGTCTTCTGGTCTGATTGAAAACTGGGATGGTCGCATATGTCATGTCCATCTGCATAGTCCCCTGTAACTTAGCTCCCCAGGATCTTGATAATAGCATTCCATACTTTGGGGGGACATCAGCCACAACAATGTCCATGAGTAAACATTTGGCTGGAATCTGGGCTAGGTTAACACGGAGGTCTTTGATCAATCCTAGACATTTTACTCTATTTGAGTCAAAGGAGTATAGGTCTTTGTAGGGTCTGGTAATTTCTAAACCAAGGCTCTCCATCACAGCTTTAGGCATTAAATTATGAGAAGCCCCGGAATCATGCATAGCGTTGTGTAGAATTTTGTCATGAATGTTCAAACTCACATAAAAGGGAGGGACTGGTCCTTCTTGAAACTTCCCTTCAATCTTAGGGCCAAAAATCAACTCTGGTAGGTCGTCACTAAGGTTAACTGTATCTCCATTTTCCTCTATATTTAAAGCCTTCAAAATTTGGTTCCTATATACATGTTGGGCAACTAACTCAGTTAATGGAACAGAGATTTTGATCTTTAAGATTTCCTGTTCAAGGCTGAAAGGGGTTTGATTCTTTGAAGCACTTGTTTCAACCTTATTAGCTGTCACTCTATCAACAATTACAGCTTGCTGATTTTTTTTACTTGACACAACTGTTGTAAAAGGAGTACTAGCTGAAGTGTTAGTACTGTTGATGCCTTCACTCTGTTTTTCAGAATTTTGAGTGTTTTTCTCCTTATCCTTATCAGAATTAACAACCACTGTTTTGTCTTTTTCTTTGGTTGTTTTGGGTTTAGCTGCGGTGCTGCTTTGAGAGGATTTGTCAGAGGTTTTGGTGTTGGGGGTTTGTTGACTGGTCTTACTTCTAAGGTCATATTCTCTTTGAGGCTCTATAACGATATTTTCCATGTCCTGATAATAATTTCCATTATCATCTCTTTTTTCGTCGTAAGGTGTGTAAAGACCCTGTTTTTTATCATAATGAACCTCAAAGTCATCATCCTCTTCCCCAAACATGTTGATATCGTCTCCCCCTGTTATGTCTTTTGTTTCTTCAACCTCACTTACATAGTTTTGATGAAAGGGAGGAGTGATCTGTTGATCATCATCCCTGGGTCTGTTTGGAGGTTGGTTCCTTCTAACATTCTGATTTTGGTTCCTATTTTGAGGAGCAGTTTGATTTTGATTTTCTTGTGCTCTCTTAATTATGCTCATCTCTTTCATCATTTCTTCCATCATTCTCTCTATCTTTGAGCTTGAACTGGAAGGGGTTGATTCCTCTCTAAAAGATACTCTCTTCTCGCTCTTCATTCTTGCTCTTTTCTCCATCAAGTTTACTTCCACAGAAAGAGCACCCCTCTACATGTCTTCAAGGGTTGCAAAAACTCTTTCTCTAAGTGAATATGTCATGTCTGGATCAAACCCTTCAGGAAATTTGTTTAAAGCTGAGCCCTGAGGAGGTTTTAGTTCGGGGGAAAGTGCATTATAGACGCTGTTAAATCTGGTACAATAAGATTGTACACTTTCCCCAGGGTTCCTATGTAGATTGTTATAGTCGGCAAGGACTTGGAGAGGATTCTTTCTCACTTCCCACTTATTTAAGAATGTCTGATGGAAGCCTTGGAGGTCATTTATACTACGGGGGGCTAAACCTTTAAACCATTTTCTTACTTCTCCCCTTAAGCTCTGAGCAAACAGTCTGAGCTTGATAGAATCATCATCAATTTCATTTCGATCAAAATAGTCATTCATCTTATCCACATGTTGTGATGCAGTTGTAGCATTATTAGCATCATATAATGGAATTTTGGACTGATAGTTCGGTGGAAGATTGACTAGTGGTATATTAAGGGCTAAGGGAGCATACCATATTGCCATGGCAGGAGGTGGAGGTGGATTTACAGAAGGGAAAGTGGGCTGAGGTGAAGTGGTTTGAACAGTGGATGTAGGGTGAGTAGAAGTGGATGGACCAGGAGTAGACTGTTGAGATGATCTTGGATGAGAGACACCTAAATTGTGAAGGAAATGTAAATCAGGAGGTGTTGTTTCCCTGTTACCAGGATGTTCACTTGTTTCGGGAGATGAAAGTGAAGATTCAGAGTCTAACTGGATTATATCATCAAATGACCTAGTCCTAAATGGGTTCACTAAATCAGTTTGTGATTGTTGCAGAGCTGAAAGATTTTCAGGGACTGATTTAGCTCTCAAGGGTGATCTGAAAACAGTTAATAATTTAACCTTAGGAGGCTTCCAAAGGATACTTTCTGGATTATCAACTATCTCAGGTGGGTTAGGGTCTGGGTGGGCTCTAGTGTGAATCTTTTTAGAAGCCACTATGTTGTGTTGTTTAGACCTAAAACAAGAAAAGTTCAACCAGATATGACAATCTTGGAGAGGTTAACCAATCTGTTTTTACAATTTTAAATCCCACAGTCCTCTAACTAAGTTTGAATGATTTTATAATGATAAGGGTTCTTCCCAGTGGAGTCTTAAGGTCTGCTAGGATTATGGAGTCGCCAAGTGGAAATTTTTAGCTCCTTTCAGAGGTAAAAGGTTTTATGGTCCACCACCATGTTTATTTAATTCCAATCTGAAATATTTTAAGGTTTTTCTGAGTCATTTTTCAGTTTTGTGGTTGTTTAAGAACATCCTAACTTTGCCCCAAAACTTAGCTACGGTTATGAAACAAAGACAGTGTATCTTTATGGCTAAGATAGCTGATTTTCCAAGGTTAGATAAAAAACTTAAAAGAATCCTAGGGTTGACCTAGTTTGTCATTGATTCAATTGAGCTTCATCTTAATTACCATTTCTTGATAGTGCTTGAAAAGGCTGCTTTTGACTCACAAGATGTTATGAAGATTCTGGGTAAGGGTTCCCCAGCGGAGTCGCCAGAAATGTTAGGTCTCTGTAATTTATTAGCAAGATTGGGAGAGTCCAATCACAGAGTTAACATCATTTCAACCAACTTTGGGATTCTAGGATCTAGCCCTCCTGAATCCGGAGAGGGATCTCTCCAATATGTAAAAAGATGGATATTGTCTTTGAAGTTTAGGGAAATGATATTAGGCTAGTTATGAAGGCCACGGGTTTTGTTTTGTTTTGGATGGTTGAGCATGAAATGTTACTTGAGGGGAAAATCCTAAATGCAAAAAGTTTCAAAAGTGAGAAGTTGCAAGCAAATAGAACAGATTTGGCAGACAGATAGATATAACACTGGTTTTTAGTCCATTGGGCTATGGAGTCATATCTGGGCTTTGATTGAACAACAACATCAAGTGTGATCCAAGGGGCAAGTCATCTATGTCTAAGGATTTCTTTAAATTTTGATTTATGGAATGGAGTGATACACTAAGAAGGGGAATTAAACATATGCAGAACGAAGAGCAGCCTAGGATCTGATAAGTACTTTTAAACCAGTCAGCCTTTGGCAAACACTTAAGGAGGACACGAAAGTAGACTAGGATCTGGTAAGTGCTTTTAAACCAACCAGCCTTTGACACACTTCCAATAGAAAACATACAAAACAAGGGGAAACACAAAGATAACACATAATGGTCTAAGATCTAGCAAGTGCTTCTAAACTAGCCAGCTTTTAACACATTCCAAGGGAAACAATCTGTTAGTTATGCAGACAAGTCTGGGACCAGGGCTAACCATATCTTCCTTCAGTTCATCATCACATAACATATACTGAAAGTAACGTTCAGAAATAATATTCAGCTAGGACGATAAAATGAGGGAACACCAGCATTCTCATGCCTAAACTGAATTAAGTCATTCCTAAATAACACAGATTGTAAGAAAACATACAAATAAAGATTTCTCAGCCAGAGAAGGTTACTGATATACAGCAGGTCCTAACCCTGTTTAAACTGTTCTTTACAGTGGAAAATGAAACAACATGAAAACAGAAATAAAACAACAAGTTACAAATGAGAATAACATCACCGTCAATATAGATCAGGATCCCATGAAACGGCTTTTATATTGATGTCAAACCAGCTACAAACTTCAAGTCCAATGTTTCAGTTCAGCAATCATCTTCACTATTCAACCTAACTACTCTAGCACAAACAGAGCTTCAAGGGCCAGTGAATACTCTGTACAAATAGAAGTCTCAAGCTCAAGTGTATTTCAAAGTTCTGCAACCAACAACTCCTCATCTTATGTAGAAATACTTATAGGAAGATGAGGAGGTGAGATTTCAACAAAATATCTCAAAGACAGTTAATGCAAAGTGAAGACTTCTCGGCCCTTTGAGAGGCTCGAGGGAAAAATTTATAGGTGGATCACTACATTAACCGTTTCACAATAAATATCAAAGCTCGGTGGAAGCTTTGTTTGACTTTGAGGCTCTGTGTGTGTTTTGGAATAACTCTGCAGATATTTATTTATTGGTTTCCTTGCAGAAATAACCTCTTGGAAATGCTAGAGGCGGATATTTCTTCGAGCAATAACTTCGGCCTCTGTTCTGAATGGTTCGAGGCAACAGGTGGCTCGGTGGTAGCTGAGGAATCAATTTGCCTCAGATGTGGTGGTGGAGGCTTTTTGTCTGATAAAACACTTTAGGTTTTTCCTTTAAACTGTGTTTTAGATTGGGGATTAGGCTTTTGATAGCTGTCTTAGCCGTAATCCCCATAAAAATTGTCTTCAATCTTCATCTGCTGTGCTTTATTCTCAAAACTGATACTCTTTAACTGTGTTTGATTTAAAACAGTGTCTTGTCGATGTGCAGACCCGCACTAGCTTTACGGCATCAATACTCATAGAGTACTGACGAGACATGGAATAGAACCCCGTGAATGGCCTCTTTAAGATAGCCCGAAGGCACAGGAAACTTCTTTCCCATCCCTCGGTTTTCCTTCATTCTATAATGGAAAACCATTAAAACGCCTGCAAAACACAACAACAGTTAAGAAATCCTGCGGAAATAGGTTTAAACTGCTTCGGATGGCGGGGGAGGAGCGTAGCCATCGGATGAGGGCAACCAACGGTGGAGATCTGCATAGAAAGGCAAAAAGGATAGCGGGAGAAGAATAAGGAGGAGCAGTTTTGGACCGTCCGATCTGGACACGTGGACGGTCCAGATCTAATCGGAGGGTCTCAATCGAGGGTGGCACAAAAGGGGATGCGATTGAACTTCCAGTGCGATTAAGCGCTGGCCGTTGATCTGAGGACCAGATCGACGGTGGGGAAAGAATCGGAGGTATGGACTGCGATTGATCGGAGGGCACATTTGAAGCATTGCGATTGCGATTGGGCGGGGGCTGCGATTAGCACTCCACCATCAGATCTCCGCGGAAGATCAATGGTGCGGAACGCATCGCCAGACTTATTGTTATAAATAAATCACATCGGAGTTTTGACTTTTTACAAAGGATTTGTGCACCCGCCTGACTTCCGATTGCGATTAGCGCTTGGGACTTAAGCGCTTGGTCCCAGCGCCGGGGCATGTGCGGGGAAGTGGTTTGAAAGGGGCTAGCGGGAGGGGGCTTATGCCTATATTAAGGTCGGAAGGTGGGTTTTGGCCTTTTTAAATGGAATTTGAAGGCCGAGGAAAGGAACGATAGAGGGGTAAGGGAGGAAAATGGCCAACAAAGGTTAGGGGAAAGATTTTAAAGGGGATTTTGGGGGTTCGGCACAGCTCAACAAGAAGTTTTAAACCATGTCAGGAGGATTTTCACGAATGGAGGGAGAAACTTATGAAAAGTAGGAAAATAATATGGAGAAAAGGGGGAGTAAATGAAGGTTAGTTATGAGTGGGAGAAAGGGAAAAAATGATGGTTTCTTCAGCAGTTTCTTACAGGAAATCAGCAGAATTAATAGGAAAAGTAATGAAGATTTTGGACAGAGGCATGAGGCCTACAAGGAGTCTTCAAGAGCCAACAAATTTTAGTAATGAAAAATTGTTCCTTGGAGGCTCAAAACAGATTTAGCCACCTTTTGGTATAACAAAATATTATAGGTGGCTAACATGGCATATAAAAATAAAAAGGACAAAAAAGCTTGGTAGTTTTTTTTATAGACAGTAGGTAAATTTTTTATTACACATCAGTGTGTAAAAAGTGAAAGACTGAGTGTAACTTTTTAAGTGTGTATGCACATTAGTGCGAAAGTGAAAAACACAACAGAGTGTTTTAGAGACAGAGTATTTTTGTTTTGAACAGACAGTGAGTTGGTTTTATGCACTGCGTTTTGTAGCAGTCATAATTTTGTAATCCCTCTCAGTGAGGAAGAAGTGTAATAGTTTTTTTTTGAGTTATTGAATGGAATAGAAGTTTG
Source organism: Pinus albicaulis (assembly GCA_034641835.2). Lineage (NCBI taxonomy): Eukaryota > Viridiplantae > Streptophyta > Pinopsida > Pinales > Pinaceae > Pinus > Pinus albicaulis. The sequence continues at coordinate 402,279,634 of CM076584.1, forward strand.
TTTTCAAAGTATTGAAACTCTGTCTCCTGTCAAAGAAATTTTTATTTTCTCTGTGTTAGAGGAAGGGAGATTTATTCTCCATTCATTGTTCTGGAATTTTTCAATATTCCAACATGTGCAAAAACAACAGATGTTGTGGTTCCATCCCCAGCTAAATCATTTGTCTTTTCTGCAGCTTGCCTTACCAACTTGGCCCCAATATTTTCAACTGGGTCCTCTAATTCAACCAATAAAAAGGCCAAAACCATAGCATTGAGATACATTTCATTACACTGTCAATAACAATCAAATTTGACTCAGCCATAACCCTTTCCTTTTATTGTTGTGAATATATTTATGCATTACTCTAATGTGGCTAGTCCATAGGCCAAGTATACCACTGGGTAACAAATATGTTTCCTTTCCCTTTGAGTTTTCAAATTATGCCTACCAAATCTAAGACATTTAAGAGGGGGAACTAATACAACGTTAAAAAGAAAACCAGAGCACACATCTACAAATTACCTCCTTAGCTACTGTCACACCATCATTAACTATTTTCGGAGAACCATGCTTGCTCTCCAAGACAACATTTTTCCCTGTTGTTTCAGGAAATAAAACCCTAGAGGTCGTTGGGTCAAAACCTCCACAGATCAGGGCACTTTATTCAGGAAGGACTCACACAACCACACTTGTACACTGAAAACTAGATAACATCGATTGTAGAACTCACCCGTACGTCCTAAATTTGATGTAGATCTCGCGGGGTCCAAACCCCCAGCAACCCTTCTTCCTCTTCAACCTGGAAATCACGAAGGAACATGCACGGAAATCTAGTTGTACAGCATATATTTCTCCTAAATGTCAGTGTAATCCATGTGAAACATCATATAAACAATAATGAATGCTTAATTAATAATCTTTTCACATATGCAAGCAGATATTAGCACGTGAATTTAGGAACAAGATGGTTCTTCTTCATTACGAACAGCTTGTACAATAATAGTAAGGTGGAGAGATCCCCTGAATCCTTCCACGATCTTCGAACAGACCGTCGTCTAGATTCGTCCCGCCCTTCCCTCGCTAGGATACTTTCAAGACTTGTGCACACGAGATGACATATAAACTGGTGTACATCTCCAGGAAAAAAGGGTTTCCTGTAAAAATCTAGGAAGTGCAGGAGGCACGGGAAATCAAACTTGAATTGGGGCTCCAACAGAGTATAATGTCTATAAATTTCTCTCTCCCTTAGGCCATGCATGTGAGGGGCTTTTATACTCCCTCAAAGTAGTTTCAATCTGTTGTAAACAGTTGGCCACAGGCTGGGGTGGTTGAATTACGGGAATAACCATCAACCCAGCCTCAAAAATAGGGATTTTTATATATTTTTTAATGATTTTAATGGCATACACGGAAAATTATATATGGACTCGTGTATACATGCGGAAAAGTCTTTGCATACCTGCGTATGGGATTTTAAACACTGTTTTTTATGAACTTTTATTCAAGTCTATGGGAATGGGTGCCCAAGGCAAAAAAGACAATCATGAATCACATGAGGGTGAAAAATGATGCTATAACAGATGCCCCCTAATATATGAGATTAGAGGGGGTACATGATGGCCGAAATGTATTATGCACATAGAAATAACTTCGCAAGGACAAGAGAGGACTTCACCAGATTTCAGCCTGCCAAAAACCAATGAAAGAAAACAGAGAGTCAGCTCATGTCTGAGGCGGGCATACCCATGCTCAGTAAAAAATATATCCATATAGAAAGTACAGAATAGATCCAGAATGTATACAAGTATAGTTGAACTGAAAGTACACAATGAATCCTCTGAGCACGGCCCAGAAGTATAAGTCGGAATCAATGTCCAAGTATCACATATATCAAACTGATCAATAATACTGAAAATGGATGTCTGATCACAAAAGTAACTGAATCTCCAGGTACCAAATCATAAGGGGTGGAACACATGGTACAATCACGCAACTCGGGAGCCAACATATAGGATGCTGCTATACTGACAATGCAACATATAAGGGTGGATGACATCACTGGTAGAAACTGAATGGACTGTCAAAAGTGAACCGAAAGATGCTGATGCAACCCGAGGTCTTCACCGATCTCGATGGCACAATTCTACACAATGGGAATAAATGAGCTGAAGTCGACCATGTGAGAAATCGTTGGATTACCGGTCAATAATGTATACCGTTAACCAACGCGAGACAACCCACCGATAATGATAATGAGTGTCAAGGTGCCCCAGTACAATCTAACAAGTGCGAATGAATGAGTTGAAGTCGAACACTTGAAAGAATCTACCAATCAGGAGGCAATGGTGAATCCCCACTGTCGATAGCGAAGAGTCTGCCACTGATGACTGCAAACCCTAAGGTACTGACAAAAAGACTCTAGACCTTATTCCCAGAGCAATGAGTCGTAGTCGATGGGAAAAGATCTGCTGGAAGGAAGGCATTAAGGCATCCCACATCAGTCCAGCGCGAGTGTAACCCGCAGGCCAAGATTTGGAAGGAATCGAACGAAGTAGAGTGATGGAACCAAAACCGAAGTACGTTTCCGACATGCACAAGATGAAGCTAGCGCACGGAAGAAACCCTCTGAACCAACCAATAATGAAAGCCGACACAGAGGCGAGAAATCCACCGATAGGGTCAAATGGAAATCAAGGTACTGCACGAATCCCAAGTGTGATAATGTGTGCTGACGTCGAACACAGGGGAAACCACTCAGTCAAAGACCCATAATGATGATCAAATGCTAAGCACAAGGTCACCTATCAATGATGGAAATAGGGCCAGGGTGCGGCTCTAGGTTTACTCTCAGAGCAATATGTCGTAGTCGATGAGAGACAAACCCGCCAGCAAGAAGTCAATGGAGACCTTCTCAAACCAGCACGAGCAGAAGACCAAAACATCTGATGTGATAGAACAAGATACTGACAAAACCGGGAAGGCCGACTGAATAATGAGTCAAGAGACACCGTAGAATGGCCGACTCTGGTTAGAATTCCCTTGAACAAAAGCACGACTCGTGATGACCATGGCAGTAAAAAAAAAAATGACACTGTATAAGTTTGTTATGCAGGAGGCAAAAAAAAACTCTCCATATGATTGGAAGAGATAACCAACCGGGGGAGGACTGATCACTGACACAAGGAAAAAGCTGAAACTAGGTCAAAACTAAAACCATCCCAAATGAAGGAAATATATATAAATGTATGTGATTTGTTCAAGGGCGACAAACTGACACTGTACTGCCATCAAATTACGAAGTAACATCCCGTTCCCGCTCTTTTTGTTATATTTGATTTTTTTGTCTTTTTCATATAATAAGCCTGAAAAAGAATAAAATAATGCTATAGTACAATGGATAGAACGAGTATCAAGAAACAGATGCACTAGTTCCTGGGATAGGAACGATCCTATGCTCAATGCAAGGTGGCAGAAACTGGTAAGCGATACTCAAAGGAATGTTCCATCCATGGGTAGAAAGGGTGTCAAGTCGTGATAGCTAAGTGCATGCAATGGTTAACTTGTACAGACAGTCAAGGTCAAAATATGGCTTAAACATCGAGTCCAAATGAAGCCGGCTAAAGGCCAGGATAAACAAGTAGCCAGTATGCAATGCAGTAATACAACTCAACAACACCGGGGAGCCTCTAGGGTAATAGCCAGAAAAAATGATAGTGAAGAAGAAGAAGAATGAAGCTTCAACACATAAGTCATGGAAGGACTAGAGAGGACTCCCGAGCCTACATAAAATGCAGCATGGGCAACAAGTGATAGCGAGGAACTAACTAGGAAGCCCATGTAAAGGAAGGCTCTACCACCAAGTCATGATTAAATAATCGGCGAGTGAAATGGGTGTAATACTCATGACCTGATGGGATCGACCCTATGGCAAGTGATCAGAATGGAGGCTAGTATGAAAAATGCAACGGAAAAGTGGATTCCCTAACCTATATGCCAGTGAAGATCATATACCTGCCATGACGGGTCAGCAGTCATGGATCAAAAACCGGAAAAATCTCAACTTCATCAAAATGTACCTGAAAATATACCAATCTCATATTTGGTTCATTGTTACTTGCTGATTTGGAAAAAAGAGCTCTGGAGAAAAAACCTTTTTCGTCAAAATAGGAGCAATCGGCCGTCAAACTTCACCAAACTAGTCAGGTAAGCTCTTCATCCATCATTGTCATCAATTTTGTCCATTCATAGGGTTAACATTTGGAAATTTCACTGTAGAAATATTTGTTTTAAATTACGGCTCTGCACATACACGGGTTCATATTGACCAAGCCGCGTATATACGTGACTGTGTACAAGGTAAGTCACATATGCGCAACCCGAAATTTAAAAAAGCGTTTCTAATGAACAAATTAATGATTTTTCTCAAGATGACTATATCTTGGAGGGAACGTGAGCAGTGCAACTGACAATGAAGTAATGCAAGATCAACAGTCGCTTAATGTCCTTCGAAATTGTGGATTGCTCAAATTTTTCAAAATGCCAAATATGAAGAGTAATGTCCGGTTTCTCGAAATGCTAGTAAATTATTGGGAACCGGAGGAATATTGCTTCATAATAGATCAAATGCCCATACACATCGAGGTGGAAGATATCTATTTCATTACTGGGCTCTCCCGGACGGGAGACCCGGTAGATTTGCATGGTAAGCCTTTGGGAGGGCTTACGGTGGATGACTACGTCCACGTATACTGTATAGAGGGGTCCAAGAAAGTAGGGACTCAAATTGATATAAAAGATTTAAGAGAGCTTCACATGAAAATTCTCCTATTTACCATTGGCAGGGTAGCAGGATCTGCTTCCTTGCATCAGGCATCGAGGACGCAGATGAGCATAGCAGTAGAATGCCTAGTTCACCTATATGATTGGTGCACAGCTCTACTAATGAACATGAAGCAACAAATGACCTCCATCCGAAAATAAAAAACAAATCATTTCGGATATGGGACCATCTTGATGACATTCTTCTTTGAGAAGATTCCTGGTCTCCGACCCAGAGTGATCTCCTTAATCCACAGCCTAAGAGACCCAAGAATCGCCCGATGGACTGACTTGATGAAGAGACTGGGGGGAAGTGAAGTTCCCCGAACCACTTGGGATGACGAGTTCTTCCAATGGTGAACGGAACAAGTCATAGCAGTGGAGGACTACCCCTATGCCAGGATGGATTTCCATGGTGATCCAGACCTTGTCCTTCCACCTGGAGTGGCATGGGGTACAATTGGTGAGATTGCAATTTTTTAATTATATGATTTTTTGGATTTTTCAATATATGTGAAAAAATGAAACGTGTTTTTAATTGGATTCCAAATGACTTACAATATTATGATGATCATGATACAGATATTGGACCAGTCCATCCTGAGGGCTACCCACGGCATAAGCGCCGCAGAGGCGAGGCGGAGACAGTAGACCTAGATAGAACCCTACATGCTGTACAGAGGAACTTGGAGGGTTTGACCCGCCAAGTAATTATGGCTGTAGTGGAAGATCTACCTGAGGCCATCCAGAGATGGGTAGTGGGAGTACCACGTGACTGGGTGCGATTATTCTGCCGAGTCTCTACTGCGATCGCATTCTATAGGAACACAAATTTTGGGCAGGGACCACAGGAGTAAATAGATATGATTACTGGATGACTGTATATTTTTTGATATTGAACATGATCGGGCATAAGCCCTAATTTTTGTATGACTTATGTATCCAAATTTTGTATAGTTTTTTGAACACTCTGATGATATTTATATACAGAAATTTTTGATGTGATGTGACAAATGTATAAAAATGCATGATGTATTTGATGATTAAATTTAATGTATTGAATGATTAATATGCCAATCAATTGCTTGATTAGCTAATGAGTTTTCCATCCAATTATCTGCTCGGGGAATATGAATGAATGTTAAAAATTGAAATGATCTTTGTAACAAACGTACCCTAAAAAACAACCGGAGTAAAAATGGATCTCGAACCCGATAAGTATTGTTCAACTGTGACACCACCAGCTGGGAGTCCAAGAAAACTACCAACGAATCGACACCCAAAGATATTGCCTCCGAGAGTAGATAAATAACTGTAGTGTATTCTACTATATTATTGGAAGCAGGACCAATGCAGACTCCTCTTGATACTAACAGCTGACCGGATGGACAATAAAGCACCCAAGCCGCGAAAGCCAAGTTCCGGGTGTGTCTACTAGCACCATCGGTGAAACCATAATGACTCATGACATTCGACACAACCTGCCAAAGTAGATCAAAAACATCACCATCACATCAAAGACAAAAAAAAACCAGATATGTACAAAACTAACTATATACAAAAGTAAGATGCCAGGCCAAAGCCTAGGCATAGTACTTTTTCAAATAGAGCCCATTTCTGGGCTCCGACAACTCGTTTCGTTCAAAATCAACCAAGGTATATGCTCCTTTTTTAAGGAATTTTTTAACGATGAAGGGGCCATACCACATAGCCTTAAACTTTCCTGCGCCCAGGGTATCCTTCTCTTGGGCATAAACCAAGACGAGGTCGCCTTCTGAGAAAACCCTAGGTTTGACCGCCTTATCGTACTGAACTTTGACTCGTTTCTTATGCGCCTCATTCATTGTGGCAGCATCTCGACGCTGCTCATCAAGATGCTCCAGATGAAGGAGACGTTCTTCAAGACTAGAAGTGTCAGGAAGAAGCTCAACAACTAACTTAAGAGAACGAATCTCACATTCAATGGGAAATATGGATTCCAACCCGTAAACTAGTTGAAACAGAGTTAAGCCAGTTGCAGTTTTCACTGACGTCCTGTATGCCCAAAGTGTAGGATACAGCATGATATGCCAGTTGGATCGAGCTTTATTAACTGTCCTTTGAAGAACGGTCTTCAAGGATTTATTCACGGCTTCCACTTGCCCATTGGCCTGAGGATAATACGGAGAGGAATGCTCCTGTCGGAAACCTAATTTTAGAGCCAACTCAGCCATCATGCTATTCTAAAAATGACTGCCATGATCAGTGACAATATCTCTAGGAATACCAAAATGAGCAATAACTTGGTTGAAAAGAAAAAGAGTTGTTGTCTCACCATCATTCCCAAAAGTAGGCATAGCCTCGACCCACTTCGTAAAGTAGTCTACTGCTACAATAATGTACTTGTGACCTTTAGCCAAAGGTGGGTTACAAGTAGTATAATAAATACCCCACTTTGTAAAGGGACAGACAGTAATGACTGGAAAAAGCGGAGCTGGATGAGCGCACATTTTTCGAGTATAGACCTGACACGGATGACACTTTTTGATCGACTCCATACAATCTTTCAAAATCGAAGGCCAAAAGTATTCAGCACGCAAGATTTTTTGGGCTGTAGCAAGCCCAGATAAATGACCACCACAAGCTCCACTGTGGCAATCATTCAGCACAGCCTCAGCTTCTTCGAGAGTTAAGCAACGTCTCAGGATTGAATCAACCCCTCGACGGTATAATGCATCACCAATAATCAAGTAATTTTTAGCCAAGTGACGCAACTTACGGCGCTCATCTTTCGAAAAAGTAGAGGGAAACTTCGCAGTCTGAAGATACACAATGATATCTCCATACCAAGGATCTTGTGGTGAGATAAGAAACAAATGTTCATCCGGGAAGGATTCATCATAGACTATCTCTTCTCCACAAGGCAACTCAGAGATTAATTCCGCAAAAACCAATGATTTCTTGGACTTGGCAGACATAAACTCAAGATCAAATTCCTGCAAAATCACAATCCATCTATTGTATTTGCCCCCAATCACTCGCCTACTGAGAAAAAACTGAAATGGATTGGCTACTGCCAAAACATAAGTTTTTCGTAGAAGACTGTAATGTCTGAGTCGATGTACAGCATGAACAGCTGCTAAAGCTAGCTTCTCTATCGGAGTATACCGGAATTCAGGTCATACCAAGCCTCGACTAAGATAGTATATAACATGCTCTGCCAGAGCATCGTCCTCCTGAACCAGAACCATACCGATGGTAGATTCTGCTGCTGCAAGATACAAAAGGAAATCCCTGCTATAATCAGGTGGAATAAATAAAGGAGCAGAGGTCAATGCTTTTTTCAAAGCATCGAATGAGCGCTGAGCGAAGTCATCCCAAAAAATGGAACTCCCTTCTTCAACAATATCATAAATCCTTTGGTAACTTCAACATAATTTACGATAAATATCCGAAGAAAATTAGCTTTTCCTTGTAGACTTTGAAGTTGATGAATAGATGACGGGGGAGGCAACCGAAGTATTGCCTCAACCTTGAAGGGATCTACCCTAATCCCTTCCGAAGACACAATGAATCCCAATAACCGACCGGATGTAACCGCGAAAACACACTTGTTCGGATTCAACCTAATCTTATAGAAACGACATCGTTCAAATACTTGATGGAGGTGAGTAGGATGATCAATTTTCTTTTGATAACGAGTAGCTGAATCATCCAAATATGCCTCGATAATATGTTTGATGTCGTGGAAGGCATATGACATGGCCCGCTAAAACGTAGCCCCAGCATTTTTAAGACCGAAAGGCATCTTATTGTAAGAAAAAGTACCCCAGGGACAAATAAAGGCAGTCTTATGCTGATCTTCAGGACGAATAGTAATTTGATTATATTCGAAGAAACCATCCATGAAGGAAAAAATCTCATTACCGGCACACTCATCGATAATCTGATCTATAAATGGTGTGGGGTAATTATCTTTCGGACATGCTTTATTAAGGTCTCTGAAATCAATGCAAACTCGAATTGTTCCTTGTTTTTTATCTACGAGAACAGGATTTGAAACCCACTCTGTCAAAGGAACAGGGAAAATAAATCCTGCCTTGAGCAGCTTCTCCACCTCGGCTTTGATAGCTGCAGCCTTCCTAGGATTGACCGGACGAATTTTTTGCCTCACAAGCTTAACATTTTCAAAAGTCTTGATATCATGCTAGACAATAGATGGATCTATACCAGGAATTTCCTCATAAGACCAAGCGAACACATCCCTAAACTCTTTAAAGAGATCGGTGTAAATTTGAATCTCTTCAGGGGAACATTCAACTCCAATGAAGACATTCTCTATAACATTGGGATCCCTAGAAATGTTCACTGGGATAGTTGGAGAAATCACAGCCATGTTCCCTTCAGCATATACCTGTGTTGGTGCTAAAGGGTTCAGGACTGGGCGAACAGGACCAGGAGACAAAGGACTTGGAAAACTTGATTCAACTTCGCTCAAATCAGGTAAAAAGTAAGACCGATGATGCAAATCATCCCACGGTCTATCTATACCAGTCATAGCTTCCAGGATGGCCTCTTCAGATGGAAGAGTGGTATCAAGGCAATCCTGGGCGGAAGAAGAACTAAGTGTCCAATCCAGAGCCACATCGCCATCCAACTCTTCTGGAGAAAGAGGAGCTGGAATGGACTCTGCAGAATCAACAATATATTGATAAGCAATCTCAGCTGCAGACATTGGAAATGCCATTCCACCCACTTGACCTTTCGTTAATGTGGAAGTAGGGGAAGGTAAGGTCCAAGGATCCGAAAAATAATGAGTTCTGAAGAACTCTCTTCGAATAGGAGCCCTGGAGGATGAAATTGCATTTATATGAACGGTAGGAGGTGGAATATCGAAAGTACCCATCAAATAAGAATACATTCCAACCCCTAAATTCTCAACAGACGGCTTGGAATTATCCATTTTTGGAATCGTTGAGTTAGTAGATGCATTCGTGTCTACAGGAGAACAATCCAGTTGATCCACTGTAACAATCCTCCCTTCGTGAGGGAAACAAATAATATGAAATAATGAGGATGCAATGGCATCCATCTCATAAATCCAGTTTCGCCCCAACAGAAGGTTGTAGTCCAAGCTTACATCAACTATCTCAACCTCTATATTTACAGTTTTTCCCCCAACACAGATGGGAAAAGCTGGGACAATACCATGCAGTCTGTGAGAATGACCATCAAACGCAGTCAGAAGAGTAGCAGATGGAACAGCTGCGGGAGATCCAATTCCCTTCCAACATGCGAGAGACATCACACATGTGGAATCGCCCTCATCAACGACCGTTCGAAAGATATTGAATTTCTGAAATGACGATTTGATATGAAAAGCCATATGATGGGGGAGTCTCTTTTTAAAATTAGACATATCGAATGTAATCAAAAGAGAGTTTTTTGGATCAACAACCCCAATAGAAGTGAGCAGAGCACTGCGTTGAGCTGGACAAGACTGGAGCACCTCAAGAGCCGACATGGCACAAGGACTCTGCGCCAGATCTTCCACAATAGAGTAGTTCTGGGTAGCCTTGGCATTTGGATTAATCTTCGTATGCTTAGTAGATGTTTTAGGCATCCGAGGTATAGGCTCAACAGTAGGCCTCGTAATATGAAGTTGCTCAGTAACATCGGGGGCACCCTTGGCTTTCGAAGACTCATCTTCGCCATAATCACGGGATCTCGTGGAGATATCCACGTGAGCACTCATCATGTATATGTTTGACGGAGTTTCCCCTTCTTGGGTGCCCCTAGAGGAAGCCCTAGTATTTTGATTTGCGCCAACAACTAGCTATTGCCCTTGGGGAAAAGGGTTTGTCAATACAGCCTGGGAACTAGAAGAACCCTGCTGAGCTAACAAGTGCTGCGCATCCTGAATTTTAGGGCAAAGGTGAGTAAGATGGTCTCAAACACATAACTTGCATGGAAACTTCACTTTATTTTTATCCTTTGGATCCTCACCAACATGGTCGTTGGATTTATTTGCATTACCCTTCCCATTCTTGCCCTTTTTCTTATTATTATTCCATCCCTTCTTCTTCCCTTCAGATTGTTGATTTCCTTTAGGGTCGGAAGTCTGAACGACATTTATCGACAACGATTGAGAAGGCGATGACTCAACAGGCACAGCCTAACTAGAAGAAGCATATTGTATAGACAACTGCTGCAATTGACTAAGCAGGTTAGCTGCACCACTATTAATCGACCCAATAAGTCCGTCACCATGAGGACCATGTTTAGTTTTGGATATGTCTAATTTGGAGCGAGGAGCATTAGGCAAATATTTATGAAGGACACCAGACTGAGAATATATCAATTCAAGCTGTTGGTCCCTAAAAATAGCCTGCTCCTCGGAAAATACCCCTGAAAGGGATACATCCTTCGAAATATCTAACTGCAAGGATTTCAAAAACCATTCCAAAAGGAATTCCCCCGGAATATAAGCTTTGATAAGCCTCTTCCTTCTCCGCCATTCCTGAATATGATCAGAAATGTGGGTTGTGTCGTCCTGCTTAAAATTAGCTAGGAGTTTAGTCCCAGCATCATAACGGACAGGCAACTGGAAATGATTTAAAAATATAGTAGCCAGATCTCCAAAGGTAGCAAAACTTCCCCCAGCTAACTCAATATACCACTTGGCAGCATTTCCAGTTAAGGTGCGTTGAAACAATCTCAACCTAATCGAATCCTCGATCAGGGAGTTAGATGAACACCATAAATGGAAAGTGGTGATATGATCAGCTGGGTCCTCTCCATTCTTGCCTTCAAACTTTAGAATGTCTGAAGGTAATTTGGTAGGAATCGGAGGCCACCCCGGACTATATCAGATCGGATCATTCATCAATTTCGACAAATCTGGCAAGTTTAACGTTGCCAGAAAAGGTAAACGAGGAGGAGCTTGAGGATTCCATCCTTGGTAGGATGAATTCCCAACATTCTGAAAAGAATAACCTGGATTTGATGAGGCACCAGGTTGCCAGAAAGAACTTGTAGAAAATTTTGGGCCATAGGACCCAACATTTGGAGAAGGACCCCCTCCCAACGTAGAGTTACCAAAGACCGGACCAGTTCCCCCCCCCGAAGTAGTGAATAAAGAGGAAACCCCCTGATAGGGGTTCCAAGCGTTAGAAAGAGGGGAAAAAGCCTGATAAGCACTCGACGAAGGGAAAGAAACATTCCGTTGTTGACCAGTGAGAAACTGATTCCCTGCCCCCACTGCTGTAAATACAGGGTTCCAACCTGTAAAGGTAGTCGAACTCTGACCTCCAGACCAAGGGTTAAAACTATGAGTCTGAGAAGTAAAAGGAAAATACCCTAAGGAAGGATTCGAACTAGGAATATGCCCACTTCCGAAGGGGAACCCTTGAAAAGAAGCTGACCCACTAGCCATGGAAGACATGGGTGCAGACGTAGTTGCAGCAGCGGAAAAGGAAAACGAAGGAATCCCACTAATGGGCATTCCAAAACAAAAGGGACCAGATTGGGAAGCTTGTGCTTGGATGAAACAAGAGCCAAACACAGTAGTACTAGAAGCAATCAAAGATATAACAATTGTGCCTCCTCCTTTTACTGAAGCAGGAGTCTGAATGCTTGCAGCACTCACAACCGCAGCCACGTTCCCAGTCGTGGCCATCGAAAGGTATGAATTAGATGGATAAGGACTTTTTGGTCTTTCTGACTCAGGTTCGATGTACTCAACAACAAACGGAGAATCAGAAGGAAGAGGAGATGGAAGTGACTCAGGAGACTGAGGTACTTCCTCCAATTCTACTTCTTCTTCTGCTTCTCTTGGAAATAAGACTCTCGAGGTGAGCGGAGTGCTCCTCTTGGAACCAACACCAGAACCAACTACAACACCTTCAAGCCCTAGCGGAGGATCTCTCTCCGCTGCGTCAGATACCACTGGGTGATATTCACCTGCTATATTACTCCTACGCCTTCTTGAAGAAGGCTCAACACTTTCGAGAGATAACCCCCGAACTCTCCTCGATCGACGAGGCGCTTGATCAGCCACTTTAACAAATTAATTAGACTCAAAAAAGTATAAATCTAAGCTAGGTAGGAGCAAAAAGAACTCACGACAAAAATCCCTAAGATGCAACCAAGCAAGCAGCCTTCAGGTATTTCCGCTCCGGGTGATTAGGACCGGACACCAAAATACGAGAAAGCAAAAAATAGGACCTCCCGAAAGTAGTATGGGATAATTACAGCCCAGGCCTACTAGTGAAGGTAACAGAAATAGTTACGCCGACCTCCTAACAACAGCCTTTGCCGGTGCAAGTACCCAAGCTTCGCCGGGGCACCCTCCAGAAGTACTGCTGGAAGTGATACGAAGTCTGCCTTAGGTGCCACGGGTATTCCCCCCCGCAGTCACCTGTGTGATACCTAGGAATGGCAACTAAGGGCACCAATCCATGTCAGCAGCCGGGCGGAATGGTCTTAAGGCAAGATCCAGTAAATCGGAGAGGGGGTATCTCTCTTCTCAACCTTCACTTCTCCTCACACTTGACTCTCTGGAGGAGAGCTTTCCCGGTCCACCTAACGGTGTTGGATTTCGCTCATTTAATAAACTTCTATGTTTTAGTTTGAGCGGCCTTGGAGAGTTAACTCTCCACTCACCTAATCCAAGGCCCTACAACCTAGCTAGTTGATGTATGACACTTAATAAAAAACTTGCTAGTTGTTTTTTAAATTATTGCGCTTATTTTAGTTGGCTGTTATATTAAGTCAAGGGAATATGGAAATGAAACTCGTGATGTTTTATGACGCAGAAAATAAATTAATGAAAACCAAACTACATGCAGATGCAGTAATTTCCTTTCGATGAAAAGAAATTTCTACACGGGTTCTACGAGACTATTTTTTTTTTTTTTTTTTCAGATATCAAACTCACACTCGCAAAAACTATGAAAAAGACTACAAATGTTCAAATGCACCTAATGCAAATTACTAAGAGCATGCCAATTCTAAGATGTAAAATCTACCAAAGCAAAGAGAAATTTCGAAGAATCATTCAGTCCTATCACTTTTCCGATTGTCCACAAAGCTAGTTCCTAAATCAGAAACTCCCAGTATAAAGACACCACAATATGCTTGGAATAAGAGAAAGAAACCAATGAAAATTCCCTTCCCAGATCAAGTCAGAAACCAAAGGTAAGAAATCTCAACAAGGCTTCAAAAGACGAAAAGAAACCAAAACAAAAATGCAAAACAAAAGAAATGGTAAAAAAAATGTTTTTGAGCTTTTTGAATTTTATAAAAGAAGACTTCAAAGAGACCAAGAAAACTATCCAATCACCAAGCCAAAAAATCTCCGAATTTCAAGCAAAAACTCAAAAAAAAAAAAAAATTCTCTAAATCTTATAGTGCCAACTAGTAGCAAGATTTATACGAGCAAAAGGAAGACAAGAAACTCAGTAACTCAGCCTAGAAGAATAGCACAAACTTGCAGCAAACAAAACTTCAAAGAACCAAAAATCACTCTTCAAAAATTGTGACAAGACCTAGTCAAATGAAATCAAGAAAACCAACCAAAAAGTAGGCAAAAATTAAAGTGCAAAGCAAAACATAAAGTGAGGAAAGAGCATATGAGCAGAAGCTCTTTGTCCTGATAAAGCAGAACAACCAAGAATCTCCAGAAAGAGATCTTGGTACTTGAACCAGAAATGCAAGCACTAAAAAACAAGATTTGCCAAATGAGCCAGTCTTCAACCAAACAAGAGAGAAAAAGACCAATAACCACTATCAACGCAATCCAGAGACTATAAGGACACTGCAGAGACAAGTCTCCATAGGCAGACAAGACCAAAAAGTCAAGAAATCAAAAATTTCAAAATTTGCCCAGGCATACGCTACTTATCAGTTTTGCAACAAGCGTGCATACGCGACTGTGTCAAAGGAAACTCACGTATACACGACTTCCTTTAACAAAAACTGCGTGTATACGTGACTGTGTACAGGCAAACTCGCGTATGGAAAGGTAAATAATGAAAAATAAAAAATGATCAAGCCTGGCTAAAGAACCAAGTCTTTAGTCTGACTGAGAAAAAGCTAACTGGACTAGAAATAATGATTAAAACTGTTGGAAACCTTTAAAACAACTGAAACCACCCAACAGGGGAATCACAAGAATGTGATCCCCAGTGGAGTCGCTAGTTCTGTTTCGGGAAATAACTCCCTAGAGGTTGTTGGGTCAAAACCTCCACAGATCAGGGCACGCTATTCAAGAAGGACTCACACAACCACACTTGTACACTGAAAACTAGATAACATCGATTGTAGAACTCACTCGTAGGTCCTAAGTTTGACATAGATCCCGTGGGGTCCAAACCCCCAACAACCCTTCTTCCTCTTCAACCTAGAAATCACGAAGGAACATGCACGGAAATCTAGTTGTACAACATATATTTCTCCTAAATGTCAGTGTAATCCATGTGAAACATCATATAAACAATAATAAATGCTTAATTAATAATCTTTTCACATAGGCAAGCAGATATTAACATGTGAATTCAGGAACAAGATGGTTCTTCTTCATTACGAACAACATGTACAATAATAGTAAGGTGGAGAGATCACCTGAATCCTTCCACGATCTTCGAACAGACCGTCGTCCGGATACGTCCCGCTTTTGCCTCGCTAGGATACTTTCAAGACTTGTGCACACGAGATGACATATAAACTGATGAACATGTCCAGGAAACAAGGGTTTCCTGTAAAAATCTGGGAAGTGCAAGAGGCATGGGAAATCAGACTTGAATTGGGGCTCCAACAAAGTATAATGTCTATAAATTTCTCTCTCTCTTAGGCCATGCATGTGAGGGGCTTTTATACTCCCTCAAAGTAGTTTCAATCTATTAGAAACAGTTGGCCACAGGTTCGGGTGGTTGAATTACAAGAATCACCATCAACCCAGCCTCAAAAATAGGGATTTTTATATATTTTTTAATGATTTTAATGGCATACGCGGAAAAGTATATATGGACTCGCGTATACACGCGGAAAATTCTGTGCATACCCGCGTATGGGATTTTAAACACTGTTTTTTATGAACTTTTATTCAAGTCTGTGGGAATGGGTGCCCAAGGCCAAAAATACAATCATGAATCACATGACGGTGAAAAATGATGCTATAACACCTTTTCCCCAAGGGTGACTCCAACAAGATCAGCAAGTTTGTTCACACCGCCTGCAAGACAAATTGACAATGCTTTCAGTAAGTGTGCAATTCAATGCCAGACCATATTCCAAAACAACCCTCCATGAAAAATTAAAATAACACATTAAAATCGAATATAAGTGGACAGGGAAAGATCCACCGCAGTGAAGTTTCACGCGCATGTGACCTTCCTTTAAACATAATTTTTTCTCTGACCTGCAATTTTTTTGTCACTAAGCCATCCTTGTTGAAGTACAACTCCTTTTCCATAGCTCTTGTATTAAATACTTTCTCTATGTATCGTAATCTCTGAGTCCCTTTTCTGCTTGAGTGATTAAAGGAAATGAGTGAAAAAACTGAAAGAGAAGACAATTGTCTGCCATAATTATCAAACATTGCACCCAACTTCTTCCCCTTTCCATTTTTACCCAATGAGGTAGATGTGGAAATTGTTGTCATACTACCCAAAGCAGAGGCCATCTTCTCTTATCCTTAATATAGAATTAAAAGATATTCATATTAGTATGAACCTTAAAAAATATGACTCCCATTGCTAAAAACCACTTTTAAGTTGTAACAGGAAAACTAAACAACTATCACAACTTTTGGCAACTTCTAGAGCATTAAGAGAGAAACAAAAAAACATAAATACAACCACAATCCTAATTTTAATGAGACTAGACTATATATTTGAATTAAGATAATAGAAAGATATCACGACTATATTAAGGCCAGCACAAAACAATCTTTAACCAATGTCTCTCTCGGCCTTCAGGTTTCCATGCTAGAGGTTGCAGATTTTTAATTTAAATTCTTGACCTCTCGTGCCTTTTATGAATGCATCCAATGGGATGTCTACATCAAATTCTCCTTTATATCCCAAAAAAAAAAATTCCCTACTACAAGAGCACCAGTATTCATGGATCACCCCACACCATCCCACCCACTAGAAATGGTGAAAAAGAAAACCCGAGAAAAATTATGAAATATCTCAAGATGACTATATGGGTGGTTCTTAATAACTCAACCAAATCCATTCAACATGCTTATCAATCCAAACCATGAGTATTATGTGACGATATTCAAGTTAAAAGTAATCGAATCCATTTCAAGCTATATAGAGAAACCATAAACTCTCACCGAAAATAGAAATGTGGTGACCACCAGAGATTGACATGCCAATTGGTACAAGTGGTAGACAATTGGCATGCTCAAACAACGAGGTGATGCAGGAATGACATGAGGGAGAAAGACGGAAAATCCCAAATCTGGAGAACTAAAGCTCATCACCAACCTCAGATTGACAACTTTACATGATGTAACCTATGAAATCGTAAATGGAGAAATCATAGTAACAATAAAGTAACCTATGTAACTATAAAGTAAGATTCATCCTAGGAGTGGTAATGGGAGAAATCATAGTGAACAACAGGAAACATGTAGAGTTGCTTACAATCAAATAGATGAAAAAACACATACAAAAAACCTAGATAATAATCATGAACAAGCTTAATATTGAATTATGAATTGTAAAGGAACTTAAAAAATGTGACATTACAAACCTGGTTAAGCGCACAAGCAAAAATATCCTAGACATGACCCTGGTTGACAAGTTGTATTGCTCATGATGCAAGAGGATTTGTACCTACACTGCCAAGTCAATCAAAATCCATCATTATCTATACAATAAATACAAGTAATTGATGTAGTATTTTTTACTCTAAGATGCATCTTATGATAATGTTAGAACATATGTTGAAAATGTCAAAACATACCTGAATATCAAGTTCTTCTTCGTTTCAAGAACAATTTATTGAGTCGATGAACTTTGGAATAGCCTCCAACATCCGTAGAGAAAAACCTAAGTCAATTTTGACTTTTTTTTTGCAACGCTCGATCGAGGGAGGTCGGTTCCAAGATTAAATCACTAATGAATTATCTTTCCTTACTAAAATGTGGCCAACCACGTGAAGGTGAAAGCTCTGCCTCATTTCACATCACTCTCAATTCCCCAATACCCAATCTATATTTCACTTTTTACTTTCATGAGCATAAAAAAAAATATTCAGTAACTAATAAAAAAAAAATTCAACAAAAAGTACGTAAGGAAACATTGCAATTAATGCTTGACATAAAAATTGTATGATAAATGAGTTTTTTATATAACGCAAAAAACGTTCCAAGTATGGTCATTGGTAACGTTTGTTTTATAATAATACAATATTTTACATTATCGAATTTTCTTTTTCTTCTTCCTATTTTTAAAGCTCCTAATTACATCATCAATATCATCATGCTCTGCTCCTATTTCGTGCCTTTCGACCCGCACTGCTGACCTAGTTGCGTAGGGGCCGCGATGTCCGTCTCATCCGTGAGGCTACATGGCATCGCCACAAAAATCGTGTAATATTAAATTTTAATTGTCGCTAAATATCTTTGAAAACTAGTTTGGTAATAAAAATAAAAAATAAAATGAGATTTATTTTACCTAGTGCACCGCTGTTGCCGCCGACTTAGCGTAGGCCGTCATAGTCCTGTCTCATCCAAAGGATTCGGCATCGCCTATAAAAATGTATAATAGGCTAGTTTAATTGTCGTTTTAAATATCATTGAACTAGTTCGGTAATATTAATAAAAAAAATTGCAATGAGATTATTTACCTGGTGCACCAGTTGTCGCCGCTGACCTAGTTGCGTAGTCACGATGTCTGGTCTCATCCAGTGACGGGGTATCGCCTACAAAAACAGATAATATTAAATTTTAATTGTCAGTTTTTAAATATCATTGAACTAGTTCGGTAATATTAATAAAAAAATTGCAATGAGATTATTTACCTGGTGCACCAATTGTCGTCGCCGACCTAGTTGCGTAGTCACGATGTCTGGTCTCATCCAGTGACGGGGCATCGCCTACAAAAACAGATAATATTAAATTTTAATTGTCAGTTTTTAAATATCATTGAACTAGTTCGGTAATATTAATAAAAAAAATTGCAATGATATTATTTACCTGGTGCACCAGTTGTCGTTGTTGGGACTGTTGCCCTATCTTCCTCTCTGGTGGTAAGATCCTCAAGGGAAACATTCTCTGTCATTTAAACAAAAAACGTTATAAGGATAACCATCAAGGTATAATTAGAAAAAAATATAAGTGGAAATTAATTACTGTCACGGCCCTCACTGATAGTAGCATTGTCGGCCTGGTCCCCACTATAATGATCAGGTTGCACGTGAAGATCATCTACATCTGGCTCTAAAACTGGGTTATTTGCCTCGTCGGTAGTGCTGCTCCCCTGATTTAACAAAGTTGTTAGACATTAAATTCATGGACGAAAACAAACATATTGAAAGGTTAATGTTTTACCTTATCAGGCATTCTGGATCTTGGGACCTGCCCCAAGCTTTTGCAACGTTCAACTACGGCTTGATAGCCGAAATGGAAAGCGATATTTTTATCTTCCTCTGTAGTTTATGTTTCGAAGTCATCACCCTACATTACATATGATTGTGTATTTTTAACCATATTTGATAGGATTACAAAAAATTTGGAAGGCGATACAATTAATTATAAGATGTTTAGCTACTTAATTACAATTCTTGCGGCTAATTTCAAGTAGCCGCCCTGGCCTAGCTTGTGATGGCCCTTTTTTTCAATCCTAGCTTTGGTTGCCTTTGAGGTGTCAGGCAACCTAGCATCAAAATATTGAAGTCAGATATGAAGTAGCACACTTTTATTTTAGACATAGAGAAAATTAAAGCTATTGAATTAAAGTTGTAATTTACCTTGTGGGTCCAGTTGGCATTTTTCCTTCTTTCTTTGCCCTTTTCTCTTTTCCGTCATGGATGAGTGCTCTCCACTCACTCTCTGTAATTGTGAGAAGATGCTCGTATCTAGGGTTAAATTGCAATTGCGTCCTATAGGTGTCCCTGGTATATTTCAAATATTTTCCGGCTACACGAGCCACCGCTGTTCTGTCAAATGTGCCGACCCCAAAAAGGGCTTCTAGATAATATAGTTGTTCTTTTTTCAGGCTGGAATTCTGGGAATTCCACCCTGTGCGTATGGTTGGGCCAAAAATTACCAACGCATGGCTCTCCAAAAACCTGTAGAACTCATTGTTTCCTACACAGAGAAAAAAAGATATTATCATTAATTTAAAAATAAAAATCATGATAAATATGTTTTAGATAAAGTACATGAAATAGTTAAAATATCAAAATTTACCTGGGAGTTGTACGTGCTTTATAGGGACACCTTCATCATTCACCAACAATGTGCCATTAATGGTCCCTGTGGAGCTGACACGTGTAGCTCCAGGAAACGCAATAATGTAGTTGGCCATATCAGCCTCATCACTGCCAACACGTTCAGCGGTTGGCTGGGTGTCTGCTTGGGCAGGGTGTGTTTCTTGGCTGGCACCTAAAGGAGTAGAAGGTGTACGAGAGGGTTGTTGGGTAATATCTTGCCCTTGTGTCCCACTACCACCAACATCGAGTTCAGCAAGTGCCAAAAAATGCTACATACAAAAGAACTTTTTGTTAGTTTAGTCAATGTAAAAATTAAAAATCAAACTATCACAATTCATCTCATGTAGAACAAAAAAAATATCCTTTTGACTTTTTATTATTACCTGATATGTTTCTAGATGGCTCATAAGTTTTTTTATCCTCTCTTCTGTTTCAGGTGTTTGAGG
The DNA here is from genome assembly GCA_034641835.2 of Pinus albicaulis. Classification (NCBI taxonomy): domain Eukaryota; kingdom Viridiplantae; phylum Streptophyta; class Pinopsida; order Pinales; family Pinaceae; genus Pinus; species Pinus albicaulis. The sequence goes on from CM076584.1 coordinate 402,300,309, forward strand.
CGCGTCTATCAAAGTATTAAATTCTGACCTTGCATCTCGTGCCTTTTTTCGCAACAAGAACACTAGAGATAGGGATGAAGAAAGCTCTTCCTCAAAGAGGGAATCATCAGGTGTACCATGGCTAGGTGTCTGCATATTTGAACAAAATTAATATTATTTCAATTATGTAAATAACTAAAATACCTTAAGATAGAGCAATGCTGGCACTTTACATGTTCTTCCGCTGGCCTCTTTCCGCGATCATCCCGTCTCGGGGTTGTTCCTGCACTGCTCTGATCAGTCTGCCACATTGCAATAAAATTATAAATGTAAAAACTTGAAAACAATATCTAACTTGAAAACACAAATGAAAACTGAAATAATTTCTAATAAGACACCGGAAGACAGAGTTAGAGTTTCAAATATGCCTTGCATTGAATTCAGTCCTGGAAACATGTCATTGCACATTAAGGCACCCAAACAAGAGACGAGTTGATAATGAAGACCTTATTGAATATATTGTTGGAGCAACTTCTAGTAAAATTGTTGTGAAGACCTTGAGGACATTTTTGGAGCAACATTGTTGAAGTTGATGGTATAGCATTGTTGGAGATGATCTTGAAGGGCCTTGAAGTGAAGCTTTTGGAGCAACTATTGAAAAATCCTTAGAGCATTTAAGTAAGGCATTTTCTATCTTCCATCACCTTTTTCCTTTCAATATCCTTTAAACGATTTTGTTGATATTTAATGTTTGAAACTATGTTGCCAGGAAACGTGGGTTCAGGGACAGGGACGGGGACGACATTTTTTGAAACAGGGTGCGTGGGTTCGTCTGGGTATTTTTATATTAATATATATTATAATTTATATATCATATATAATACTATATTTTCTAAATTATAATTTATAAATTATAATTTTAATGACACTAATATATTAATTTGTAAATTACTAATAATTTATAAACTTTAAACTTTAAAGATTTAAACATGCACATCATTCAACATTCAAGTTTCAACATTCACATGTGACATTTGTCATTGAAATTTCAAAATTTCTAGTTTGATAATATCATGATTCATATATGATATCAAGTGCAAATTGGAGCTTAGTTTACATATTAATAACTTATAAGAAATTAGAATCATGATTCAAAATTTCAAAATATATGTCCATTGTTATACTAAATTCAAAATTTGCCTCAAGGCATCTCCAAATGGCAAACTGTAAACATGAACTAGGAAATTTTGATATACTAAAATAAAAATAGCTAAAGCCTAATAGTGAGCAATGGCTTCCTCAAGCCATATCATCAACATCCATGTCATCAACATCACTTAGATCTTCACTTAGCATGCTCTCAAAGTAGGAATCACTCTCATCTTGAGGCTCTGGCTCATCCATAGCAATTTGAGGATGGATAGGTAAGTTATGAAATTATGATTCATGGATAGGTAGGTACGTTATGAAATTATGATTCATGGATAGGTAGGTACGTTTTAAGGTTTAATTTTTTTTTTTTTTTAATTTTTAACTTCCCCCTTTATAATTGACTATAGCCTATGGGGTTGGATAAGCTACTTTTTCCTCCCTTGGGCAATTTAATTATAAGATAACATTACAATTGGAATACTGTTCACTTCCACTGTTGTTTTGTATAATATTTCATAGTAGTCCCAAGGCAGAAAATTCATAGAATTAAGATCCAGGAAACCTCTGGTTAAGAGATTAATTTTTTGTTACATTTAAATTCAAAGCCAGCAGAAATTTCTTCACCAGTAACTACTCTGTCTAAGCCATGCCTAGTATGATAGATATGCTATTTGTCCAGTTTTGCATCATAGTCATAGTAGCTACAACACCTTTGGTGTGAACAAATAATCCCTCTTGGAAATTAGGCTGTGTATGTCCAGATTGTATTCGATCAACCCCATGCCAATAAACCTATAGGAAGCATTTTATACATCTACTATAACAGAGCTGTAAGTTTAATGTCTAAGAATTCTTTACCATTAAAAAATAGACATGTTTATTTATGAGGTTTGATCTTTCTAAATATGCCAGACCCATTCATCCAAACAACATACCAATTCATTTGAATCATTTAAGTTTTAACTCTTAAGTTTTAAAATTTAATTGTAATTTGTATGTTTTAAAAAATAGTTAGAAACAATACCATTTAAAAACTAGGGTTCTCAGTCCTTGTCATTCCTTCACCTGGGCCTAGGGGCACACTAGAATAATTTCACACTAAACCATGCAAACTTAAAAGTAACTTAATAGATCCATAAAGTAATAATAATCATAATTCCTAATTTCCTATTGTACGATATGATGCAAATTATTCAAACATGAAGCAATGAAGACATGCAATGTCTCAATTTCAAGATTGATGAACCAATACAAGAAGTTAGAAACTACAACTTTGATTCAATACTCTGTGTCCTAACTCCAGGAAGGAATCTAGTTTGTAGCACAGAACATGCATCGTGTATTATCAATTCTTAATTGACAACAACTAAAGGTCATCTACCTCATCAATTCCTTCCCATTTTGTGTTTTTATGTTATATTCCTTATAAAAATGTCAAATTTCTCTCAAAGTAAGCAACCACTGAATAAAATAAAAAATAGTTGAGATATGATTGAGAAATGGTCATTTATTTCTTGAAAAGATCTTCACAATTTCTTTGGTTGTTTTTCATCTCAAGAAACAAGAAATGACCTAAGAAACTATCGTGATGTAATATAAGAAACAACACGGTGCAATGGCCATTTTCAAAGCCAAATAATGTCCATTGAGGACATGGCCTTTATTTGGTTCCTGTTTCATAGGAGTTTCGGGTAGAAATGGAACTTTGTTGTACCATTTCCAGTAGTAAAAAGGGAAAACCTTCTTTTTCCATGGGAAATAATTTACCTTTCCTTTTTCAAGTGATTTAGATTACCCTACACAAGTGATGCACACATGTACACTTGAACACTAATAGATTTTTGTAGTTGAAATGCAATGCTTGTTTTCATTTAAATGTAGGGTTTTTAAAGCAGGGAGAAATAATGGTTGCCAAATTAAAAAGCGTTTCTTTGGGAAAAATTTAAATCTTGTATTGGGTGATGAAGATAATAGAGGGTATTGAATCTTGATTCTTGACATCTAGAGAGAACCATACAGCCTAACACAATCCAATGGAATTGACCAAAAAAACCCAAATAGAGTCAACCCTACTATATGAGGAAGGGCCTGCAGTAAGAACTTACCATTTTTAAAGAGCTGAGGGCGAATGTTGTTCTGCAAGAGCTAAGGGCGAATACAAGGCAAATGTTGTTGCAAGAGCTCAGGGCGAATGCTGAGGGCGAATGCTGTTCTGCAAGAGCTCAGGGCGAATGCTATTCTGCAAGAGCTCAGGGCGAATGCTGAGGGTGAATTCTATTCTGCAAGAGCTGAGGGCAAATGCTGAGGGCGAATGCTGTTCTGCAAGAGCTGAGGGCGAATGCTGAGGGAAAATGTTGTTCTGCAAGAGCTAAGGGTGAATGCTATTCTGCAAGAGCGGAGGGCGAATGCGCGCATGATACCAGACGTTAATGTAGCTATTGCGATGGATATAATTTTCGTCTTTTTAATAAAATCATTTTTATGTAGCGTGCATATAAGTTTCGTATTTTTATGTAGCGCGCATATAAGTGTTATTATACCGACGGCGGAAAAAGCGTCGCTATTGCGACGGATGCCTCCAAATGTCGCAATTGTGACACTTAGACATTGTGTCGCACTTGCGACGTTTGGAGGCAGTCGTTGCAATAGCGACGCTTTGGGGCATAGTGTCGCAATTGCAACGTATTCCTCAAAACGTCGCAATTGCGACACGTTGTCTAAGTGTCGGTATTGCGACACTTTTCTATAAACGTCGGTATAGCGACAGTTTTGGGCGGGATTGAAAGAATTTGGGGAAATTTCCGACATTTGGTCAAAAGTGTCGGAACCAAGTGTCGGAATTTCCCCCAAATGTAGTAGTGTCTCTGGTAAGTTTCGATTGTTTATGTCTCCAACGAAGCTCTGAAATTACTCCTTATTTTATAATTATTTTCCTCAACGTGCTGATAATTCTTTTTGAAAATAGCTACTGTAGAAGTTTTCTTCAAAGGATAATATATTCATATCACTAGAAATTAAGGAAGTGGAGCACTTTGAATCTCCCAACTACAATCGTAAACTTGGTTGGTTTGAAGGCCTTTCTACTAATTGGACTAGTGCCTCTGCTTTTTCTTCTTCTTGTTGGAAATTTGTTCTCTTTTCTGATTGTAAATTCTCCATTTAAACATGCATTTGCTCAAGTAAATGTATTTTCAGGCTTGTCTCATTTGGAATTGGAGTTTCCACATCCATATTTTGTTGCTTTAATTCAATTTCTTGATTGGCCATCTTTTCAAGTTCTGACTTGCCTTCATGAATGTAAGGTACACAAGCGATTTCCACTCTTCTATTAGAACCTATTTTGATGGGGATCATACCTCAAATTTTCTCCCCTGCTTAAAGCTAAATTCCTTCATAATTATTTCAACCTATGGTAGGGCTTGTCAGTTATTCACAAGGAAAGGGACAATCGTCCTTGGTAATTTGAAAATATAACATTTACATTATGGAACAAAGTGAACCTAGTCAACATTCAAACTTTTCTTAATGAATTTGAGTGAAAATATCCTCATAGGTATGAAAGTTGGAAACCAGTATGGTTGCACTTCTTCTCCACAAAATATTATTTCCATGTAATCTCCAAAAATATACCAATATCAAACTATGGTATCTTTGCTGAGTTGTAGTAAAATATTTTCCTTTGGTAAAATTCTTAGAGGCTATCGACTTTTCATAGTTTTATATAAGGTGGCCATAAATGATGATAGGTAATAAGAAAAACCTTCATTACTCTCCTTCTTTCTAATAACATTAGTTAGCTCAACCACAAAACTCCTTTGATTCTTCGAATCTCATATACTGAGACCCAAATGGCTAAATTCATCAACATGTGCATACAGAAAGAGATAGAACATGAGAAAAGGGTATCTGAAATAATAGAAATATGAAAATTTTGAAATTGAGAGATGATAGCGTTTGATAGATAGGAGGTAATGTCCAAATCAATGGTTGGTTGCAACATTAGACTTAGAAACGCTAGATCTGGCTCATTTACAATTCATGTATCATCCTCTCCCAATATTGACAAAATCATAGCTAGAATAGGCCGAGCATTTTCAAAGAATAGGACCATAGGATGTTTTGTCATTTTTGGAGGGGATTTTGAATTGGGTAATAGAATGAGCTCAGACATAATTTTTTACTTTTCCTTGGAGATTTTCCTAGAAGAGAAAATCATGGAATCCTCTATGAAACTCTTAGGATTTTCAACCACAGGATAGCTGAAAGTTGTATGGATTAATTCTGGAGTGACTTCAAAGACATTCTCTCCCAATGAAGACATAATAAATTTTCATTATGGAAAAGAGAGGACATTAACCACCTAAAAAATTCAGGAAAATGGTAAGTATGTAGGACAATTGCGTAAAAAATTCCATATTGAATAACTCGAAAGAGATCATCAAACTCATAGGAATGGTCAAAGATATTATGTTGAACTTCCATAACATCTAAAAGGAAAATGGGGTCGTATATTTACGAATATTTCTCCATATGAGGAATATCAAAGGTTGGAAAAAAAGTGTAGGTCTCTTGGTTGATTTTCGGGTTTCCACCATATTCAGAACTTGAAGGGAAAAGAAAGAGATACGAGACTATGAATTTCCTAGTAAATGGATACGATAAGGACTGGATTCTGACATGGATCTGACATTTATTTTTGGATGTTGGTCGTTGTACTTCGCAATGGAGGACAAGGTCAATAATAGGCAGGATGACCAGTTTAATTTTTATACATAGGCGAGAAAAAAAAGTGTATGACATAGAATTGTACATGATGATGACATGGATGCATAGGAGATGACATGGAATGATAGCAGTGACATGGAAGAATGTGACCCACTCATTTAACTTCCTCACTTGAATACTTCCCTTTACTATATCGTGCTCAATAGGAAATTTCCATAGAAACCACTTCCTGCCTCGATGGTTTTCGTATTTTTTTTTGAAAAATGGGTGAGAATTGTTGGGATGCATCCTAGTCATTGATCACCTAATGCGCTATTTTGGAAAACCAAATGCTGATGGTTCTCCTCTACATAACTTCTGCGCATATGAATTCATCAAGGTTCCATTTCGATCTCGGCATGATTTGAATGTACAATGATCCTCTTCAAAATTACAGGTCCTTTAGCCTTTAATCTTTGTAAAGTGTGGTCCCACTTCACCATACACACACAATAATGTTTATCTTTAATAAATTAAATCCCTCTGAACCACTTTCTATAATTTGAAACAACAACTTTTACCCTGAAAAGTTAGGCTCATATGCATATATATTCAAATTTTTTAAATAAGAAACGTTACAAAAATTTTCAACATAGGTTCCTACGTGAAATCCTTCTTTATATATATATATATATATATATATATATATATATATATATATTGAAATATTAAAATGAAAATTTGGCTACAACATGTCCCATATATTCATTTTGTTTGAAGAATAACCATCCAATTAGTATTTAATGGAAAGACACCAAAGCCTTTATACATCACATCACTTAATCAACCTTTCCACTTCACATCACTTTGATCAGCCTTTGCACATAAATAAATCAACCTTGAGCAATCAACACAACCAAAAAAATCAACCCTGAGAAGTGAACACAATCAACCTTGTAACATTATGCAGCCTCATCACTATGACAAACTCATCAACATGAATATGATCATTTGCCATCAATGAAAAGATTTCCAATAGTGAGTTTAGGCATTGGACCTAGCTTAGATCTTTGGAGCTAGGGTGGAGTTGTAGCTCTAGGTGTTGTAGTTGAATGTGGATATGATTGCATGATAATTATATAATTTGATTGTGATTTGTATGATGGCTGCAAGGGTGTTCTGGTGTGATTGATTTTATTGAAAAATGCATAGTATTTCATGTGTTTTATATTAAGCATACTAAAGGTTTGTATAGTCTATTGTTGTGACCATGGATGCTAGTTATTTATTTAGCTTTTGGAGAACTTCTTGCATGGGCTTTTGCGTGATTATTTAAGTGGTGTTTTCTTACGCACTTGGGATGAATGCGCATGTGAATGATCATATGATATGAGGGATTTGGGAAAATCCATGTGTTTATTATGTTATATAGAAAAAATATCTTTGTCGATTATATATATATATAAGTAGATTGGATGGAAAAATCCCATGGCCCGTATGTTATATGAAAGAGATCCTTGATGGATTGGAGGCATAAAGTTGTAACTTTATTATAGAGTGGGGTGTTTTGATAAATCCTTGTTTTAGGTGTTCGTTATAGCATTTTAATCATGGATTGTGTGTTGATTTCTTGCTCGTGTCGGTTGTATCACTACGAGTGTTGATGGTACGTTATTTGCTTGCTTATGCAAGTCGGTGTTGGATGTAGCACTATGATTAAATGTCTATGTATTGATTGTAAGATTGCTTGCATTTTCATGATATAATTCATAAATGTGAAATTATAATGGTAGATGCTTTGTGTTAAATGATTTTTAACTGAAATTTTGAGACTACAAACACCATTTATTGTAGCCTTGGAGAAGAGGTTGAAATTAATGGCTATTACTAGCCTTCACAAGAAGAATAATATTTTATAAATTTATAAAGGTTGATATTAAAATTTTAAGGTTGATTTTTAAACTCATAATAATAGTCTTAGTCAAGAAGCTGATATTAATTTAATGTTGAGAGTTTGGTAAATGAATTATATTTTAAATTAGAGAAATCATGCTTGTAAGTTAGTTGGTACATGCACAAACATGTAGAATTTTGATTTTTAAAAAATTCCTAATCATGCTATGGATCTTGAGACATGTGGCTAATGAGAATTTTGGAGATGTTCAAACAGCTACAAGGTTTGTGTTGGGTTTAGCATGGATAAATGGAAATTGGTATACTTATATATATTATTTCCTTAGTGAAATAATAACGAAGTACGGTGTGTCAACACATAGCAAGACTAGTGGCAGTAAAAGGAAGCATGTGTCATGGCATGGTGTAGTGAGATATGGGCCAAGTCCACCAAGAAAAATAAAGAGGGAAATCCCTCCAAAGGAAAATGACCTTCAGGAATTTGGAGGATGAGCTAAAGGAATTGAGAGTTGCGCTCAGGGATGTGAAGGTTCAACTTAAAGTTTGTATGGAAAAGAATCACAGGCTTGTTAAGAGCCAAATGGATCAAATGGTGTTGAATTCCATATTGAATCAGAACTTGTCCTTCCTTCAAGGGCTGCTATATTACACTCCCATTCTCTAATATGTGGACAAAAGTCCTATTGGTATGTCCAAAAGTGGCCAACAGGTTATAAAATGAAAAAAAAGCCCATCTCATGTTGGTCCTTTAGGGAGGAACACTTGAGAAGAGATTGTCCCCACAGAAAGGAAAAGAAGGAGGAGAAGTACCCCTACAAGGCTCAAGGACATGAATTTTGGATGCAAGATGCCGAAAAGGAGGAGGAGAAATCCATTCAAGCTCTGTAATATATGGATACATATATTTAAAAATATTCATCTACATGTTAATTTATTGGAATTGAGACTTCAAGGTTGCCGAGGACCTTGCGAAAATTCCCAGACTAAAAAATATATTTATATATATGTGTGTGTGTGTAAAAATGAAGGATGTGTTGAAATTTGAGACTCATGTGAATAAAGTCAAATTTTTAGGACCTCTTTATTTTAATGATTACGTGTTTTGTTTTTAATTTGTTTCCCTTATGAACTATGTATTTCCTTGATTTCAAATTTGTGCATGGCCATGCATATTTGCTTGGAATTTTTGTGATTTCTATTGTTAATTCCATTCTTATATTGTTTTCCTTCATTTCTTTGTGAATTTTCCTTGCAACCCTCATGCTTGTGATCTCATGACAAATTCGTTGGGTATGGTTGAGAAGCTACAGATTTCTAGTAAGAGATCTGAGGAGTCCCAATCCATAATTAAAGGTCATGCACGGAAAAAATGGGAAAGGTTGGGCTTGGGTGGTGGGTCAGGAAATCCTATTGATGGTGTATGTTGGAGCATCACTCCTAAATATGACAACAAGCATAAATGAAATTACATACAAGTTGAAATTTTTTTGTGTCAAAAACAATGAAGCTACAAGGAATTCTCTAAAACTATGGTTTATTTAACTTATGTTAATGACTGATAGGTCCATGATGGAGCTGAAAGTCATATGAAAACCAAGAAGGATGGTTGAGTCCATGGGGAATAATGGGCAGTGAAATTGAAGCTGTGAAAATGACACGAAGGAGGTTATCTTGACCTTAACTTAATTTACATATGTAAATATATGATATGTTCATGATCTTGCCAATGTTTATATACATATATTAATGCCATTGTGACTTCCAGGTTTTGATAGGAGTCATTCTTGTGGAAGAATGATGGGTTATATTTATTTAATTCAAATTTGGATGGCATATAGGATTTCTAATTGTGTGAGGAAACATTTGGGAAAAAAACATCCTTGGCTAATATCACGTGAATATGATTCTTATATTGTTCCCATGTTGCATTATGAACAGGAATGTTGAAGGATATATCATCAGAACGAAAAAATTGTGATTTGTGGCTTGTTGTGTTGAGCCACGTGTACATGTAGTGTTGTATATGTGTATATATTGTATTGTTCCATGTGTACATTGTATTTTTTTCCCATGTATGTGTATATGTGTTGTGTAATGTTTTAGGAAAGACAAGTATAGGATTTTCTGAGTTCCATTGTTGTTGATTAAGGGTGGAGGTATAAGCCTCTAGATTCCCTTGTTTCTAATTGAGAGTGGAGGCGTAAGCTTGCAGAATCCCTTGAGGGTGGAGGCATCAACCTATAGATTCCCTTGCTGATATGAGGTTGGATGCATAAGCCTTTAGATTCCCTTGAGGTTGGAGGTATCAACCTTTGATTCCATTTTTTATTTGAGGGTGGAGACATAAGCCTCTATATTCCTTTGAGGGTGGAGTTATCAATGTTTGGATTCCCTTGCAAATTTGAGGGTGGAGGCATAAGCCTCTAGATTCCCTTTAGAGTGGAGGTATCAACCTCTATATTTCCTTTATGATTTGAGGGTGGAGGCATAAACCTTTGGATTCCCTTGATGGTGGAGGTATCAACCTTCAAATTCCCTTGTTGCTAATTGAGGGTGGAGGCATAAGCCATTGGATTCCCTTGAGGGTGGAGGAATCAACCTCTAGATTTCCTTGTTAATTTGAGGGTGAAGGCATAAGCCTCCATATTCCATTAAGGGCGGAGTTATCAACATTTGGTTCCCCTTGTTTTTTATTAAGGGTGGAGGTATAAGTCTTTGAATTCCATTGTTGTTGATTGAGGGTGGAGGCATATGCCTCTTTTTTATATGGAAAATTCACTTTTACAGACAAAAATGAACTCCCTAGATCTAGTGGTTTGATATAAAACAATAGAGGGAAAAATATCTATTTTTTTCTTAGAGAGATTGGAATACGAAAGAGAAACCTAGCTGGAATATGTTGTGAGCCCTCGTCTTCTCTTCGCTTTTAAGCTCCAGCTCTAGCTTCGCACACTATAATGGAACCTGCAACAATGACTAAAACAAGCAAGAGAACTACAATATCCACATAACATAATCCAATGTCTCTAATGAATGAGTGAAAATGGCATTGAAATACATAAGCATCAACATGAAATAATTATAGGAAAAAAAGTTATTTTTGTATTAATGAATGAAGGAGAGAGTTACAACCATTTATAGATGTTGACTTTGTACATGTCTACCTAATTGTCTTGTCATTCCTTGCCACAAAGAAAACCTTCACACTCAAACCTAATGCATAGATGGATGATGATTCCTTAATCTCAAAGCAACAACATGAGGGCACTAGTAATATCCAAAATCCAACCGAGACTCTATGGGAGGCAGTATATTTATAGGGTAAAAGTGGTAGTTTAGGATTTTCCAATCTATGCTTGAGATCCACATATGAAGGATGATAAGCTATAAGGATAAGAAATCAGACCTCTAGAGTAGGGATTCAATATATCTACACATGGTAAATTGTTAAATCTACCTTAGAAGCTTCTGGAATGAGAAGTTTCACAAATACTTATTATTTCTCCTAAAATTATAGAACCATCGTCCCTACAATGTAGAGCAACCTATGTTGGTAAATGTATGTTCTGAGTTATGAAAATTTCAACCGTTGCAAGTGGACATATGTGCATGGTATGTTGGGGATAAAAATATGGTTTCCGAGTTGATTGACCTAGAAAAATAGACTTTTTGGAGAGGTGATGCTTATGGATTTATAAAGGGATAATGAAAAAGTGTTAAGGATGTTGATTGATTCAGGTTTTTACGCCTTTTGAGTGAATGCAAAAAAATGAATTGTAACACTCTTGATTCACTTGTTTCTGATTGAGAGTGGATGTATAATAATCTTGATTCCCTTGTTGCTGATTGAGGGTGGAGGTATAAGCCTCTAAATTCCCTTGTTTTTGATTGGAGGTGTAGGTGAAAGCCTTTTTATTCCCTTATTTTGGAAAAGGGTGGAGGTGGGACACCTATGGACTCCCTTAATAGACTGATGGATAAGATAAGTTAAATAATTACAATTTCTTTACGATGAATTTCATGAGATATTTTATGCCATGTTAGAGGAAACCATTAGAATCGCTCGGTCTAGGTGAATCGATATGCCTGTAGGATAAAAAAGAAACACCTTGAAGATATCAGGGTGCGTAAAAAAAAAACCAAGAAGAATGCAAGGAGCCACAGAAAGTGGCTGATCCAAGAAGAAAAATCATGTTTCTTTAGTTGTTGAGCAAGAAAATTGTATAAATACATAGAATTTGATTGTAAGTGAGTTGCATTATAAATTTCACAATGATTTTGTTGGGACTAAGCATGTTTTGCATTATGTTCAGGATTAGAACATTGAGGATGTTATTCCTCCAAGGGGGAGGGGTTTGTGACAACCCTTTTAGGAAATTACTCCTCTTACATACATTATAAATATTTCATGTATGTTGATTATAAATTAAAAGGCTTAAGAATTGGAAGACATATTCCATAATTTGAGGAAGCATAATTCTTGGGATTTGAATGAAGCTTAACTTGTTTAATGCAACCATGAATGGATGGCAGGTATGCTTTAAATTGGTTTTTTCATATCAGTTAATGAAGTTTGGTAAAGGGAAAAAGAGGCATGCTTGCCTTGGATAAATCCACAAGGCAGAGAGGAAAAAAATTGAGGATGGGTTGTGTTGGAAGTTGGGATAGTTGAATTCAACCAACAAAAGTATGGGGCAAAGAGCTAACACAACAACATCCCCACCACCACTCAGAAAATAAAGAACCATTGTGGCCGAGAGGAGAAGTTAGGGGTGAAAACTATGTCTGCACACGTAACCAAAAATGGTTGCAATGACCTAGTGGAGGACAAGCATTCTCGGGAAGGAGGAAATCCCACACACGAAAAGGAAGAGAGCATATGTGTAGAGGGAACTCTGACACATTGAGAAGAAACAAGACTAATATAGATAAAGGCATAGAGAACATTAGAGAATGTAGGAGAGTAGAGAAATAATCTTGGTGGAATAGGAAAAAGGAAATAAAGCCTTAGGGATAAGATCACAAAATCATTGGTTCCATTGGAAAGGAGGAAAGAAAGCATAGTATAGGAGGAAAAGAGAATATGGCTATGTCTTGCTACCAGAAGGCAAGGAGCATAGAAAAAATTTGGTTAAGCATTGGGAGGTGGAAGAATATCTTCCAAGGGAGGAAAAAAATCTCTAGATTCCCTATAAGAAGGTTTTCTTTGGATTCCCTTGACAACTAGGGTAGAGGCTTGTTCCTTGGATTCCAATACGAAGAGTTATTTGTCCCCCTTAGCTTGTTTTCTAGATATTGTAGTGGATTATGGATTCCTAAGATTGGGTGTAACCATTTTGTGAAGGAATTGTTAAGGGTGGAGGTGTTAAGCCTCTCGAGTCCCTCATTCAATTTAGGATGGAGGTGGTGAGCCTCAAGATTCCCTCTTTTATCCAATATTGATAGATCCACAACTCTTATTAGAGTATCTGTAGGGTGGAGGTGGTGGACATCTAGATTCCTTATGAGATATTGACAACATGAAGTAGATGATGGGGGGATTTGGGTAGTTCTCTAGAGTCCCTATTTAATTTGGTAGAACTAGTTTAATCCCTTAAGAACTCATATTCAATCTCTGGAATCTGGCTCGGGGGTGACCACTACAAGAAAGGCTTAGCTGCGGTGTGTCTAAAATTGGGTGGAGATTTGAATTCAAACACTAAATTTCCCATTTATAATTTATATAAGTAACCTGCAAGCTTGGCTTGTATAATGAATTTCATGTTTACGTTGTTTAAGCTAAAATTGTGCTATCGAGGTATGAGGTATGACCCGTGACTTGGGTTTCTATGTGTTTGATTGGTAAGGTACTCCATATTTTCTTAGTAGTGATTGAATAGTGTAATGAGTTAACGTGTGAGAAGTTTTCTACATGTATGGAACCCATCCTTGAATCATTATGATGTATCCTTACACATAACCTATAATGTTGGATTGGATAGAGCTTGCCAATGAATTGAATACTACTATACACACACACATATACATATACCCCTACATAGTTGAAGAACACAATATAAAATGGTGGATTGAAACCATGAACCTCATGTGTGTATGGACTAATGAGTCTAAATAATCCAACCAAATAAGCATGGATATTACACTATTCAAGATGGGAATGTTTATAGTAATTTATCTCTGTGTGGTAGAGAGGAAACTACAGTTCATGGCTCAAATATCTAATTAATCAACATGTACCTGTGTGACCTCTTATTTGTTGAGTTACAATGATAAAAGTATGGAATCAAGACCATGAAATAAATCTAGTTTTTTCGATGCATCTGATATGTTCTGAACTGTGATTGTTTTCCTACTAGAGGAATATTGATTTCCTTTGTATCTCCTGAGTGAATGGAAAGTATTCCTGCATGTATTCATGGGATGGTTTTATGCTCATCATTAGCATAAGAGGCCTATAGCTTTCTTAACAGTGTGAGTCTGACATTGGCCTGATGGACTACAATGAAATTGATTGGGTGGATCTTTGTGTATAAGTTAGGAAAATGTATAGAATTGGTTATTAAGCCTGGTTTAAATATTTCTAAGCTCAAGAGGGACATATTTCTCTCTCTCTCTCTCTCTCTCTCTCTCTCTCTCTCTATATATATATATATATATATATATATGGGTTAGAATAAGCTCTATAGAAAACTCATGAGAGGTATATGAAACATGAAATCTTGAGAAGGATAATGTTTCTCGACACATATGTGAAGGAATAACTATATATATATATGTTTGCGGGTTGAGTTGAGGCATTGTTATGCATCCATAGGTCAATTATGGGATGAAGTAGTACAAGATTAGAAGGGCTTGCATATAACCTTGTATACCCTTAAGCTATGCATTGGAGCCCTGGGTAAAGGCTCTCATGCCTGTGTTAATATTTAAAGTGTCGAGGGTGGAAAATCCCACACTATATATCTTTACGCTTATGTCATGGGGGGGAGGGGGGGATTTAGGGCATGGAGGATTAGAATAGACTCAGGATTAAGCGTAGTGTGATTAAGCACCATGCCCAAGCATTTATCGTGGGTATCAAATATTTTTCTAGGGGTTAAAGGAGTGGCTCTCTTTCGTGCCATATGGCCAAGAGCCATGCCCAAGTGTGAAGGTAAGAGAGATACAACCTACAAGTGCGAGAAAAAAAAAACGTAAACCACATGTCCCAGAACATTAACCCCAGAAATTTGAGGGGAGCCCCAAGGGAAACTCCTCGGATTTCATTCTCGGGGTGACTTGGCAGGTGGGGAGGGTAGTTATGCGTTGGTGCATTTATGCGGCAGAAAACCTAAAACACTTGTATTGTGTATATTCAAACTTAGCATGTAATGGAGGTTCTAGCAATACTTGCGCCTAATGTGGTAGGTGACATGGTTACAGGGCCACGTGGCTCCCCAGTAAGAGAAACACGGGTCAGCTAGTTTCAAGGGTTTTATGGGATGAAGTGGAATGAGAATGAGTGAAACGTGGCATGATTGGATTGGAGCCACATGTAGGGTGACATCACCCCGACAGAGAGGATTGATTATGTCAACCCGGCTCTTTATCCCTGGTAAATTTCAATGGAGATGGGTGCAATATCTCTAGGAATTATTTCCCGGGGTGATGTGGCAAGTTAGAGCCCACATGTACAGGAATGAAGGAATGTCGAAGACGTGATTGGTTGAATCATGTTGAGGTGGCACTGGGACCTGAAAATGTTCCACATAACCCCGTCAAATATGAACCAAGGTAGAATTAACATGAGTTGGGGCGATGTGGCACGGTGTAGCCCATATAAGAGGCCACAACTAATAAAAAAACTATGCGTGGAGGAGGTCCATGGGGGTATTCACGTAAACCTGGAAGGGTTTTCCTCGAGAGTTTCAATAGGGAATCGCGAGGAATCCCATTGGGATTATATCCCAAGGTGATGTGGTCATGGAGGTCTTGCACCCATGTCCATTTGATTATATATCATCTATCATTGTGTGTGTGTGTGTGTGTGTGTTATGGGTTAGCCC
The DNA here is from genome assembly GCA_034641835.2 of Pinus albicaulis. Classification (NCBI taxonomy): domain Eukaryota; kingdom Viridiplantae; phylum Streptophyta; class Pinopsida; order Pinales; family Pinaceae; genus Pinus; species Pinus albicaulis. The sequence continues at coordinate 402,316,103 of CM076584.1, forward strand.
ATGTGAACCATAGAAAGGGGATTAATACATGACCCTTGTATGAACATATTGGTAGCTAAAGTAACATTGCCAAGTGGAAGTGTGTGCCACATAGGCTACATGAGCACCACATGATAGTTCAAGCTAGCGTGGCACTATTTAATTATCTAAACTTTGACCGGTCATATCCCTTGATCGAGGAGTCAATTTGAGACAGATTTTATATCATTGGAAATGTATCGATGAGACAAATACATAAATTTCATATGTTTGAGGTGTTAGCCACCTATAATATTTTGTTATACCAAAAGGTGGCTAAATCTGTTTTGAGCCTTCAAGGAACAATTTTTCATTTCTAAACACTGTTGGCTCTTGAAGACTCCTTGTAGGCCTCATGCCTCTGTCCAAAATCCTCATTACTGTTCCTCTTAATTCTGCTGATTTCATGTAAGAAACTGTCGAAGAAACCATCATCTTTTCCCTTTCTCCCACTCATAGCTAACTTTCATTTTCTCCCCCTTTTTCTCCATATTATTCCTCTAATTTTCATAAGTTTCTCCCTCCATCCGTGAAAATCTTCCTGACATGGTTTAAAACTTCTTTTTGAGCTGTGCCGAAACCCTCAAATCCATTTAAAACCTTGAAATTTTTCATAAAAAACAAAGTTTTATTGCTATGGACATAAGCCCCTTGGGCTAAGTCCTAAACCACTTTCCCCCACATGCCCCCTTCCCCTAGGACCAAGCGCTTAAGTCCCAAGCGCTAATCGCAATCGAAAGTCGGGCGAGTGCACAAATCCTTTGTAATATTGAAAACCCCCCGATGTGAGATCGGGGTTTTGTCACGATTAAGTCTTTACATGGGTTCAACAACGTTGATTCTCTCCCAAGGGTGATCCACCTGCAGGAGCACCACCTGCAGCACCTCGCCGACCGCAATCGCAACTTGTTATGTGAACCCTCCGATCGCTCCATCGCAAATGATTGCGATGCGACGATCGCAAGTCCTTCCCTCTGATCTCCGATTGCAATCCTCCGACCTTATCCTGACCGTTGATCTGTCTCGCCGATCCAACGGCCCTGCGCTAATCGCTCCATCACAATCGCAAAAACTCAATCGCATTCTCCTACCTGCCACCTCTGATTACGA